>VBSM01002959.1:8807042-8842477 GCA_008086735.1 Cheirogaleus medius | reverse complement strand
AAAAAAAAAGTAAAAAAAAAATGGTAAAAGTATTCATAGTTACTGTTACTCGTCATCAGCCCTCTTTCCTTTGGAAAGAAACCAAAATCACAGTGCTAGTTATAGAGTGGACATGATGGGGAACTCAGTGGGTGCTTCCCAGAAAAGAAAGAAGGGACAGCCAGTGGGAAAGCCGGGCATCGTTTGCAGAGGGTTTGGGTTACTGAGCATTTCTTCAGAAGGGCAGCGACATTACTTTCAAGCACACAACCCGATCAGAACTAGCAAAGCTCTGACCAGCAGAGTCTGGAGAACTGGCTGGAGCGAGAGGTGATGCCGGCTCCCCAGGACGCCCCGACTGTGAATAAACAGTGGCTTCCAAGGCGCCCTTTCCCAGCCCTGCTCTGTGCTCTCTGCTTCTCTGCTCCCCTCCCTCTCCACCTGTCCCTCTTTCCACATCACACCCTTGCTCACCTCCTACCCTCTGGCTCCCCGGAATGCTTCCCGCTGTCTCGCCCCATTGGAGACCCGAGGTGTCATCGAGGCTGGTAGAAGGGCACCCACAGGGGAGGGGCGTTGGAAGCTGCAACTGTGGGAGGGAGGCTCCCCAGGAGTCCTGTGTGGGGTCTTCCCACGCTGCCCCGTTCCCGCGCCCAGCAGGATGTGCCTCTGGACCTGAACGCTAGCGCTCCCCCTGCTCTCGTTGGGCGTCTCCCCAACTCAGTTCATCTGTAGCACTGGCCATCTCGAGCCGGGCTTTGGCCTCTCCTGGCCAGTAAGACCTGGCCCAGGCCCCATTTCGGCCTCGCTAGTCTCAACTGAAAGCCAACAACTTCCAGGTACCCCCACCTTTGCCACTAGCCCAAGGTGGGACAGGCCCTCCCCCACCAGTCTTCAGGGTTCAGTGCAGCCTCATTTCCTCTGTGAAGACCATTCCAGACTCTCGAGTCCTTGCCGAACCCCCTTCTTGGAACTCTGAAAGCCTTGTTCTTTTCTGTCCTAAGTACAATTTGCACTCATCATTTTAATCCTTAGGTATGCACTTTAGAAATCCAACATTTTTTCATGGTGCAGTGAAAAAGAAGGCATTCTTTATAGTCACCAAATTCTGGTTCTGCTGGGGGACTTAGACAAATGACTTCACCTCTCTGGGCCTCAGTTTCTGCATCTGTAAAATGGGATAAGAATAACTTTTTCTATGGGGTTAGTTGTAAGAAGTAAATAGGTTATCACACCAGGTGCCTAGCTTAGAGCCCGCCACATAATAGGTGATCAATAAATGGCAGTGTTGCTATTATTTAGAGAGGCAGAGTTTAGGCACGCTCATTCTAGGGCCAGACTGCTCACTTTAAACCTGGAAAACTACTTACCAGCTTTGGGGGCTTGGGCAGACTTCTTAACCTTTGTAAGCTTTGATTTCCTCATGTGTGAAATGGACTAATAATGTCTATTTTGAAAGTTGAAGATAGTTGAGGCACAGATGGATTAAGTGGCTTGCCCCAGCTGTGCCAAGACATAGCCAGCAGGTGTCAAGCACAGGAAATGAAGGCTCTAGGGACTGCTCACTTGACCACTACTGCAGAATGACATGAGTGACGCACAGTGACACACTCCCCTAATGGCAGAGTGGAGAGGGACAAGCCATTGTTTCTGCTGGGGATGTGGGGACAACAGAGAAAGCTTTAAACAGAAGGTGAAAACCGCTCTAGCTGTGGAAAGATGGTGATCGTAGCTAAGCCAGGAATGAGGCTAGATGGTTGTGCAACAATGCGAATATACTTAATGCTATAGAAATGTACAATTAAAAATGGTTAAAATGGTGATAAGTAAATAATTTTTTTTTTTTTGAGACAGAGTCTCACTCTGTTGCCTGGGCTAGAGTGCTGTGGCATCGGCCTAGCTCACAGCAACCTCAAACTCCTGGGCTCAGGCGATCCTCCTGCCTCAGCTTCCTAAGTAGCTGGGACTACAGGCATGCACCACCATGCCCGGCTAATTTTTTCTATTTTCTAGTAGAGACGGGGTCTCGCTCTTGCTCAGGCTGGTCTCGAACTCCTGAGCTCAAATGATCCGCCCGCCTCGGCCTTCCAGAGTGCTAGGATTACAAGTAAATAATTTTTTTAAAAGTTTTAATTAGAAATAAAAATGTAACTTACATTTTTCTTAAAAAATAACAATTTACTATAATATGTATTTTCTGTGAACATATAGGAAATAAACATCATCAAGAAAAAAATACATAAAATAATTTGCTATTCCACCAGTCAGATGTAAAGTCATTGTAGTGAATAACTCTCTACAGTTTATATATATATATATATACACATTTGAATATTACTTAATAAAGATGGGAGCTTATTGTATTTCTGTACATGTAGATTTGTAACTTACTTTTTCCACTCACTAAATTATAAAGTTTCCATGTCATTAAAAGAAGAGAACATCGTATCAGGTAGGAGGACTGGCACGAGCAGAGGCAGGAAGGGGCGGCAGTCTGCAGATGTCGAGGAGCCCAGAGCAGCTGGAATGCAAATTATAATACAAAGAGGAGTGTTGTGGGAAGAAAACCTGATTGGACTGTTTGCATCTGGAGATTGGAGTGCCTTAAAGGAAAAAAAGAATTGTGCCTGAAATCTGGGCTAAGGAAAGATACTGCACTTTATCACAAAATTTAGCTGAGGCTCCAGGTAGCCAAGGCAAAAAGAGAAACACAAAAAGAAACAGAACTTTCCTTATGACAAAGGAGGTAAGAGCACATACTCTGGAGCCTGAGTTCCAGGATGTGAGTCCTGGCTCTGCCAGTTACTAACTGCGTTGCTTTGGCTAATAAGTTAAACTCTTTGTAATTCATTTCCTCTATTTGTAAAACAGGGCGAGTAATAGTGCCTACTTCATAGGGTTGTTGTGAGAATTAAATGAGATAATACATATAAAGCACTTAGAGTCTGGCACATTGTAAACTCCCAATAAAAGTTAGAAATTATTTTTATCAATATTTTTTCCTGGCTGAATTCTAGGATGAATTTATCCTAAAGGGTCCTTATGCAAAGAGCTCTGGGCAACATAAGGGAGAGTATTCCCAGCACACGTGACAGTAACCATGGCTGCGTTCTCATCAAGCCTGTGTCTTACGTCTCCAGGAAAGAAGCCAAGAGCAAGGATGAGGGAGCGAGTGTTCACATCCAGGCCTGGAGCTTTCTGACGCCTAGGATGCGCCGGGAGAGTGCGTGCAAAAGGCCCAGAGAGGAAGGACTTTCACTCCCTTCCCGCCTGCCCTCTCTGTCCCCGTTCAGGTCATCCTTTCAGCGTGGCTGTCTGCTAAAGCCATTTCCTGTTTCCTGAATGCTGATTTTCTGCGCATTCATGCTTTTTTCTTATATGGCCCTCCTGCCTAGAATACCTCTTCCTTCCAGAATCCTCCTGGCAAACTTCTATGTGTCCTTCAAAACTCACTTCAAAAGGAACCATTCCTTTCTCTGGCATCCCTGACTCTCCAAGGTCTCCTCTGCTTGGAGGGCCCTGCCCTTGGCTGTCTTCTGTGACGTGTGATGGTGATAATAGTGACGAGGATGGTGGTCACGATGGGGGTGAAGAGGTGGTAGCTTACCCTGATGGGCCACTTCACCAGCCACTGTGCTAAGTGCTTTGCAAGCATTATTTCATTTCATTTTTACAACGGCCCTTTAAGGAAGTTGCTATTTGTATCCTCGTTTCATAGGAAAGGAAACTAAGGCATAGAATGGTTAAAGAACTTGCTGGAACCACACAGCTGGGAGTGAAAGAGCTGGGATTTGTACACGGGGAATTTGTTTTCAGAACCAGCACCCACAACCATTATACCAAACTGCTCCCCTGTATTATTGCTGCTGTTTTTTGTTGTTACGATTATTGCTAATTGATGATGGGGTGCCTCCTTTGTCCTTGCTGCCTCGGGACCTGGCAGCAGGCCTGACACCCAGCAGGCACGGGAGAAATATTTGCCACTGTTCAGCGCAGTTTAGTGCAGTTCAGTTGAAATGAGTCAAGGCTCATTTCAAAGACCTCTTCCCCCCACGCCTCCCCCCCACTGCACCTCCCAACCACCCCGACCAGATCTGACAGCTCCTTTCGTTGAGCACCCTTATGGCTTTTTGCTTCTCCAGTGGCGCCTTTGGTCTTGCGGTGCACACACACACACACACACACACACGTGCACTGACTTCTTCCAGGGTGTGCAGGACCAGCTGCCCACGGTGAAGCCCTCCTACATGCCCATCGGCATGCTGAGGACTTACGTACCTCATCTCATTTAACCCTCACACAATTTAATAAGGTGGGCATTGCTACTCCCACTTTACAGACAAGAAAACTGAGGGTCAGAGCTGGAAGGGATCGTGCTGGGCTTTGATTCCATCACGGGTTCCAAATCCCATTCATTCTTAACCTCCACGCTTTCCTCTCAGTGGCACCCCAGTCCCTGCATTTCTCACTCCTGAATCCTTAGCACAGAGCCTGGCATACAGTAGGCCTACAATAAATGCTGGCTGAATTGAAATGAACTGAATTCGGGTGTGGGTGGTCCAAGAAAAATGTGCCACGACTCAGGCATTTCAAGTGAAATGCATAGTTTCCAAACCCAAGCATGGAGGAGCCCGCTATTTTTGGATGGCCTTGCACAAATGTTGTGTGGGCTTCCTTTTTGCTACTAAATGTCATTGCATTAGTTTCCTAGTTTCATTCTCCTGCCGGGGCTGGGGAGGATTATGCAAGCAGAGCCTAGGAATGAGTCATCTTTCGTTCAGCTGCCAAACTGTCCACAATTGCCATGATATGGTACAATCTTTTTTCTGCCTCAGGCTATTTGTGGGTGGCTTTGTTTAACTTTTACAGTCTTTCCTTCTTTCCTTCTAATTCTGCTTCTCCTTTTTTCTTTTTCTTTGAGGAGATAGGCCAGAGGGTACCGAAGGCCTTCAAAACTCTGTCCGCTCTGCGTCTCCAAGTGCAAATCCGTCTACCTTCTGCGTAATGCATATGGGGCAGAACACCTTTCTGGTGATGACATTGCAAGGGGCTGACCTACAAGGGAAGCTGGACAATCTTTCCAGGATGGATGGAGGTTTCCTTCTGCCGGGCCAGTTGCTGCTGCCACCACCCCCAGCCTGCTGGGAACTTCTGGGAAGCCCAGAATTGGGCTTCCACACCCCAAACTTTGGCCGTGCCCTTCACACTCCTTACATGGGCCTGTTTCCTGGATTTGCTGCAGCTGGGCTGTTTACTTTCAGCATGACCCAGTGGCCTCGGGCCAGGGCAGCTCTGGGGCCAGCCCCTAGCCTTCACAGGATGAGCCAGGCTGACCCGGCTGCAGGGGCTGGCAGCTGTGGGCCACTCAGGAGGGCAAGGCCCAGTGCCCAAGAGGATAAATAATAGGTATGTGGCACCTCTGCGCTCCAGGTACTGTGCTGGGCAGCTCCACAGACAGGGTGACTTGCTGTCCAGCTGTGTAAGGGCTTCTTGCCTCCGGCTGATCAGCGGATCCACGTGTGAGTGCCAAGGGAGGTGGAAACAGGAGCTGGCACTGGGACCCTGCTAGCTAGGAACAAGTGCCCAGGGATCCGGATTCGAGAAGAGCTGGTCCCATCTGCCTCTTTCCCAGCTCCAAAGCTCTGGCCTCCCCTTCCCAGGCAGAAGAGTCTCATATGTTTGGAACCTACACCCGGGAGTGGAAAGAGCCCCGGAGTAGAAGCGGGAGGTGTCCTGGCGGGCTCATGCTGTGTGCCGCAGGCAGCTCTCTTAACCTTTCTGAACCTTAGCGTCCCTACCTTTAACATGGTGACAATAAGATAATTGAGAAATGAGCTAACAGTGGTTCATAAAACACGTGGTGTCACTTTTCTCCTTAAAACTCTCTGACAACTTTCCATTTCAGCTGGAGAAAAATCCATAGGGCTTGTAGTGGCCTTCCAGGCCCTGAATGGCCTGACCTTGCATCCACTGCTCCTCTGACCTGGGCTCTCCCCCCTCCTTGGTGTGCCCTGTTCCGCCCTTGCTCTTTCAAACGCACCCCGCTCACCCCCACCTCGGGGCCCCTGCAGTGGCCGTTGGCTCCGCCCAGAGG
This sequence comes from Cheirogaleus medius, assembly GCA_008086735.1. Classification (NCBI taxonomy): domain Eukaryota; kingdom Metazoa; phylum Chordata; class Mammalia; order Primates; family Cheirogaleidae; genus Cheirogaleus; species Cheirogaleus medius. Next base: position 8,836,404 of record VBSM01002959.1, on the reverse strand, counting down.
AACCTTCCCCAGGGGGCTGTGCAGCAGCCCTCGCTTCTCAGGTCTTTGCTGAAACATCAGCATCTCAGTGAGGTCTTCCAAGAACTCTCTAGAATGGCAGCACCTCCTCCCCCTGCCCCCTTCCCCTACTTAATCTTTCTACGCACCTCCTGCCACCATCACAGATTATATCTCTTACTGATTTCGCTTATTACCTGTCTCCTTCCACTAAAATATTCGCTCTATGAGGGCAGGACCTCTTCTGTTTTGTTCTCTGCTGTAACCCCGGTGCCCACAATGGTGCCTGGGCATATAGTGGATGCTCGGAAATATTCCCTGAATGAATGAAGTAGAGATAAGAAAGGAGTCTTTAGCACTATTATCCTAGACGGAAAGAGCCGCCCCCTCCCAGCAACTTGACCCCATTAAGGCCGAGGGCCTGAGGCCTCTGTGTGCCGTGGTCTCACGGGAACACTTGCAGCTTCTCCCTCCCACGGCTATTCTCAACCTCAGTTAGATCAAACAGAGCATCAGTTCCTCACGTGGATGACAATGTCTTGAATGCCATGCCAATGGCTTGCTGGTGAGAAAACGGGCACGTCACCTGTCATCAGAATCAAGCGGCGTGAGAGAAGCTTCTTCAAGTGCTTAATTTCTTTAGAGAAGAAACTGTTAGTTTGGAAGAACCAGAGCAAACTTCAATCAGTGACAGAGTTTACAAGCCCTGTCACTTGCCTGTCTGTCTGTCTGTCTTGTTGAAGGGCGGAGCAGGTTTGGAGCAGGAATATTCCTGGCTCCTTCACCTTCACGGCCAAGCACTTCAGAGCCAGCCTGGGAGAGTGTGGGCTGACCCCTTCGACTGAGTTCCAGGAGTGAGTTCCTGGGGATCCTTTTTAAAGTTGATTGTCCCTTAAGTGATGGCACATTTTAATTTCTTCCTTTGGAACACAGACCTTTTCCTTAAAAGCAAAGGCTAGCTAATCTTTTCCCAACCCTTCTTCCATGAAAGTATTGGTTTTCCATTTTTACAAATTCTAGAATTTTTAATGTTCTATTTTTCTCTCTCTCTGGCTTTCCTACCAACCCTATTACCTAACAATTAAAGCATGTTGGTGGGGGGGGGGAATGAATATATTTTGGAAACCAATACACTTAACCACAATGCTTTTTTAAATATACAGTATATGGAAAAAGTAAGGTGGGTATATTTAAAATCCATAAACTCTAAAATGCTCTTCACCTTTCTTTTCCTTCTCACAAACTTTCCCACTGCTATCTTTATTTGTTAAGTGTTTTAAAGAATTCCAAGGATATAGGTCAGGTATAACCGAAAACTAGAAAAATAGAAATGTGCCAGTCTGCGATGTTTGCTAGTGCCCCCAGCAGGACAGAAAGCCAGCTGAGGCTGCTCAGGCTGCCAGCATCAATACTGGGGTGAGCTGAGGCTGGAACTCAAACCTAGTTAAGGAAAGCTGAGTTGGAGCAGCCTGGGACCCAGATGCCAGGACGGGGAGAGCTCAGCAATGCAGTCTGGGGCAGATTCTGGACCTGAGTCTGCAGAGGCTGACCAGGAAGCGAGCCCAGGGAGCCAGCAAGTGAGCTGCAAAATCCACTCAGGTGGAGGGCTCAGCTCAATGACCCTAGAATCAGTGAGCAGAACAACAGAGAGACTCACTTTGTTACTATCAGAAGCTTAGCCCCTGCAGTGACATGAGGACTTCCTGACTCTGTCAATATGATGACAAATGTTAATATATATCTGAATGGATTGGCATCCAGGCTGCTTTGAAAAGCAGCCCAGTTAAGGTCCATATCACCCCACAAATAATAATAGCGGAAATAATAATACTCTCGTGAGGGCTTTATTGTATACCACGCACAGTTCCAAGTGCTTCATATAATTTATCTCAGTTATTCTTTACAGCAACCCTATGGGTAGATTTAAATACCATACCTCTTTAAAGGCAGAGGAAACCAAAGCAAATGGAAGGTAGGCGAGCTGCTCCAGGTGGAGCTGGGATACGAAGCCAAGCAGTTTGGCTTTATGGTAAGGTTTCTCAATCTTGGCACTGTTAGGGTGTTGCGACAGATCATTCTTTGTCATAGGGGCTGCCTGTGCATTGTAGGCTGCTTAGCACCATCCCTGGCCTCTGCCCACTAGATGCCAAGTGGCGCCCCACCCCCACCCAAGATGAGACAATCACAAGTGTCTTTAGAATGTGCCAAGTATCTCCCCACTGAGAAGTACTGCTCCCCAGCCGCGGCTGTTCACTGCTAAGCCTGCCCAGCAGAGCTGAACTGGATGGCCCCGAGAGGGTCTTTGAGATGCATCTAGGAGGGACACTCAAGATGGTCGCTCCTCCCAGGTCTCCCAAGGGGACCCTCACAAGGGTTTACAAATCCCATCTATCAGTCAGCTAGAATTGATCTGACCTGGGCAAACAAACTCCTCCCGGCCCAGCCTGCAAGCCAGCTCAATAAAGCCACTTCTTGCTTTTGTGTTATAAGGGAGAGGTGGAGATGGCTTTTCTGGCTGGCTGACCACAGAGCACATTCACTTGGGCAGGTGACCAAAGTCTACTGCAGCAGGAGAGCGTGGATAAGGGGCTAGATTCTTTGCTGGGTCTGGTCCCCAGTGCTGGGCTGTTTCCTGGTTTTTCTTCATGAGATCTCTAGAGGCCTTGCCTCCTCCTTGCCTTGCTCTGCACGCCATCGTTCCCCTCTCCAGAGCGCAGGGCCCTGCATCGGCCATCTAAAGTCAGCTGCAAGGGGGCGGGGTGGGAGTGGGGGGCTGCTGGGAGTGGGGGGCGGGAGCGGGCCTTGTGGGGAAAGGGGCGGAGCATGTGCAGAAGTGCTTCTGGGGACCCCAGGGCGTCTGTAGGGCGGGCGTGTTTGTGGGGGTGGGAAGAGACCGACCCCAAACGATGGGATGCGGGAGCTCTGCATGCCCTGCCAACCTTCTGGCTGCATTCTGGAGACCCCCGAAAGACTCTTGGCAGAGGGGAGACGTGCTGAGATTTGCATTTTTTGAGGATTTCTTTGGCTGCCTGTGAACAATAGTGAGGTGGGTGAGTCTGGCCTCTAGTTTGGCCTAAGACAGAGCAGGACGGTTTGTCCCCACTTCCGGCCACATTCCTCCCACCACATGCTACCTCCTGAGGACCTTGTGCGGAATTATGCTGCCCCTCCCTGAGAAGGAATCCACATTTCCAACCTCCCTCGTACTGTTTGGGAAGCCGAGGCTGGGCAACCGGGTGTGGCTTTCCCAGAGTGACACACAGAGCATCAGGGATAGAACAATGACAAAACCCCAAGGTTCTGGACCACCCCCCTCCACCCGTTGTTGAGGGTTCTTCTCAGAGTGTTGAAGAAATGGGTTTCCAGAACCCGACCCTCTCTTCCCTCAAGGACGAAGACACGCAGGTTTGCTGAGGTCCTACTGTGCAGCAGCTGTGCCAGGCCCTGCGGGCAGGGACGAGAGGTGCAGTCCACCTGCCTGGCCTCAGGGAGCTGCCATCCAGTCAGGGAGTGAGGCCAAAGCTAGAGGAGCAAATGGGAGGAGGAGGAAGGGGAAGGAGGCACCTGGTCAGCTCCCCGGTCGGTTTCAGAGCCTCGGGTCACAGGTGGAAGGACGGGGTCCAGGGGCAGGTGATGACTCCCCTTGGGTCCCACTGAGTTTGAAAGGGCCATGGGTTGTCCAGGGCAATGCCGGGTGGCCGGGCTGGAAGCTCCAGCAGAGCTCTGGGCCTGAGATGGACTAGAGCCCGTCCTTGTAAAGAGACAGGTTGAGCTGGGGGAATGGGTGAGTGGCACAGGAAGGATGTGCAGGAGAAGCTGCAAGTTTGGCTGAGAGGGAGCGGCTGGAGAGCGAGGGGGAAAGCCCAGGGCGCGCAGTGACCCCTGGCCAGGGCGCCAGCCGAGAGGGCCAGCGAGATTAGGACTGAACAAGACTCACTGTCATTAGCAACAGGGAGGTGCTTATCGAGATGGAGTTTAGGTGGGCGCTGGGGGCAGAGGCCAGAATACAGCAGGTGGAATAGGATGCACAGTTGCCTTCGAGAAGCTCGGCTGTGAAGGAGAAGAGAGAGGCCTGGAGCTTGCAGGAAGGGCGGACGCTCACTTTCAAATTCCTATCATTCTGACCATCGGAGGAACTGGAAGATGGGGGAAGCCCCAAGATATTTCCCCACAAAGCTGCCAGAGACCGTTTCCTCCAGTGGTTAATTCCACTTCCTCTGCTGCCACGCCCGCCATCACCGCCTCTCCTCCCAGCCGCGGCTTCTCTGATTTCGTGCACACCTCTCACCTGGCTGGACCGTGGCATGCGTGGTGGAAAAGCAGCTCAATGAGGCGATGAATGAAGATGGCTGGGATGCTCAGTGTTGGGGAGGGAGTTCAGATCCAACGCTCTCTGGCTTCTGAACTGGAACGTCTGTGCCAACACCTGGTCCAAAGCATCTCAAATCTTTCCAGTGAAGACATTCCCTACTGGCACATTGGAAAGAGCTCATATCCCAGGAAACGGGGGCGGGGGGGCAAGGTGGAGCATGGAGCAGCCACTACATAGCCAGTGTTCCTCTAGTGTTCCTAAAACCTCACGTTTTAGCTTAAAATGCATGCAATTTTGCATGCTCCTTTTTTATATACTTGTGCACTTTGGGGTTTTAAAGTTATATTCTAAATGTGAATACCTTACCTTCATGTGAAACTGACACAGTCTGTCTCCCTCCACCTCCCACACACCTGTGTGAATACAAACACACACACACTTTACAGTTGAGAAGACTGAGTTCCAGAGAGAAGCTCACATGCCCAAGGTCACGCAGCAAGTGTGTAGTACAGAGACTAGACTCTAGGTCCACCACGTCCTATCCACTGCTCCTTCTGCCCGTCTACGGCCAAGGAAACTGAAGATGGCATGGCTTTATTGGGAGTGTCTCAGATTTCACGTTCGATTTTGGCAGATGAAATTAGGAATGGGGAGCAGAGGGTTAGAGTGGAATGTGAGTAATTTAATTATTTGGGTTCCATAACTACGTTCTGATGCATTTAAGATTTGACACTGTAATGTCTATAAATAGCCACGCTCAAGGGAGGATTTGACAGGCTTGCAGAAGACCTTTCTGCTCCAAATTGTGTTCTCTATTTTGGTGTTAAAAGACTTGAAATACACCTTCCTCTTAAGTATTGTCCTCTCCCCCTAGGTCATTGCTATGGGTTGAATTGTGTCTCTCCGAAATTCCGTGGAAGTCCTAACCCTCAGTGCCTCGGAATGTGGCAAGGAATGTGGCCCTGCTTGGAGACGGGGCCTTCTCAGGGGAACCAAGTTAAAGTGAAGTCATTAGGGTGGGCCCTAGTCCAAAGTCACTGGTGTCCTTATAAGAAAAGAGGACATTTGGACACAGGGGGACACGCAGAGGGAAGACGGCCATCCACAAGCCAAGGGGGGAGATCTGGAATCGGTCCTTTCCTCACAGCCCTCAGGAGGAACCAACCTGCTGACACCCTGATTTTGGACTTCTGGCCTCCAGAACTGTGAAACAATACATTTCTGTCGTTTAAGCCACTCAGTTGTGGTACTTTGTCATGGCTGCCCTGAGAAACCAACACAGTCCCGTCATCTTTGTGAAGGCTCGTGTTCTGGGGAAGGAAAGCACAGCTGCGTTCCTGCAGCAGAAAAGCCTGACGATCCCTTAGTAAGGGGCGCCCCTGGTTTTGAGCTGGACCCTCTCTTGTTGCGTGACACATGACATCTCCTTTCCTTTTCACTGGAGAGGTGATAATAATACAAAAATTGTTGCTCATGTTTACTGAGCATTTACTATGTACCAGGCAGTTTTGAAGGCTTTACATTTAATGCCCACTAGTAGGAGATATGAAGCCCTATTATTCCCATTTTACAGATGAAGAAACTGAGTCCCAGTGAGGTTAAGTGCCTAACCCAATTCACTCAGCTAACAGTAAGTGGCTGGACAGAATTATAAACCACTTTCCACCCACCTTTCTATCTACTTTCAGGGTGAGTGAGCTTCCCCACGGCTTTCCTCCTGAGCTGATGGACAGGGAGCTGACCCCATGTCACAGCGGGTTAATGTAGAAAGAGGAGGGAGGGGACAGCCACCTGGTGCCGGAGACCCTGCACCTTCTGTCCCGTAAGGCAGCCCTCCCTCAGCCCCCCTGCAGATCCAGTGGGCTTGGGCCTGAGTCTGGGCTGACATCAGCGGGGAAATTCCTCTGTCTAGCGATCAAGGCTTAGAGAACAAAAGCTTCCACCCTCAGGGAAAAACTTCCTGCTCAGCCCCCAGCAAGAGAGCTCGGGTTTCAGCCACACAGCCGGTGAAGTCATTGGTCGGCTGTGGGCCCAGGCAGAGGGGCTCCCAGGGCACAGAGCGGCTGGGCAGAAGGCCTGTAGTTCTCTTCCCCTCCAGGCCTCGAGGGGCTGATCTGCGGGACTCAAGACTCCCCTGTGGACGGTGGGGAGGGCCAGGCCTTATCAAAGCCCCTTCCCTCTCTGACTCCAGTCCTCTTAAACGTAGAGCCAAGCAAGGCCCCCTGTGCCTATTATCCATTTGCCAGTGGGGGTGCTGAATCCAGAGAGGTGAGGTCAGTGGCTCGATGGCAGTCAGCAAATTAGAGTCAGGGTGGGAGGACTTGAACCCAGTCCTTGATGACTTCCTTGAATGCTTTTGAGGAGCTGAGCTCCTGGTGCTTTGGTTAGTAAGCAAAGGGAGAAAGAAGTTCCTTCAACAAAGACCAGGGTGAAAAGGAGACAAACTCCAAATCCCCCCTTTTCCCAGCCACCCATCCTACCCCCGGTGGAGCGCTGAGGGCTGGGTGGGAGAGCATTCACTCACTCACTCATTCAGCACGTCGCACACCCACCATGTGGATGTGGTCCGGCCTGGGCGTCATGTGGGCCCGGCTAACTTGTCTAAGCCAACCCAGCAAAGTGGGGGCTGCGGTCAAAAGAAGGGAGGCAGTAACTGAGAAAATAGACACAAAGTTGCTGGGGACATGAAAGACATTTGCAGTAGTAATATTGTTTCCTCATTCAGCACACATTTTAGTTGAGCACCAACTATGGGCACGGAATGGTGGCACGGTGCTCCATCCATGGTCAGGCTATGCCCCTGCCACTTTACATGGGATTTCATTTCATCTTCACGACCACCCTGTGAGGCCACGGAGTAGACACCAGGATTCATAAGCCTCCCAGTTTTAGGGACTTGGACCCCTCCCCCATCCACATGGCTGAGTCCCTAAGGCCATGTTTGTGCTGAGTGGTCCTGCCCCATGGTCATAGGTGACTGGATTAGGAATGGACATATGGCCCAAACTGGACCATTCAGATTCTTAACTGGGATGTTGTATCAACTGAGGCTTATCAGAACTAAGAGGAGTGGAGGAGTGAGAAAATCATGCAGCAAGTAGGCTGAGAGTGCTAGGGTTGGTGGCTTTCCAGTCCAGGTTCTAGGCAAGGTCTGGCTGTGTTCCACCTTGGGGCCTCCCCTCTAGCCTTGCCATATCCTTGCAATGCATTCTGGGTTTTGCCTAGGCTAACTTGAGTCTGTTTCTGTCACTTGCATCCAAGGAATCCTAAGTAGAGCAGTAGGTTCCATGGTGGCAAGAACTAGGTCTTGTTCACCAATGTGTCCCTAGGACCTGGCACAGAAAAAAGGCTCAAAAGATATTTGTTGAATTAACGAAAAATGGAGGTTCAGAGAAGTTAATTGATTTGGACTCAAGTCCCACAGTAAGTAACAGCTGGAATTCGAACTGGGTCTAGTAGCTTCAGAGCGTGTGCTTTTTCTTCTATACCAGACCAGCTTTCACAAATTGTTGCTATTATTAGTAGCATATTAAAATGACAGGTAGTCGGAGCTGGAGTGGACCTGAAGGATTCCTAAGTTGACTTCTTTGTTTTGTAGATGGGAGGGGAATGGTGGAAGTCTCTTGGTTCTCATGCAGGCACTTAACCCTAGCTGCTGTTTAGTCACCATGTGTGTGCCACACGGCTGTGCAGGGTGTTGGAGTACTGAAGTGCTTTCATACTAGTTGATGAATAGCAGCTGCCTCGAGCCCCATGTACCCCTCCTCCTTAACCCCTTCCTGCAGAACCCCTGGACTTCTATCATCCATAGCAATGGGGTCACGCTTAATCTAGCACGGAATCCAGGCCCATTCTGATTGGTCAGTGCTGTGCTGCTCCACCTGCTAAGCATTTGGAATATCAGCCCTGCACTTACCTAGTGCAACGTGAGGAGTTCTGGTTCCTTTGTCTCTCCGTTACAGAGATCCACCCCCTCTACCTCCCATGGCAGCTGACATTCCACTGTTCAGAGACATTCATGCATCTGTTCACTCTTTCCCTGCACAAATATTTACTGAGTGCCTATTCTGTTACAGCCTGTCAGACCCGGGAGCTCTTATTCCCCACTACTGAAATTGCAAACACCCCCAGGGAGGGAGAAATCTGAAGTCCATGTGGTCCCCGTGTTATGGGGATGATTTGGCAGCGAGCCAGGGTTACTGCTGGGTTGGCTCAGCCACCTGCAAAAGGCCAGCAGCAAACAGGAGGACCAAAGAAAGTGAGCGAGAATGAGAGAAAATGCAGAAATAAGTGGTTGTATTTTCAGCATGCATGTAAGTTTTATGGCACATCAAAACACCAACTTTTATTCTATGAATTGGTGATATTATTCATATTATTTTGAATTACATATGTTGGAGGTAGGTGGCATCGTGAGCTTTGGGGCTTGGGGCCTCTAAAGATCGTAACTGGGTCGAGCTGGCAGGCAGCTGAGAACAAATTCTATGACCACGGTCCTGGGCTGGGCCCCTGGGCTGGGATGAAGTTCCAGGAGGAGTGAGGAATCTCAGGTGCATTAAGGACTTCTCTGCGCCGAGGCTGTCCTACAACTTTATGTGTAATATCTCATTATGCCTCAACCAACACTGAGATGTAGATTTTATTATTCCATTTTACAGATGGGGGAAATTGAGATTCGGGATTGCTAAGCGATTTTCACAAAGTGACATCACTAATAATTAATGGAACTGGGCCTGCACTTAGATCTGGTATTGGGTAAATATTTGTTGAATGAATGATCTTTTTGGCTCCGAGGTCCATGCCCTTTTTACTACAATCGAGAGAAAATGGTGAGGAAAATCACCACCACCCCCCCCCCCACAAATAATGGCTAGCACTTTATGCAGCACTGACTGTATGCTAATCACTGTTCCACGTGTTCTCTGTGTATCATTTACACCTCATTTGACGGGGGGAAACCAAGGCACAGAGAGATAAGTCACTTGCCCAAGGACTCGAGTGGCACAGGGTAGGGCCTACATTCAATCAGGGCCTGCTCTGAGCTTCTCAGTGCCATCCTGCCTGTCTCCCACAGCTCCGCCAGCACAGGATTTTGTCATTTTATTTTACTTTCACTAGTTTGGTAAGTGTGCTCTGCTACCCAGGGCTGGTTTGTTTGCATTTCTCTCCTTTCTGGTGGGACTATGCACTTTTTCTTGTTTTGGTTTACCATCTGCACTTCCTGTGCAAACTATCTGTTCATCTTTGTTGCTGAGTGGAATCTGTGTACTGAATTTAGTTTTTTGTAAAAAAGCAAAAATTAATATATTTTAGATTTATCAGTTGTTTGACATTTCTTTCAGGCTGTTTTCCTCTTGTGATTGTCCTATATTTTATTCAACAAAATGTTTCCTTTTTTTTTTTTAAGAAATAAAATAAAGATGAGGTCTCACTATGTTGTTCAGGCTGGTCTTGAACTCTTGAACTCCTGGCCTCAAGTGATCCTCCCGCTTCAGCCTCCCAAAGTGCTGGGATTACAGACATGAGCCACTTTGCCCAGCCTTGCCCCTTATTTTTTAATCTGAAAATTTTTTTTGTCTCTGATGATGGATTCTCTTCCAATATGATAAATGTGGAAGTGAATTTTCTTGTCTTTTTTTATGGTTTGTTTTTCAGACATGCACATAATTTCATCTGTACTTTATTGCAGAAAACGGTATAAGGTGTGACTCTTCTCTATATTCTATTTCTCTCCAAAACACTTTAGATAGTAATTATTGTCCTCATTTTTGGATTGTCTAATTTTTTCTAGCTTTACTATATATTGAGTTAATTTTGGATTATTTACTCTCTTCCACTGATCATTTTTTTCCATTGTTACCATATGGTTTGGGTAATTGTCACTTTGTAATATGTTATGAAGTCTGGTAGGCTAAATTTACTGCCATATCCTTTAAAAAGAAGCTTGAGTGTTTTTAACCATTTAATATAGTAACAACATCACTGTTCATTCATCAAGGTCTTATATAGTATCTCTTAGGAGCTTTAACAGGTAGTACATTAAGTCTATATAGAAACTCGAGGAAAACTGTTGTCTTCACTATTTCTATTCTTTAGGCTAGTCTTCCATTTATTTTCATCTCCTTTTATTTTTCCCAGTAGGGTTCTATAAACATCTTTGAGGAAATATTATGACTTGAAGTAAACTAATGTTCAAGTATCAAATGTTTGACATGGACTGGAGGTAGCACCCTTTCCCATGCATTTTCTGTTTGCGTGGCACTGGTACACGTGTCCGAATGGGAGCTCTTGGCTCCTGGGAACGTTTGGAAGACTTGGAAACTGGACATTCTGCAGGCAGGGGGAGTAAGGGGTTAGGGGCAGGCAGATCCTTAGAGTCTAGGGGAGTGCTTGCAAGAGGGAGGCCTCCACCGGGAAGGAGACCCAGGAATGGGCGTGGCCTGTCACAGAGGGCCCGTGCCAGGGGTCCGGGTAGACAGCCGGAGGGCTGTTTGGCTCAGGCCTCGAATTTAGACTCCTGACATTATCTCCAGATGAGGTTATTCACACAGTCAGTGGGTCCTTTGGAGAAGCCACTGGCTAAGGGTATGACGCCCCAGAATCTCTGTTATGCTCTCACCGAAAATGCTCTCCGGTATTTCCAAGCTCGGTTCAGGAGGAGGTCAGAGTCTGAAATGCCTGTTAAATGCCTGCTACACACACCAAACCCTGTGCTTGGAACGCCATGCTTACTGTCTCACTACAGCTCGACAAGGTAAGTATCATTACACACATTTTGAGACGAGGAAACTAAGGACACAAGAGGTTAGGGCCAAAGGCCAAAGGCACATAGCTGGCAAATTTTAGAGCCCACACTCTTTCCATCCACCACCCTGCCTTTTCCGAGTGCAATGAATGAAACACGAGCGAATCTCGAGCCTTGGCCTGTTCGTTCATTCACTCGCTGTTAGTCACGCTCCACTTCTCCCTGGGTGAAAGCGTGCACTCTGTGGCTTCGGCCCCCTCAACTGTCACATCTGTCCTTCCCACCCCCTTCTTTCCTAAATGTCACACTTGAACTGCCTGCTTCCTGGAGGTAAATCTAGCGGGATGTCTTACATCTCAGCGTGTCAGAAAGGAGCTCACCATTTCTCCTTCCTCTCCAAGCCTGCTCTTCTCCTGTGTTCTTTCTCAGTGAACGATGCCACCATCTAGAGTTTTGTTCATTCCTTATGTCCGGTTATTCACCAAGACTCACTGATTTACATCCTAAAGATGTCTAAATCTGCGTCTTCCTCCTTTACTCAGCAGCCACCTCCGTGGGCTGAATCCTGCCCATTTAGTATGAGTCTGACCCTCGGCTACCTCTCCCCTCAGACCCCGACACTGCTCGTGTGTGCTTTGTGCGTCTCAGGGGGACCTTCTTGAGCCATGACTCTGACACCTTCCTGGGCTGAGAAATACAAATCCAGTGTTGCTGTGAAACCTTAGAACTGGACTTTTGTTCCAGCCCTGTCAATCACGGCACCTGCCAAGGGGAACTGGCGCACTCTCAACACCTGTTCAAAGGGAACCTTTACTGGGGCATGTGACCCTGCCAGCTGATTGGACCAGTTGTGGCCACGTGGCCCCAAGGCATCTGGTTGACTGGCTGGCCAGTGACACATGAACATGGTCTGGTGTGAAAACAGGCGTGTTAGGCCAATCGAGTTCTCTTGAGAGAATATGAGCAAAGAAATATGGAGATAATGCAGGTAGCAATGGAAACGGAGACTGCAAAGTCAGGAGGCAGAGTTGGGGCTGGAGAAGCCACCTTAGGGCCCCGTGCAAGGCAGAGCATCTGCACTGGGAGGGGAAGCTGGTAGGTGCAGAGAGCAGGGCGGGCGTGAGGAGGAAGCCGGGCATCACGCAGAGGCATCTGCAGTGGAACGCCTTTAGCTTTAGGGAAAACTCTCCACATTGTCCTTATGTTCTTGTTTTGCTGTAGACCAGCGAAGGTCACAGTGGGTTGTGTGGGGTCCCCAAGTCTGGCTCACATCCGACGAGCCCTCCTTCAGGCCGGGGCCTTGGGAGAGGTGGCAGAGGTCTTGCAGGACTAGAGAAACAGCCTCAGATCTTCCCTCTGGGGAGTCCAGACAATAGCGGCTGCCGGCTTTTTTCCACCGGAACATCGCCACACGAGGAGAGGCACGGATGCTCCGCTTCAGCATTTAGACTTTGGTGCTGTGGAAGTCAGCGATGTTTGTTATTCTGGTGGCTGGTGTTTGGAGAAGCACATTGTCTCCCCGCCATGCGTGGTGCCCGCGTGTCGTTCCATTGTCTTGCAGCCCCACTAGCATGAGATCACAGGGCAGGGCCAGCGCACGTTCTTGCTGATAAGGCCCCAGGAGGTTTGGGGCTAATCTCATTCCCTGGGGAGAGCTGGTAACCAGACTCTGGGGCTCGGGCAGGGTCGGGGGACAGGTGCCAGGGCCAGCCCCTATGACTGTGGGCAGGGCCATCCGGGTGTGTGAAGAAGGGTTCACAAGCATGGGCTCTATGATCAGAGCTCCTGGACTGGTAAATTGGCTCCACCACTTACCAGCTGTGTGACTTTGGATAAGTCACTTACTCTCTCTGTGCCTCAGTCTCCTCATCTGTAAAATGGAGATAATATACTGTGTATAGTTTTATCGCGATTAAATAAACTAATATATTAGATTGACCTACATGGAATTGTCATTTTTAGAGGCTCAAAATGGTTTATCCTAATACAGTTGTGACTACCACATAGTAAGTACTTAATAAATGCTGGCTAAAAGTATAAAAAATTTTATTAACATTTGCGACTATGTCAGCCCTTCTCTGCCAGTGAGTACCAGCCATTCCTGCCAGGCCTGGCCCAGGCTGGTCGTCCGAGAGGGAAGGCGGCCCTCATGCCCTCTTCGTTACTGCAGGCACCGGGACACCATGGGCCCCCAGCACTGGGCCAGCTATGCTGCCATTAGCCGTGTTACTTCCTCCAAGCTCCTTTCTCTGATAAAAATGATCATATTGGACAAGCTTATATATAAATCCCTTCCAGCTCAATCTGCTTCTCAGTTTTCTCAGACCGTAGCAATCTCTCCTCTTTACTTCCCAGCTGCTTGCAAATGAAACCTCTGGGACCTGGTCTCACATTTGTCCCTGGGTTACCGCCATATCTTGATAGCCTCTGGGGGCCTCCGTAGCCGGTGACAACAAATTGAGGTCGCAGTTGCTCTTGTGTCACATATGATAGCAGCTGGCTCACATCCAGCTTCACTGTAAGAAATACAGACTTTTCCACTTCACCTTCCCAAATGATAATGACAACCACTGCCATTTATTTATCATAGCCCACATGTCAGGCATTATTCTCAGTGCTTGCATGTATTAGGCCACTTACCCCTCCCAACAGCTCTGGAAGATATGTGCTATGATCCCATTTTATTGCTAGGCAAACTGAGGGACAAAGTATCTTGTGCAAGGTCACATATTCAGTAAGTGACAAAACTAGGATTTGAACCAGAGTCCGTGTTCTTGGCCACAGAGTCTCTTGGCAGCCCCAGAATGCTCTCCTGTTCCACACATCCCTCTCGGTGCCATCCTGCCCATCCATCTGCATGCCCCCTCATCCAGCTCTTTGGCTCCAGAATCTTGTCCCACTTAGTGACTCATTTCTGGTGAGTCACACCCTGAAAATCTTTAGAGTTACAGTGTGACTGACTAGTACTCTGGGGCACTGCCTTTTGATCTTTCTAAAAAAGGATTTCATAGTCATACCCTCCCTCAGCTTCATCTTTAGAACACAATTTCCCGAGAGGGCCCTGGGTTTGATCTTTGCTCAGAAGCTATTTCTTGATTTTAGCACTCTTTGCTATCTGGAGAGGCAGGAATCTTCATAAATATAGCAAGGCCTGTCTCCTTTTTTTAAAAAAATAAAACAATCTTTCTTCTAGCATTTTACTATAAGCAACAAGAAATCAGGCAGTACCTTCAATAGTCTGGGATAACAGTCCTTAGCCCAATTTCCCTAGTTCATTAGGGACATTTTCTACTTTCCACATAACTGCAGGTGACAGTGTTGCTAAACTTTCTCCAGCTACATAATAAGAATCTTCTTTCCTCCAGTTTCCAAAAACATGCTCCTCATTTTCCTTTAAGTCCTCACCAGCAGTCTCCTCAAAGTCCTTCCAGCTCTTGCCAGTTGCTCAGCTCCAAAATCATGCCCCCACCCAATTTTTTTTTTTGAGACAGAGTCTTGCTCTGTTGCTCAGGGTGGAGTGCAGTGGGGTCATCCATAGCTCACAGCAACCTCAAACTCCTGGGCTCAAACTATCCTTCTGCCTCAGCCTCCTGAGAAGCTGGGGCTATAGGTGTGCACCACTATGCCCGGCTAATTTTTCTATTTTTTGTAGAGACAGGGTCTCACTATGTTGCTCAGGCTGGTCTTAAACCCTTGGGCTCAAGCAATCCTCCCATCTCAGCTTCGCAAAGTGCTAGGTTCACAGGCATGAGCCACTACACCCGGTCACTCCCAAATTTTAAGTTTTTATTATGACGGCATTCCACTTCCAAATACCAAAATCTGCATTAGTTATCTATTGCTTTGTAATGAATTACTCCAAAACTTAGCAGCTTAAACAAAAACATTTGTTATCTCATGAAGTTTCTGAGGGTCAAGAATGTGGAGTTGCTTAGTTGGGCAGTTCTGGCTTAGGGTCTTCCATAGATTATAGTCAAGTTGTCAGCCAGGGTTGCAGTCGTGAAGACTTGACTAGGAGTGGAGGATTACCTTCTAATGTGGCATCTTTCACTGACTGGCTGCTCAGTTCCTCACTTTCTATTGCCAGGAGGCCACAGTTCCTTGCCACGTGGGCATCTCAGTAGGGTTGCTTAACACAACATCTGGCTTGCCCCAAAACAAATGATACTAAAGAGAGTGACCAAGATGGAAGCCACAATGCCTTTTATGATCTAGTCTCTGCATTCATGCACTATCACTTTCTATTTATTCTAGTGGTCATGCAGACCAATCCAGATACACAAGGACTCACGAGGACATGAATACTAGTAGGTGAGGATCATCAGAACCATCCTGGAGACTGGCTGCCACAAAGGTAAGACACTGAATGCTTCCCCCTAAAACCTGGAATAAGGCAGGGATCTGTACTTTGACCACTTTAATTCAACACTGCAGTGGAATTTCTAGCCAGTGCAATAAAGCAAGAAAAAGAAATAAATTGCATACAGATGAGAAACGAAGAAATAAAACTTTTAATTTGCAGAGGATACAATTATCTTCATAGAAAATTTTCAGGGACCTAGGAAAAAACTAGCAGAGGTAGTAAGTGAATTTAGGAAATTTACAGAATATAGATCAATATTTTTGATGATCATTTGTATTGTTATACACTAGCAACAAACAATTGGAAATTGAAATTTTAAAAAAACAAAATATTGTTTAATGAAAGGTAGCATGTATTTGCAACCAAGCAGTTGTCTCAGTCTGCTCCCTGCCAGTAGAATCTGAGGGGTCCAAAGAGCCTCTGTTCATTTTGTACCGTGTCTGTCCCTTTCAGTCTAACCTGGCAGTATTTCTGCTGATATAATTCTTTTAAAACTTTGTAAGTCATCAAAAATATGAAATATTTCGGGATAAATTTGATAAAATATGTGCAAGACCTATATGCTGAAAATATTGCTGAGAGAAATTAAAGATGGCCCAAATAAACAAAGAGAGATATATCCTCATGAATCAGATGACCAATATTATTAAAGTATTACTTCTCCTAAAGTTGATCTATAGTTTAAGTACTATTCCAATAAAAACCCCAGCGGACTTTTTTGTAGAAAATAACAAACTGATTCTAAAGAAGACCTATGATAGCTCAAACAATTTTGTAAAAGAACAAGAAAGTGGTTGAAATCGCACTATTAATTTCCAAATCTATAAAGCTCCAGCAATCAAGACAGTGTGATACTGGTGTCAAGATAGATCACTTAATGGAACAGAATAGAGAGTTCAGAAATGGACTCACACAAAAATAGTCAATTAATTTTTTGAACAATCTCATTGAGAAATAATTCACATATTATATGTCAGCCATTTAAAGTATACAACTCAGTGGCTTTAGTATATTCACAGGCTTGTACAATCATCACCAAATCTAATTATAGAACATTTGCAGTTGCCCTAAAAGATACCCCACACTCTGTCATTCCCCATTTTTTTCCACCATCACTCAATCCCTAGCCTGAAGCAACCACTAATCTACTTTCTATCTCACTGATTTGCCTATTTTGCCCAGTATTTTTTATATAAACGGACATTTGATATAAATACAATAATACAATATGTGGACTTCTTTCACTTATAATAATGTTTTAAAGCTTATCTATGATATAGCAAATATCAGTATTTTATTTCTTTTTATTGCCAATAATGTCCCATTGCATTGGTATATCACATTGTGTTTATTCATCAGTTGATGGACATTTGGCTTGTTTCCACTTTTTGGCTATTATGAAATAATACTGCTGTGAATATTCATGTGCAAATTTTTGTGTGGACATACGTTTTTTACTGCTCTTGGGTAGATATTGAAGAGTGGAATTGCTGGGTCATATGGTTACCCTATGTTTAACTTTTCCAAGAACTGCCAAACTGCTCTCAAAGCAGCTACACCATTTTATAGTCCCACCAGCAATGCATGAGAGTTTCATTTTCTTCACATCCTCACCAACATTTGTCATTATCCATCTTTTTTACTGTAGCCATCTAGTGGGTGTGGTTTGGTACCTTATTTGTCTTTGGTTTGCATTTGCCTAATGACTAACCATGCTGAGCATACTTCATGCTGTTAATGGCTATTTGTCTATCTTCTTTGGAGAAATGTCTACAAATCCTTTGCGCATTTTAAAGTTGGGTTGTCAGTTTATTACTGAGTAGTAAGAAGTTGTGTGTGTGTGTGTTTTAATGTGTTCTGGATACAAGTCCCTTATCAGATATGTGATTTGCAAATATTTTCTCCCATTCCACAGACTGCCTTTTCATTTTTTGATGTTATTATTTGCAAGATAACCTTTTAATTTGGATACAGTTCAATTTGTCTACTATTTGTTTTGTTGCTTGGGCTTTAGTTTTCATATTTAAGAAACTATTACCTAGTTTCATTATGAAGAAATAAATATTTACTGCTATGTTGTTTTCTAAGAGTTTTATAATTTTAGCTCTTACATAGAGGTCTATGATCTATTTTGAGTTTATTGCTGTATGTGGTATGAAGTGGGGTGCCAACTCCATTCTTTGGCAAATGGATATCTAGTTATCCCATTACCATCTGTTGAAAAAACTATTCTTTTCCCAGGTCAATTGATTTTTGACAAAAATGTCACAGCATTTTTCAATGAGGAAAGGATAATATTTCCAACAAATAGTCTTGGAACAATTGGATACCACATGCAAAAATATGAACCTTGACCCTTACTCCATGCCAAGTACAAAACCTGACCCTAAATGGGTCATAAACCTAAATGTAAGACCTAAAACTGTAAAACTCCTGTACAACAGAGGAGTAAAATCTTAGTGACCTTAGGCTAAGGGAAGCACAAACTATAAAAGTAAAAATCGATGAGTTGCACTTATAAAAGTTTTAAAATGATCTCTCCAAAAGACCGTGTTATGTTAAGAAAGTGAAAAGGAAAACTACAGACTGGAGAAAATATTTGCAAAATATATCTGATAAAGGGCTTGTATTCAGAATATATAAGTATCTCTTCTAATTCAATATTTTTTTTAAAAAACTTAGTTTTAAAATGGGCAAAAGATTTAATACAGATATCAAAGATTATGTACAGATATCAAACAAGAATATGAAAAATTCTTGACATTATTAATCACTAGAGAAATATAAATCCAAATCACAGTGCATGCACATTAGACTGGATAAAATTAAAAAGACTGACCACACTATGTGTTGGCAAGAATGTGGAACATTTACATTCCACTAGCATTCTGTGCTATTGGTGGGAATGTAAAATGGTACAATCACTTTGGAAAACAGTGTGACATTTACTAAAAAGTTAAATACGTATCTACCATATTGTCTAGCCATTCTACTCCTAGGTATTTACCCAAGGGAAACAAAAAAAATGTCCACACAAAGATGTGTACATGAATGCTTATAAAACATTATAAACATAGGCTATGATTATCATGAGATCTATTTTTAAAGTAGTTAATAAGGTGGTTCTAAAATAACAATATTTATTAGGTATTTATTACCCAACTGAGCAGTGAGTCAAATGTAACTAGCTGTGCTTTGAGAGCGCCTTAGCTTAACATTGGTGATTCATTCAATCTATTGCTAGATGAAACTCAGAGATTACATTACAATATTATTTGTGCAAAAACAATATTATAACCACACCAAGAGAAATCAAAATGAAATGGAAAATTCAAGCATAATCTACTTTTTGGACAAATCAACTCATTTATTTTTCCTTGTTCCCATCTGGTACTTGTCTGCATGCATAAAACATTTTTACATAGTTGTAAAAATCCAATTTTGCATTCAGCTTTTGAAAAACAACTGTAATATTGTAATCTGTTTTCCATATTGCTACTTAGTCTTCACAATTATTTTTAATGACTGTGTTATTTACTCTGTGGATTTACCACTCTTTAGCATTTCCCCTGTTGCTAGACATCTATGTGTTTAAAAACTGATGCTGTTAGAAAAAAGTCTGTAGTTAACATTTTCAGATATATAACATTTTCTTTCTTTTGGATTACTTCCTTGGGATACATTTCTAGAAATTGGATTATTGAATCAAAACATAACGTGTCTATAACTCTCGGAATATATCGTCAAATGGATTTCCATTCATTCATTCACCAGATATTTATTGAACACTTTCTTCTTGCCAGACACTGATTAAGTGTTAGGGTTACAATGGTGAGGAAAAACATACAATCTATGCTCATAGATCCTGCCATCTAGTTGGGGAGACAGACTCAATCAGGTCACCACACAGATGGATACAATTATAAACATGCAAAGTGTTACTAAGGAAAGAGGCATGGAGCTATAAAAGTATTTGATGGTGGAACCCTACTTTGCCTGGTGGTTAAAGGAAGGATTTCCTAAGGAAAAAGTGATTGTGCTGGGAGCTTCAGCATGACTAGGAGCTAACCAGACCAAAGGGGAAAGGGGTGGGATTCTAGCCAGAGGGTGCAGTATGAGCCAATGCCTTCGGGGAGAGTACACACAACCAGAAGGAGACCGCAGTAGCTGGCGCAAGACCAGGCCTGGCCTGCAGGCCACGTACGTGAAGGGTTATGGTCTTTACCCTGAGAGCAGTGGATCCTGCTGCACTGGATGTGTGCTTTGAATCACTCCGGCTGTAGCATGTAGCGGGAGGTACCAGTGGAGAACTATTGCAGTGGTCCAGATGAAAGGGGACAGCAGCTTAGATGACAAGAGTGGGGCAGAGATAAGGGGATGCATGTGGGAAATATTGAGGAGGTGAAACTGACAAGACTTAGTAGTGGATTTAAGATGCAGTGGGTAGGACGGGGGAGAAGGGGATCTGAAGGATGACTCCTAGATTCTTGGTGTAAGGAAGAAAATGAATGGTGGTGCCATCCGCAGATATAAGGAGTCACGGAAGAGGACCAGATTAGGGTGGTTTTCTCCATAAGGAGTTCAAGGTGTCTTTGAGATAGGCAAGAGGAGCTGTCAAGTGGGCAATTGGACTGTGGGTGTGAAACTATGGGGGGAGTTTAGGTTAGAGACATGAACTTATGAGTGGTCAATATATGGACGGTGACTAAAGCTGCAGGCATGGGTGAACTTGCCTGGGGGAACAGGTGGGGAGTGAATGGAGTCGGGACTAGGTGAGTGACAAGCTCCCCATTTCAGAGCCAGGTGGAGGACGACAGCTGGCCAACAAGCTGGAAAGAGATGTGGAAGGGAAAGCAGGAGGACCTCATGTCACAGAAGCCAAGAGAGAGTGAGACAGGAAGGAGAGAGTGGTCCCCAGTGTCAAATGCTACTGAGAGGTCCTGGTGAATGAATTTAGATCATGGTGACCTTAGCAAGGCGTAATGGTGGAGAGACAGGCAGGGTGGAGAAATGAATGAGAAACAAGGACACAGGGGTGGCATGTCTATACAGCCCTTTCCAGCGTGGGGCTGAGATGGGGGAGTGGGAGGATAGCCGGAGAAGGTGGGTGAAGGTTTGAGGGCAGGTCTTTGTTTTTGCTTTTTTCCAGAAAGGACTTGTGTGCATGTTGAATGCTGATGGGAAAACTTGAATCAAGAGCAGGAAGGTGGATTTCACGGAGGAGACAATGAATTATAAGGTCCCTGTGCAGGTGGGAGGGGATGCGGTCTGACCCTAGGTGAGGGTGGACTTTGTCTAAAGGAAGGGACACCTTCTCTCCCATAACAAGCTTGCGTTCACTTATAAGACCTCCAGCAAAGACTTAGAACACCTAGTGTTTGGTTTAATGCTATGCTGTTGCCATCGTGGAATTCTCAATTTCTGAAGGAGAGATCTACATTTCCAGTTTGCACTGGGCCCTGCAGATCAGGGAGCTGATCCTGCCTCCAACAATGTCGGAGCTACTATTTTCCCCCAAACCTAACCAGCATGGAATATAGTTATCTCAACCTTTTTGTTATGGCTGTTAATTTAATAGGTGGAAATGTGCGCCTCAGTTATTTTAATTTGCATTTCTTTGATTCCCGGCCAGGTTGACTGTGTTTTCTCATGTCTGTTTACTAACCATGTTTCCTTTTGTGTGAGCTGCCTGTGTCCTTTGCCCATTTATGATGTTTTCAAATGCCAAAAACCCGTTTCCTTTGTGGGAATGAATCACCAATTTGTTGAAATGTATGGAGAGCATGTTCTCTGCAGAAACAGGATGGGGTTTCAGGAAGGAAGGCCCAGGACAGAGAGGTACGTTGGGAAGCAAAGATTCTTCATGTTGTCAGGACATGGAGACAACACCGCCAGCAAGAGTAAGCTGTCACTGGACACTGAAGCAAGAATAGCCCCACTGATGCACGTGCGTGCGCTGAGGTCTTTTAACCAAGCGCCTCCAACCTGAGTTCCCCTTTCATCCTCCGCTGTCTGAGTGCTAGATCTCACCTCTCTGGGCTTTGCCTGGGCTGTTCCTCCCACCTGGAGTGCCCTTTCCCCTTGACCGCCCCATGACCAGACTCAAAGCACCCTATTTATGCTGGTATTCAAATACATATGTCACATTTTACAGTCGTTATTAATTTCACATCTGGTTTCTCTTTGGGGCCATTAGCTCCTTCATGCTTCAAGCTCTCTCTCTCTCTCTCTCTCTCTTGTTCCCTCACTCATTTGCTCACTCTCGTTCTTCCTCTCTTCGTCCCCATTGCCTCACATGGGGTCCGCACACACCAGGCACTCAGCTTGTGTTGACACGTGGATGAAATCAAGTGATGAGTGACTAGTGTGTGAAGCTCTCGGGGCTGCTGTCTTTTCTTCCTGCACAATTCTTTTACCCCTGGCTGTGCTCTATTTTTCTGACCAATTCTGAGCAGCATGTTCCATCTGGGGCACCGTCTTTAAGGACGGAAGGTCCCTGGGATGTTCAGTCTAGAGGGCGAGGGAGCCAGGACGCTGTCGTCAGGCATTGGAAAGGTTATTGGTTCCTCGTGATGGTGACGGGCAAGGGGGTGGGCTTTGGATATAGACTGACGTGTCTGGATTCGAGTCCAGCTCTGCCACTGACTGTGTATTTGGAGGCAAGCGGCTTAACTCCCAGGTTTCTGTACCCATAAACAGGACTCGCTTATTCCACAGGGTGTTGGGAGAATTAAATGAGATGAACGACGTTAAAGCACATAGCCCAGTACCTAGTGTATGGTAGGTGCTCATTCACCTGGAGTTGGTTTAGAGAACTGCCTTTTTGTTAGTACTGGAACCAATGAGTGGAAGATATAAGAAAAAAAAAAATTTCAGCTAGAACTTTCCAGTAGTCAGGGTCAACCAAAGAAGGAATGAGCTCTTTGGAAGGATGGGAGTTCCCTGCCAGCAGAGATATGAGCACCAAGACTGAGATGTTAAAAGAGGGGCTAAACTTCATATAACAGGTTGGACTGATCTTTTAGTGATCTTTGGGGTCCCATCAGCCTTGAGGAGCTTGGATTCTGTGACTGATACTGGAAAGTCCCTGTAGTGTACATCGATTAGGTGGCCCCAAGTTTCCATTCTCCTCCTGCTTACTTAAAAGGCTTCTGGCCTCCTTAGCATGCCAATCAGTTCGTCTTCCCCCCAGCCACAGAAACTGGTGTAGAAGTAGGCATTTCAGGCCAAGAAGATATAAGTAGGTATTTGCGTGAGGTTTTGGAAAAGAACTATTCTCTCATCTACCAAACACACGCACACACACAAACACACACACACACACAGAGAATGAATGAATATGTGCTAATCTTAGGATAGGATTGTCAGATAAAACACAAGACACTGTGAAATTAGAATTTCATATAAATAACAAATGATATTTAGTATAAGATTGTTCCAAATATTGTACGAGACATGCTTATACTAACAATTATTTATTATCTATCTAAAATTCAAATTTAAATAGACACCTTGTATTTTTCTTCTTGCTAATTCTAGCAGTCTGATGATTCCATGGAGAGCAGAAAGACAGACATAAAGAAACTAGATCCGTGGTGACATTTGAGTCACTGGATCAAGCCTTGCCTGAAGCTCATACTTGTGAAATTTTCGGGTACAAAACCAAACAATTTCTCCTTATTGTATCACTAGATTTGAGACTGGCTTTCAGTTTCTCAGAACCTTCCTTATCCCGACAGATTTATCAGGATCTGAAAGCTGTGATCTTGTTGGGATGCAATCTTGTTAGGAGAAGGCTTGCTTTGCACTCCTTTCTTAGACCGGCTGCCTTGCTCAAGAACCTCTGCATGGCTCCGTTACTGCTCTGCTCGGACAAGCATCCCTGCAGACACTCACTAGGCTGACCCTGTCTTTATTTTTAGAAGGAGACCTTTTACGAGAAGCAGCGCAGTTTTGTCTTCAGTTTCCTCTCCCCCCACCCGGAATGGCCTGAGCTGGGGCCAGCTCCCTCCGAGAAGTCATTACCGCCCGGCGGGTGCTGCAGCCTCAGCCCTGCACACAGACCGGCCAGTGTCTGCGTGGCTCCAAGGCATGAGGAGCTGCCTTGGGGCGAACAGAAAATTGACCAGCTTGTTTTTCTTTGGGAACAGAAGAAACCAGCTCCTTTTCCTTCTCAATGGCCGGGCTTGGAAACCTAGCTTGCCAGAGGAGAGGGAGGGAGGAGAGAAGCGGTCCCTTTGGGGAGGCTCTGGCCAGGGCATTAAAAAGGCAGGATTTTGCTGGAAACTGTGTGCCCTGGCCAAGACCAGGTGGAAAGATCAATTTGGACTTTATGAATTAGCCCCTTCATTTTTTCTGGGTCTGATTTTCCTCATCTGTAAAACAGGGTTGGGCCATCAGACCAAACAATCAGATATCATCGTGACCTAGGGCCCAGGGCAATGCCATGGGGTTCCGGCGACCAGGCCCAGGGTTTGAGGCAGGGGATGGGTCATGGACAGGCCCAACAGCAAGAGCACTGATTGGCTCCAACCCTCAAATCAGCTTGACCCACGAGAACAAGCGAGGCACTACAAAGTTCTTTTCAACAGTCACCTGTGACCTCCCTCCCTCTATTTTTGACCTCCCCTTGCCTGGATGTGGACCCTCCTCTCCATTCATACCCGTTGGTTTGCATTTTGTATTTAGAGAGCTTGGTCACAACATTTTGCGTTCTCTTAGGATGCTAAGTTAGAGCTGCTCTTTTGGCCTTTCCTGCCGTGGTCCTCCTCAGGGAGGGGATCCCTGCTCTACAGATGAGGTCGCCTTGCAGGCATGACGGACGTGGGGCAGCCTTCTCCATGCCGCAATGCAGGGACTGTGGCTGGTGGCAGGCATGCCATCTTTGAGACACCTTCCGAAGTCATGCTGGAGATCACTGTCTCAGTTAACCAGAAGGAGAAAGAGTGTGGAGGGGTTCTATTGGCCAGGCCTGGAAAGAGACCACTTTTCATTGATTAGAGCTAGGTTGGAAGGCCACATCCATGGTAAGAATGCCGTCCAGCTGGTGTTCGGGCAGAACCGGAAATGGGCTGGGTAGACAGCTGGCCGGGCTCTGCCCTGTCCCACTTCAGCCCATCAGCATCTCAGCCACCCCGGGCTGATGGCCCACCCGGGCTCGGATGCTGGGCCCAGCCAGTGGCTCTTGAAAGTCCTCTGATGGGGTGGGAGTGGTTTGGGGGTTTGAGAAGCATCATTTCCATCTCAGATGAAGTAGAAGGATTTGGAGCAGTGAGCCAGGCAGGATGTGGCTTGACGGCCATCCCCACTGTCACATCTCTATCACTGACCTCGTGTGTTCCAGGCCTGGGGAGTCCCCACTGCAGGGGGAGGAGAGAGACGGGGACAAGATGCTGCAGAGCCCACCAGAATCTCAGGAGATGTTTCTCAGTCCCATGGCTCTGAGATTTCCCAGGAAAACTTAGTGACATGCCTGTGGGTTTATGTGTGTGATGACCACACAAAATAACCACTACACAGAGAGGTTTTATTATTATTGTCGTTATTATTAACCCCATTTTACAGATGAGAAAACTGAACTTCAGAGAAGCTGTGACTTTTCTAAGGGCAATTTTAAGCCAGGGTTCGGGAACTGGTTGTCCAACTCCATTCCCCATGCTCCTCTCATGTACACACTCTGCCTTCTGCCATCTCCCTGCGCCCCACGGTCTACTCCAAGGCCACATGCCCGCGACGCTGTTGCTCTCACCTCCGAATCCCCGTGGCCCCTCGCCTGTGTCTCTTTGGGGTCTGCCTTGTCATAGTACTTTTTGTGTGTGTTGTCCCCCTATAAGCTTCCTGAGGGCAGAGGACACGTGCATTTGCCTCTGACCCGCCCCTCCTGCAAGCAACCTGCACCTCTGTTCAGTGAGTGAGGGCTTTCGCCAGAGAATTCCTGAATTCAGTTAAATGGAAAATCTAAGCCAACCGTGAAGGAAAGATCAAAGGACAATTTATAGTAACACACACACTGGCTCCTGTATTTTTTCCTCACACTGTGTTCCCTTCTCTCATCTCCTTGGTTTTCCCAGGCGGGCTTCCACGGGGCTTGGCTCACTCCCTCTGGCCAGAGAATTTCCTAACATTTTGTTTACGAATATTGGTGGTAGTTCTGTTACTATGAATAGCTGCGTTTAGAGAGCCTCTAACTGGCCTCCTCCTGGAGTGCAGGGCCCGTGTGGCCCCCGGCCCCCAGCTCGGGGCCGGCCCACGTGTGCTTTCAATATGTGTTTTTGGGACAAATGAATGGAGCTATTTAGTGCCAGGCGTTGGGTCAGACTCTTGAAATACATTACCTTTAATTTTCAAAACCACCTAGCGAGGAAAGTATTATAATCCTTATTTTATAGCGAGGAAACTGAGGTCCAGTGAGGCTAATTTGCCCAAAGTCATACAGCTAGAATGCGGTTGAACCCAGATGCCCATCATGGACTGTTGGGCCCGGGTGGTTATTAAATCAGCTGCCTCCTGGTCTCCTTTGTCCTGTTGCAGCCCACCCTCTTGTGTTTATGCATGATTCGGATGTGGTTTGTCCCCACCAAAGGTTGTGTTCAAATTTGGTCCCCAATGTGGCAGTGCTGGGAGCAGGACCCAGTAAGAAGAGTTTGGGTCATGGGGGGTGGATCCTTCATGAATAGATTAATGCAGGGGGCGGGGCGGTGAGTTCTCAGTCTTGCTGGAATTGATTAGTTCCCCTGAGAGCAGGTTGTCAAAAAGAGTCTGGATTCCTCAGTCTCTCCCTCTCTTTCTGTCTCGCCACGTGATCTCTTTGCACACACCGGCTTCCTT
The DNA here is from genome assembly GCA_008086735.1 of Cheirogaleus medius. NCBI lineage: Eukaryota > Metazoa > Chordata > Mammalia > Primates > Cheirogaleidae > Cheirogaleus > Cheirogaleus medius. Next base: position 8,810,160 of record VBSM01002959.1, on the reverse strand, counting down.
TCCACTCGCCACCATGAGTTGAAGCAGGCTGTGGCCCTCACCAGATGCAGCTGCCCAGTCTTGGACTTCTCAGCCACCAGAATCATGAACCAAATAAACCTCTTTTCTTTATAAATTACCCAGCCTCAGGGATTCAGTTATTGCAACACAAAACAGACTAAGACTGTTGACCCACTCACTTACTCGGGTAATATTTTTGAGCCTCTATGACATGGGTGATGCCACGTAGGAAGGAACAGTGCAGACGTTGTCTTTGCCCTCACGGAGCTCAGTGGTCCAGACAGATATTGGACAAGCAAATGCCCGGTTAGATACACGCTTCGACGTATTGCCAGTGGCATGGGGGCAAGAGGAGAATGCCACAAGGGTCTTTCTTGGCTTGCATGGTCAGAGGGAGCCTCTCTGAAGCTTGGGCCTCTAGGATACAGAGTGACAACCAGGCGGCCTGGGGGTGAGAGGGCGTCCAGGCCGTGGCAACAGTACTGGGGAAGCCTTGAGGCAAGAAAGTGGTGGCACAGAGAGAGACAGAGGAAGGCTCATGTGGCTGGGGCTGGTGGGACAGAGGACTGTGACTGGGGGTGCATGGCCAGCACTGGAAAGGTGGCACAGCCATTGGTTGAGGAGCCTGGATTGTATTTTGAGGGCAGCGGCAGACCAGGGAAGAGTTTCAAGCAGGGGAACTGCTTATGCAGTGAGGGGACTGGTGCGGACCAGAGTGGAAGCAGGGAGGCAGTGATGGCCATAATCCAGCAAAGAGATGGAGGTGGCTTGAGCCAGAGGCGAGGCGGTGAGGGTGGAGAGTGAGCGGCCGGTGGGCAATGGCGTTTCACAGGAGAATCGACAGGGCTGGGGAAGGAGTGTGCAGAGGCGTCAGGACTCCCCTATTCTGCCAGAGGTTGGGCCAGATCCAGTCCACGGGAACAGGGAGGATCCTGTTCTAGGATTCCCAAGAACTTCTGGTGAGGAGGCTCAAGTTGATCACATCAAATCAAAACACTTCCGTCTTTACTTGAGCATCTGTGATAGGAAGATGCTTGCTGAGCGCTGCTCTGCCCGTGAGGATGTGATTATTACAGAGCTAGGGTTTGACACTGGGATGGGGAAGGCCCAGGTGTCCCACCAAAGGGAAAGACAAGCCAGTGTGTCTGAACCCGAGTGCTGCCCCCAAGATGAAGCTTTGAAGGAGGCGAGGGCTCCAATGCCCATGATGTGGGGGTAGGCAGCGAGGAGGGGACAGGAAACCCAGCCCAGAGGTCGCTGACCGAGCTGGGTTAAGATGGTGCTCAAAGGAACCCAAGGAATTAGGAAGGTTTTCATGATTCATTGCAAGACTTGAGGGTTTGGGGTCATTCTCCTCTCTCCTTTCTTTCCCAGAAATTCTCCAGTGGATCTCCCAAATGTGTTATGTTTGGAAGAGGACTTGTTAAGAATGCCTTCGTCTAACCTCTGGGTTTGCCCATCTGCTGGGTGAGATGGGCTTTCTGTGGCTTGGTAGTCCTTGGGTTCCAGTTCAATGAAAATAATGAGAGTTCTCCAATTAATGTCTGCCCTCCACCCACCTCTCCACTCCTGACCCATACGCTCCTCGACTGGCTGCACCCACAGTCCCGGCTCTGGGTGGGGTACGTTCTCCCTGCCAGGCCCCTCCTCAGCCCTGCCCTGCCCAGCCTCCTGCCAGAGAGGGTCTTGGATGCCCGAGCTCCAAGTGTGGGTGTCTGCCCACCACACCGCTCTGAGTCGTCCAAGCTGGAGAGGCAGGTCCCGCACCCTCTCTCCCGAGGAAGCCAGGCCCTCTGAGCAAACCTGCAATGGGCCACACATTTCCCTCTCCTTTTAAAAATAAGCTCTCCTTGTGGCTCAAGTTGGCCCTCGCCCTGGCTGGGTGAGTCCCTTCCAAAGCCCTATGTCAGAGCATCCTTTGTAACACTCGGGGAAGAGAGGAGGCGGGAAAAAAAAGGCTCTGTTTATCCGGATATTTGACATCCAGAGAAGGAATATTATTGTTTCTCCAGTCAAATACTGGGGCTCCACTGAAAAATATTTTCAATCTGCCGGACTGAAGTCCAGCGTCTTTGTGAACCTCAGCCAATGCACACAGGCCCAGGGTGTTGGGTCAGGGCCTGTTTCTCCCCGGCCGCCACATTCCTGTCGGATGCCCCGTGGCATGTCTGGTCTCGGGCATGGAGGCGGCTGCCGGGATGTTCTTCCATCCTATCAGTGGGTAGGGTCAGGGAATTCTCTCCCGCCATTACAGGCCCAGATCCTTGGGGGGGCTCGGATAGGGATGGGGTCGTGTCAAGGAGGGGCTGTGACCTGAAGGTCACAGAAAGGATGTGGCTACAATTCACTTCTGGCCAGCCAGCCTCCTCCCAGGTGCAGGAGAAGCCTGCCTGGCGTGAGCTCACCGGTCCCTCCTTCTACCTCTCTACATTAAAAACACTGGTTTTGGGGGGGGGATTTTTTATATTATAAATGCAATAATACATAGTCGTTTCCAAAAGAATTTTGGAAAATATGGATGAGCAAAGAATAAAACAGAAATCAAGCAATTTTCTTTCTTGCAGAGAGAATAACTATATTCATTATATTTTACATCATTCAAGCATTGGTTCTATGCGTGATATGCAACTTTTAAAACACAATAAAATGACATCATATAGCATATGCTATTTTATAACTTGCTTTTTCACCTAATAGTATATCATTAATATCTTTCCATTTCATTAAGTACTCTTTTAAACATTTTTAATAGCTACATGGTATTTTATTCAACTGATGCATCATAATTTTCAGATGATCCTCAGTTAATGGATATTAAGGTGGTTTCCAATTTTTTTATAGCTATAAACAACACTATGATGAACGTCCATGAAGCTAACTCTTTGGGAACACCCGTAAGTGTTTATTAAGAGCGATGATAATAGCTACTATGTATTTAGTGCATTCTTTATCTGGAAGAGATCTAGCTTACCCAGCGTATGTGTCAGAGGCAGAATTTATACCCAGGCTTGTCTGGTTCCAAATACTGGGCTTTAAACCAGACTGGAGCCACTAAATTAAATTTCCAAAGGTAGAATCACTTGATCAAAGAAATGTACATTTTGGGCCATTACAGGTT
>VBSM01002959.1:8670922-8784686 GCA_008086735.1 Cheirogaleus medius | reverse complement strand
TTTTTAGTAGAGACGGGGTCTCACTCTTACTCAGGCTGGTCTCGAACTCCTGAGTTCAAACGATCCGCCTGCCTCAGCTTCCCAGAGTGCTGGGATTACAGGCATGAGCCACCGCACCCGGCCAGAAGGGTGTTATCTTAAACATAATTTAAAGAGAAAAAAGTACAACTTTGTCAGCAGAGAGTTGTGCTCCTGTCGCCGTGCCAAGGCAGCGGTGGCATCTTCCCGGGCAGCCTAGGCGTCCTGACGGGGTGGGCCAGGCCTCTGGGCGAGCTGGGGGCTCTCGAGGAAGCTGCGGTCAGGAAGACAGTTTGGCAGCTGCCCCCTGCCCCTCCCCACCTGGCACAGACACCGGAGACACAGGACGGGCCTGCTGGCCCCTCCCTGGGGCCAGGAACCACAGCAGGTGGCGCAGCTCAGCACTGGGGCTGCCCTGCACTGGGGGCTGGAGACAGGGTGGGGAGGGGGGCCGTTTCCTCCCTCCCTGCTGTCCTCTCCTCCTCCTCTCTCTCCTGCTCTCGGTCTGTTCCCTCAAGGGCCTGCCTTTGCCCACAGCCCCCGCCCTGACGTGAGGTGTGGGGTCTGGAGTAGCAGGGCAGGGGTGCGGGGCCAGAGCCACCCCGCCTCAAGCACCCTCCCTGGAGCAGGGCCTGGGCACCTGCGTTCAGAGAGGTCCCTGCACCTTGCGCTTTCTCTTCCGGGCAAGGAGCATCACCAGGAGGAGCCCGGCCCTCAGGGCCCCGTGCTGGAGCAGGGGGACAGCTTCCCTCACGCCACCCCCTCTCAACTTTCCCTATGGAATCAGCCTGTTAGAAAAAGTTCCTTTTCCACGGAGGCTGTGGAGAGGCAGCCCAGAGTGGGGTGCAAAGTACTAGGGGCAAGAAACAAAGATCGAGTCAGTCCAGCCTCCCAGGGGGCTGTGGTGAACCTCAGGGCCAGTCCCTCAGCTTTGGACACAAGTCTGCCTGCGGTGGGCGAGCCGGCACCCGCCCGGCGGCCTGGGCAGGATGGCCGAGAGCAGACAGGCCGGCGCTGGCGCGGAATCGCACGGCGAGGTCCTGAGTGCTGTTGAGGCGAGGAAAGGAGGGAGGGCTGGGCGTGCTGAGGAAGGTGGACCTGAAGTGCGTCTCCTGGGTCCTGTGTAACGGGGGCTGGAGGAAAGACACAGGGCAGAGCCACGGAATCAGATGCTTTGGGCGCAGTCTGGGCGTGTTGGGGGTGTATGCAGGCAGGACAAGCCACTGGCCTGTCTCCAACACCTGGGCCCGTTCGAGCAGCCGCACCGCGGTGATGGCGCCTCCATCCACTTGGCTCTGCAGGCCAGACACCGGGAGCCAGACTGAAGACTCTCCTCTCCCTCCCCCCATGTCCAGTCGGTCTGCTCGCCCTGCCGGTTTGCTTCCTAAGCAGCCTTGCGTTTGCTTTCTTGCCACGCGGTGGTGGCCACGGGGACGTGAGGAGGATGGACACAGATGCCGGGCGACCAAAGGCGCAGGCTGCAGAGGACGCTGAACTCTGTGAGTTTGCATAACACACTCTGGTGTGGGTCTTGGCGGGGGCAGAGCCTCCCTGGGCTGCATTTAGGGCATGAGCGTGTGGTCTCAGCCTGGCCCAGCGGCTGCTTCCAACCAGAAGGCTGGTTATGAGTGAGAGATGCAGAGACGCAGGGATGGCTCTATACTGACCCAGCAGCAGGGTCCTGGGCCCGGGGCGCACCCCCCCCGGTTTGTTCCCACAGTGGGGACTTGGACCCCTGCCCATGTCCCAGGCTGGTTCTCCAGCCTTCTCTTCAGCTCCCGGCCCCACTCGACAGCCTTCCGATGCTTTCTCTGTTTAATACACGGTTGGCTTCTGTCATGGTCTGGCTACGAAATGAGCTGCAATAGAACCCAGAGGTTCAGAGACAGGGGATAGGTCAGGATTTGGGGGGTCTGGGAGGACGGCCGGGAGGAGATGGGACTTGCACAGAAGCGTGAAGTGGGGGTGAGGGGGCTGCAGAAGAATCTGCCCACGGCACAAGGCAAGACTAACAGTGAGCAGTGACTAGATGAGGGAGAATTCCTGGGAGTCGAAGGGGACTTTTAGGGTTCCCTAATTTATAGTCCCCTCCTGGTAGGACCAGCCCTGACTCAAGTATCTGTCACTGTCATCTCACTAAAATGAAAGTTGCTCAACACCAAGATTCATGCGTGCATATGGTTTTCTTTAGGGAGAATTTTATTAACTCATTTCATTCATTCACTCCTCAGATCTAATTGAGTGTCCACTTAGTGGCAGGCACTGTGTTGGTCACTGGGGACACTGAGATAAGTGAATAAAATTTGACCAACCCACAAACTCAGGCTCAAAGGGGGCCAAAGAAGCTTGATGACAATGCAGAGTGCTACGTGCTGTGTTGGGGAATCACGGGGAGCTCTGGGGCACAGAGCGGGCAGCAGGGACCTCTGCCTGGGATGAGTCAGGAAAGAATTTCAGAAAGTAGGTTCCAGTGTATACTAACATGTAAATGGCTAATATGGCATAAGATCTGGTCCTGCCTGGGAGGATTGGTAGACAGGTTTTGGTAGACAGCAGGGAATCGGGATGGGACTATAGTTAGAAGCACAGGCTTTAACACCGGAAAATCTGGATTTGGGTTTCGATCTGCAGTGTATCCTTGACCTTGGGCCAATGGTTGAGCCTCTCTGAGCGTGTTTCCTTAACTGGAGAATGGGAATAAAAAGAGAATTTACCTCATAGAATTCTGGGGAGGATAAAATGAGATATTATTAATACGAACAGGGTACCCAGCACAGAGATAACACTCAATAAATGTTAAATAAAAAGTTAAGTTCTGGGCTCTGAAGGGGGAGAGGGCGCTAAGGAGAATGAAAGGCCTCAAAAATGAAGTGGAGAAGACAAAACTCGAGTAATAGTAACCGATGACACTGTGTGTTGTCACATAAAGGTGTTCACAGGTGTGTTTTTTTCTCTCTTAATCTTCCTCACAACCCCGTGAAGCAAGTCCTATCATCTCCGTTTTTAAGACCATATGTTGCAGCCCCCTCCTTTTTTAAAGGAGGAAACCATCACTCAAGCTGGGGTCTTCTGTCTCTGATGCCATCGTCTTTTCAAAACGTGATCCTGGCAGCTAATGAGAATTGTCAACCACTGACTAGGAACCAGGGACAGTGCTGGATACTTACCTTTGATCTATAATGGCCCTCCCGCATGTTATGCAGTAGGCATCTCAATCTCAGAGAGGTTACGTGACATGCCTGCAGCCACACAGCATTCCAACCCAGATCTCCCTTGACTCTGAAGCCCACACTCTCCTCCATAGCTTGTTTCCCGAAGTGTGTTCCATGGGGTGTCCATTGGTATCCCAGAAAAGGCGTCGGCTATTCGTGGACAAACATTTTGGGAAGCATTGGGTTAAATAGTTATCTTTATATTAAATATTATGATTTCTCAGAGCCTGTGAGAATCTAATACATTTTGTAAATCTCTGACTGTGGAATTGGTATACCCCAAATTTATCTGGTCCACAGTACCCTTTTATCATAAAACGTGACATTCATTAGGAATGCATTGAGCTGCAAGTGGGAGAACCACCTCGCTCACCAGTGGCCAGACACCAGTACAGAAATAGGCAGGGCAGGGCTGATGCGGCAGCTCTGACATGGCCCTGGGAACCCAAGCTCCTTCCAGCTTCCTGCTCCGCCCTCCCTAACACGTAGCTTCGATCCCCAGGGTTGCAAAATGGCTGCAGCCCTTTCAGGCACCGCGGCTGCATTTCAGGCAGGAAGAAGGAGAAGGCAAGGAATTAAGGTGAGTCTGAGCCTGTATATCCTGGAGGCATCCCTCCTCACCCCTAGATGTCTACTTGCATCTCATTGGCCAGAAGCATGTCACATGATCACTCTAGCTGCAAGGGAACCTGGGAGATCATGTGCTCCTAAGAGCATTATCACTTGGATGGAATCAGAGGAATATGGGTAAGGAAGAAGGGGAGAATGGATACCTCAAAACCCCTCCTGGGGTTGATGTTCTATGAACCTGATTTGGAAAATGTTGCTCCATACTCATGCCACCACCCTCTTAATTTTTCTACCCAGTGGAAGTTAGCTCACTCCCCAAATGACCCCTCCATTGCCAAGGCTCTCAGATTCCCCCATCTCCCACTCCACACCCCTCACTCCTTGGCAGCGTATGCACTCCTTATCAGTACATTGTGGGTTGTGCAAGAGCAAAGAACGTAGATGTCCATCTCCCCTATTTCTATTTTTAGAGATGGGGTCTCTCTCTGTCACCCAGACTGGAGTGCAGTGGTGTAATCATAGCTCACAATAGCCTCAGATTCCTGGGCTCACGTGATCTGGCATGTACCACCATGCCCAGTTAATTTTTCTTTTCTTTTCTTTTCCTTTTTTTTGTAGAGACAGGATCTTGCTGTGTTGCCCAGGCTAGTCTTGAATTCCTGGCCTCAAGTGATCCTCCCACCTTGGCCTCCCAAAGTTCTGGCCATCTCCCGTCTGCTGCTGGAGGGCAAGGACTTACCTCATTTGCATAAGTATCTACCACAGAGAAAGTCCTGGCACAAAAGCCAATTAATTGCATGAATGGAGTGCAGAGGCAGGAAGTGGTTTGAAATGCCTTGCTTGGTTAGTAGAAGCAGGTACGAACCTGAGCCAGCGTAAACAGAAAAGCAGACTTCTTAATAAGGATCCGGGGGCCCTTGGGGAGCACAGGGCTGGGATGCAGGCAGGGCTCAGGGCAGGACGGGACATCGTGACAGGGCATCAGGATGCCAGGCAGTCTCTCTCCACATGGGCTACTGCACTCCCGTCTTAGTCTGTTTGGCTGCTATAACAAAATACCATAAACTGGGTGCCTTTTAAACAACAGAAACCTATTTCTCACAGTTCTGGAGGTGCTGGGGAGTCCAAGGCGAAGGCCCTGGCAGAACTGGTGTCTGGGGAGGGCTGCTTTCTGCTTCATAGATGATGCTTTCTTGCTGTGTCCCCACACGATGAGAGGAACAAGGATCTCTCTGGGGTTTCTTAACCCCATGCAGGAACGCTCCAGCCTCATGACCCCACCACCTGCCAAAGGCCTCACCTCCCAATGTCCTCACATTGGAGGTGAGGATTTCAGCCTGTGAATTTAGAGGATTTCAACGTGAACGTTCGCACCAGAGCAATCCCACACTTCTCACAGCCGCCTCTCTCTGCACCTCTGTCCAGGAGGCAGGAAGAAGGTGGTGTCTCCTCCGTTCCCAGTGTATGTCAGCTCCACACTCATCCTCACCTGCTTAGCCCGACTCCCAAGTCTGGAGAAAGACTCTGAGTGGCCTGGCTTGGGTCAGGTATCACCCTAGGCCAGTCAGCTGTGTTCTCCAGGATGGGGTGGGTGCGGAGACAAGTAAGGCTCATGTAGCACAGCGGGTGAGGGACGGTCGAGGCAGATCCCCCAAGATGTGACTACCTCGACTTAGGGAGCTGTCATATAGCAGGGGTCAGCCGATGACGGTCCATGGGCTAAATCCAGCCCACCACCACTTTTGTAAATAAAGTTTTATTGGAACACAGCTCTGTTCATTCACTCACGTATTGTCCATGGCTGCTTTCATGCTACCGCAGTAGAGTTAAAGAGCTGAGACAGAGACTGTGGGGCCTGCAAAACCGGATATTTACTGTCGGGCTTCTCACAGAACATGCTTGCCAATGCCTGGGAAGAAGCGTGTCTGCCTAGGAGGGTGTGGGCAGCCTGGGGGCAAAGATCCATAGTTCAGATCTGTATTCCCAAAGGCCACAGCGCGGGTGGCTGGATGAATGAATGAATGAATGAATGAAGTGCAAAGGCAGAAGCTTTTGAGCCACGCAGAGGGACCCTGGGGAAGGGCGCTCCTCCCTCCTCGTCCGCTCAGCCCCGCATCTGCTCTTAATCGAGGCGTAGTGGAACAAGCCTGATTGGGAATAGCAGGTGCCGGGATGTGGTGAACATTAGGGAATAGTCACTTGGCGGGCTCCGGAGCTGCCAAAAACGAAAGTGTGCCGCTCGGCCAGATGTTCGCTCATTACCATCCGCTCCTCCTCAGAACCGTTTTAAGGGAACATTTGTTTGTTGAGGAAACACAGCTGTTCCCAGGGAAATGGGTTTCCCTCCTTTGGGCAGAGGAGCAGGGGAGGGGACTGTCAGGGGAGGGACACTGGGGTCGCTGGGGCTGGTGGCAGCTAAAGACTTTCTGTCCGGTCAAGGGTCGGGGACCGTGAGGACAGCCCTTCCGAGACTGTAGGTCCTAGTCTACCCGTCACTTCCCGGCTCTCTCTGCGCTAACCCGGTTTCTCCGAGGAGGAAGCAGAGACCCAGAGAGGCGAAATGACCCACACGGCTAACGAGTGGCCGAGCCAGCCCTGCACCTGGACTCTGGCTCCAAGACCCTGGCCGTGCACTGGCCAGTCTCCCGCCCCTGTCCGGCTGTGTCTGGGGTGTGTCTCCTTTGGGTCTCAGTCTCAGAATCCCCGTTTCCCAGCATGTCGTGTTTCTGTCTCTGCGTCTCATTGTCAATTTCCTGTATTGCTTCTTTGGGTCCTCCCCGTCCCCCGCTTCTGTGGCTTCCACTAGATCCTGCCTCTGCCCCCATGTGACCACGGCAGTGTCTGTGCGTGTGGCTCCGTCTGTGCCGGGCTCTTCCTGTCCACTCCTCTGTCCCCGTTCCTCTGATGCACTCCCTGTGCCCCTCGCCACCTCTGTCTTTCTTTGTGCCCAGCCCACCTCGGTGCAGTGACTTATTGGTGTCTGTGTGATTTTGTCTCCTTTGGGGCCACTTGACTCCTCTCCTCTCTCCCTTTCTCTCCGCCTGTCTCCTCCGCCCCTGGAATCCATTTCTGTATTTTTTTAGGATAGTGTTTTTCCAATAGTGCATCATGACTGCTGGTAGGTCATGAAATCAATCTATGCATGCTGGCTGTGACCAGCAATTTTAAAAAATTAGAAAATATCAGAATGTGTTGTAGAGACTATTTTGTGAATTATTTGTTCCTGTTCTCTATATGAATGTGTGTACTAGGTTCCAGTGGAAGAGGTTTTCCCTATGAGATTTGGTTTAAAATGTTTGAAAACCACTGAGTGAAGATGCTTTGGCTACAAGTAGCAGAAAAGTCTGCCCTAACAGGCCCCATGAGAAGGAATTTATTATCACCACCCCAGGAAGTACACAGAGGCAGGGCTGGCTGATTAATGAGTGGCTGGATAATGTCATCGGGGAGTTAGTTTCTTTCCTTTCCCTTCTTGCCCTTGGCCCTCCTCAGTGCGGCAGCGCACTACCCTCATGGTCACAAGGGGGCTGCTGCGGCTCCGTCCACCCCCATGGGTCCAGGAAAGAATGAGGGACCATTTCCTCTCCTATACTCCTTAGTAAAGCCTGAAAATCTTTCCTCTCACATTATTGGCCAGGACAGGGTCGCATGCTCGCCCCTTAACTCATAGCTGGCAAGGGAGGCAGGTTTACCACGATTAGCTTTCACTAATTAGAACGGAGTCCTTTCCTCAGTGCACAGCTGTGCAGAGGAGAATGAGCAACAGAGGCCTGCGGGTTTCTCTTTCTGGGAAGAGGAAGAAGCCTATGGCCTGGGCTGCCACCAGCATCTGCCACAGCCTCTCACTGTCCCCTCTGCCTTGGTGCCTGCCTCAGTTTCCCTCTAGTTGCTCTTTAGGTCTGTCCTGCGAGGAGGCCATGGTGGACGTGGCGTACAGTTTAGACACCCTGTGTTAGTTTCCTGTGGCTACTACAAGCTTGGTGGCTTCAAACAACAGGAATTTAGTCCCTCACAGTCGTGGAGGCCAGAGGCCCACGACCAGGTGCCAGCAGCACTGTGCCCCTCTGCGGGCTCGAGGGGAGGATCCCTCCTCACCTCCCCCAGCTTCTGGTGGCGCCGGGCGTCCTTCGGCTTGTGGCAGCGTCACTCCTACCCCTGCCTGTGTCTTCTTGTGGCCTTCTCCTTTTCTGTCCTCCTATGAGGACACTTGTCATTGGATTTAGGGCCCACCTGGATAATATAGGATGATGTCATCTCAAGGTCCTTAGTTACAAATAATTACAAATACCCTTCTTTACAGATAAGATCACAGTCACAGGTTCCTGGATGTGGGCATATCTTTTGGGGGCCACCCTTCCACCCTGAGGCAGTAGGGCCTGGTGAGCTGTTAGGAATGTCCCTGATCCCCCATGAGGGTTATGGGACCCTGTCATTGTTATTCATGGCGGGTCCCTCAGATGACACCTGATAGCTTATGCCAATGAGGTGACTCAGGATGGGCCCCCCACGGGGGTCTATGCCAATGAGATGACTCAGGATAAGGACTGGCTGTGTCCTGGAAGGACCAACCGTGATTGGAGGGTTGGGGCTTTGAGTCATTGCTATCAACCTGACCTCTCGGGAGGGAGGTGGGCTGGAGACCGAGTGATGCTATAAATCACGCTCATGTAATGAAACTCCAGCAAAAACTCCGACACCAAAGCTCGGGTGAGCTGCCCTGGTTGGAGAACTGTGTGAGCTGGTCGCGCCGCAGTGCTGGGAGGGCGATGCGTCCCTCGGGACGGTGGAAGCTTTGCACTTGGGGCCTCCCAGACCTCACCTCCTGTCTCTCTGGGCTGGCTCTGACTTGCAACCTTTGGCTATAATAAAACTGGAATGGTCCAAAAGACAAAGCTGCAGGATTCCACTTACATGCAGTCGGTACCTGCAGTAGTCAAATTTCCAGACGCACAGAGTAGCGGTGGGTGCCGGGCTGGGGAGAGGAGACAATGAGGAGAGACTGTTTGGTGGGCACAGAGTTTCAGTGACGGAAGGTGAGAAGAGGTCTGGAGATCGGCTGCACAATGTGAGTGTGCTTGACATACCGAACTGTACACTTAAAAATGGTTAAGATGATAAATCTGACCCTACGTCTACGTTACTACAATTTTTAAAACTATATTATCATCAGTATAGTGCTTTCCTGGGCTCACGTTCTGTGAGTCTTTCTAGCAAATCACCAAAGCTGAGGGTGGTTGTAAGAACTCTTGAGTTTGTAGCTAATTGGTCAGAGCGCGGGCGGCCCAGGGACCCCTCAAGCTTGCAGCCGATGTCTGGAGTGAGGACAGTCTTGCAGAGGACTGTGAAGTGTGGCCAACTCCAGGTAGATGGGGACGGGGAGGCAGGAGGTCAGAGCTGGCTTTCGGACCAGCAGGTCTCGGAATCCCAGCCAGCCCTGAGTTTCTGCGATTCCTCCGTGAAGACCCCCAGCTCTGGGAGCACCCGCCCCCACTTACTCGGTACCCAGCTCCCTCCTTCTGTTCCCTTTTTAGGATATGTGTGTGAATGTGTGTGTGTGTGACTATGTGTGAGCGTGTTCATGTGTGTGACCATGTGTGAGTGTGTGTGAGCATGTGTGTGACCGTGTGTGAGCATGTGTGTGACCGTGTGTGAGCATGTGTGTGACCATGTGTGAGCATGTGTGTGTGTGAGCATGTCTGTGAGTGTGTGTGAGCATGTGTGTGAGTGTGTGAACATGTGTGTGAGTGTGTGTGAGTGTGTGAGCATGTGAGTGTATACGTGAGCGTGTGCATGTTTTCTCTTCCCACGAGGAGCTTCCCCATGAGCTCCTCTAAGCCTAGAACCAGACTTTGGGCTGTTTTGTTGCTTCCACCACCGAAGGGTTTCCTGAGTAACGGCCTGAACAGCCTTTTCCTCCTCGCAGGCTGCAGGGGCTGCCCTGTGGCGGCAGTCATCCCTGCGGTTCCATCTCAGGAGTTTGCTCCTTTGAGTCTGTGCTGGGCTGTCCTTCAGAGCAGCTGTAGACCACAGGAAGGGGAGGAGAGCTGTTCCGCTACAGCTCAACACTAACAGAACAAACAGAGAACTGCCCTGGCTGCACCCCAAGCTCACCGCCCCCCCCTCTGGTCCCCAGGCCACGGGGAGGGGTCAGACCATCCTTCCCGAGGATGACCTGGCTGGCCCTGGGGACGCGGACTGTTTAATTAGAACACCTTCAGTCGGAAACGCTCATCCATTTACGGGGAAAACAGCGACAGGCTTTTAAGGACATGCCATAAGTTTTACAGTTATTGGATTTTTCAACTTGTTTACAAAAGCAATATTGTTAAATGGCCAACGGCCAGGCCCAGTTGTTTTTCCTCCTGTGCCTTCTGACGACAGGAAAGCATATTATCTCCCCCAGCCGGCTCCTGGGAGGTGTGCGGAACTGCATTCCATTTTGCTATCTGTTTAATTATCCATTCAGCCCGGCTAACGCTCAAGCTCTTTCTCGTTTGTTCACAGCCGGATCTGCTCTGGAATGCAGCGAGCTCCTTCCCGGTCTCAGCCCCTGCAGCGGCTATCGCAGGCAGCTTCGCGCCAAGACAATGCCAACCCCTAAGAAGTTAGTTGCCCCTCTGAACCATGAGTGCAAAAGGGTGACCTGAGTGACCTTGAACTTGACTTAACACCTCTGTGTCATGGGCTCCATCTTGTCAACACGAAGACGATTGCTTTAGAAAGGTGGTTCCCAAACCAGGCTGCTGGGCGCCAGAAAGCCCTGGGAGATTTTAAAAATAAACCTTTCCGCGCCTTAGCCCTTCACATTCTGATTTAGAAGGACTGGGTTCTTTGATCTGGAGTTTTGAAAGCTCCCAAGTTCTGGGGTCTGGAGCCCTTTGGCCTAGGCCGTCTCCGCCTGCTGTTGCCCCCAGGTTCTGTGGTGCTCGTGCCTGGTGGAGGGGAGGGCGAGAGACCAGGCCTCCTTCTCCAGCACCTGCTCAGCTGCGGAGCTTGGATAAGCTCACACCTGGTGAAAAGTCATCTCGGGGAAATATCCAGGTGGATGGGACGCCAGAGCCATCGTGTAGCTATAAATAACTGGGAAGTGCATGCGAGCTGATGCAAGAGTTTTGTCGGTGATCTTCTTGTGGAACGTCTGCACTGGTTTAGCAGTGGCGTGTCTGAAAACATTTCCCCGGCTCAGCTTTCACTGGGAAAGGGCCTCCAGGTGAAGGTGGACTTGGCCACTGCTGCTGGCTTGGCTGAGGGATGGGGAGGAGGGAGGGGAGCAGAGAGCTCCAGGTGGGAGCCCTGGTTTGTCCCTAGAGAAGTAGGAAATCACACTGAGGCTTAGCCTCGCTATGGCACTTTACAGTTTATAACGCACTTGCATGTCATTATCTCAACCCATCCTTGCATTATCTCTGGAATGTAGGCAGGGGTTTGAGGGTCCCAGACAGGAGTGAGTGACTTGAAAAAGTCACAGGACTGCTAAGTGGTGGGGCGGAATTTGCCCTCAGATCTAACTCCAGGTGCACAGCCCCATGGGCCGCCTTTGTTCCAACACACTGACTTGTGCCTGGGCTTTTCTGCTTCTCAATGTGCTCCACATACGTGATTCTATTTGAATCATTGAGGCAAGTAGGATTAGGTTTTAGATCCTCAGTTGAAAATCGAGGACACTGAAACTCTGAGAGGTAAAAGTGATGACACAGACGTCACCCTTATAAACCTGCTGCTATGAAAAGGAAGGCTGTAAAGCTGTGTCTGGAGGTGGGCAGTAGAAAAAAATAGAAGGTTTGGAATTAGACTTTAGCTCTTACAAGCCATGACCCTGGGCAAGGTACTTAAATTTTAAGTTTTGTCATCTATGCTAAAGGATAATTTTTTTTTTGAGACAGGGTCTCCCTATGTTGCCCAGACTAGATTTAAATAACTCTGGGGCTCAATCAGTCCTCCCACCTCAGCCTCCCAAGTTGCTGGGATTACAGGTGCAAGCCACCATTTTTTAAAAGGCAAAATAATCATACTATCATATCGGGGATTAAGTTTTAAAAAAAAAGATAAAATAATCTCTTTAATATCACTTTAATGCAAGTAGAAAGATAAACACATGTCAAAAAGATTTTAACTTACTAATTAAGGAAGGAATCAGTAAGGTGTTAAAAACTGGTTCCAAGGAGAATTCAAAGAGCACATGTACACACATCCACATAGGAAATTTGAAATGAATCTACAAATAATTGCAGAACTGGCCAGTATCCTCAGGGCAATAATCAATTGCATTGCAACAAACAATATCGATGTGCATCTCTATGGACAAGAATCATTTGCATTATTGTCAGTTTTCTACAATTTAGGGGGTTGTAGAAAATATCTCAGACCATGAAAAGCACAGATAACCCAGCAAGGTGCACTATTCAGAACATCCAGTTATCTTTTTTCCCCCACATCAAAGATTTTCACATTTTTTTCCTACCATTGTAAATGGGGATGATCCAAAGAGCTTTGGCCAGGATTAAGTGAGATGGTGTGTGCTTATTGCCTGGCGTGAAGTTGTAGGGCTGGAGGGGAAGCTTCCCTTCTGCCCTCTCTGAAGATTTGCCGAAAACAGAAACGACTGACAATAGATAGATTAACAGGAGAAGAAGGTTACAAATTTACTTACATGGACAGAAACATGGGAATCTCACAAATATGAGACTCAAAGAAGGGCTGAATAGTTGGAGCTTAAATACCCTCTTCATAAGGGAAGAGGGAGGTGGGGGACATGGGCGGCTGTGAAGGGTAGTGAATGATTTTCAGGGGAAACAAATGAGCCTGGCAGCAGTGGCCTGGGCCAAAGTTCCTCTGAGCTCTGGGGGAGGTGGGGGAAGGCGAGGGACAGAACTTCACGCTGAACAAAGTGGTCTTATTAGGCAGATAAATTCTCCATGCAATCTCCTAGAGTTACCATCAGAAGAACAGATGAAAAATCTATTTGGGCATGGTGACAATTTTTAGTCTCTTCTCCAGTGTTTAATCTTTCCTGGTTATGTGATGAGATTCCTAGGGAGAGGACCTTAAGACAATTGCATCTCTTTTGGAAAGAAGTTTCCTTTGTCAGATAAGAAAATTCCAGAGAGAGCCCCTCCCTGCATGGGGAGGGGAGTGGGGTGGGAAAAGAAACAAGGTTAGAAAGTTAGGCAGCTTCTAAGACCTTCCAGTTTCTTTTAATTCAAAGTGCTCAGCGTGCCAATACACCATGCTTTGGGGTATTGTTCTCTGCACCACAACAATATGGCTATCTGGTAAAATTCCTTTCCGTTCCCTACCTAGGTCAAAGCTGTTCCTTTCTGGAAGGGCTTCCCAATTACCCAAGCCCACGAGCCTTCTTGTCCCCAAATCTGGTACAGAGAAAAGGGGTTGGGTCTCGATGTTACCCAGACCCAAGGTCTGGTCTTGGCACTGCCACAACCTTGGGTGAGTTATTTCTCTGCTCTGGGCCTCAGTTTACCGGCAGTAAAAATAAGTAGCTACAACAGATGACCTCAAAATTATCAAATTATCTTTAGCTCAATAAATCTTAGCTCCACATCGACTTAATATTACACAACCAGAACTGCAGATTTTCTGAAACTGATGTATGACGTAGTTGAACAAACATGGACTTTGGAGCCAGACAGATGGATGTTCAAATCCCAGCTCAGCGTCTCACTTTCTGTGTGACCTTGGACACGTTGCTTAATATCTGAGTCTATATTGCTTACCTTCAGATGAGGTTATCACAGAAGCCCCAAAAGATTACCCTGAGGATGAAGTTGGATGACATATGTTATGTGCCTAAAACATAGTTAATGCTCAGTAAGTGCTGGCTTCCATTCTGAACTTCCCTATGCCCGCTGGGCCCCCACTGGGTCCCTGGTCAGACGCTCCTGCCTCTGTTGCTTGCTGTCACTGCTAGCCAGTCGGCGAGTGAATAAGCCCTCACTGAACCCTCCCCCGGCCACGCACTGGGAGAGCGACGGCACCCCGCCCCTGTGCTCTGATATTTGCAGTCTTGCCATGGAGCTAAGCTGTGGACAGGGGGCTGCTGGCCCCCAGAGGCCATGGATGCTGCCAGATGTCCTCCAGTTTATGGGACAGCCCCCACAGCCCAGGTGCTCCAGCCCCAGACGTCAGCAGTGTCGAGGCTGAGGAACCTTGGTGCTGGGAGACCGTGAGCACACAGGGAAACGGTACCTCCGAGGGGACGTTCATGGAGCACTCAGCATCTGCAACAAAAATCGAGACCCAGCGGGGGTGAAGTGACTTTGTGTGGCTCCCACCAAGAGTTAGCAAGAGCTGGGTAAGAGAAGCCAGGTCTTTGGACTCATCAGCCAGGACTCCCTCTGCTGCCGTGCCCCTCGCAGCCTCCCCACCCTGTCCCCACGTCTCAGAATCATCGTCGCCCCTCCTCCCTGACGTGGTTAAATTCGGACACGTCCATGGCAGAGGCGAACGTGTCCTGAAAAACACCAAATGGTTCAAATCGACGAAACTTTCAGCCCTTCACTGACAGAAAGCCGGAGCCCTTTTCCCAGACCTGAGTTTGTGAAAACATTACTAACCCAAGAATTAATTTAAGAAATATTTAAATGTTAAATAAGTAAAGGCAAGCAACAGTGCGCTAGTAATAAGACACCTTTGGATGTTCATTATGCTGGATTTCCGGACAGTTAAATTGGTTAATGCATTTCCCTTTGGCTTGTGGATCAATCTCGGCGGCTGTCGGGGACACTTATACATTACGGCTTAAATGCCTGGGTGACGCCACCGGAGTCCCGCTCTCCAGGTGAGGGCTCGATTCACGGACAGCGGGGCCGAGGAAACAAGCAGAGGACGTGCCCATCATTCGAGCTGTCAGGGGGGCTCTTTCCCACCCTCTCACACACGTATATACATGGAGCCCCCAAACAAGCAGTGGCATGCCAGTGAAAAGAATTTACTCAATTAATTAATTCCTGTAATTATTTAATTAATTCCCGTAATTAAGCATTTCCTGTAATGGGTGGGCAGGGGAAATCACAGCATCCTCTCTGCATGGGCAGTTTCGTTTAAGAAGCCGCGTCCAGTTGTCGTGGCTGGGGTGGGGAGTGGCAGGGGAGGAGGGTGGTTGGGCAATGCCCTGGGCAACATCTGTGCAGCAGGCATCATGGGGGGTCCTCCCTCCAGGCCAGGGATGAGGGTCAGAGCTCCGTGAGCTCGTGAAAACCAGGCCTGGGCGGCAATTCGTGGAATGGGATCGAGCTCCCCCCTCAGTTTCCTTGTCTGTGCATTGGGGGCCAACACCCATCCTTTTATCTGTTTTTTCCTCCTTCCTTTGACAAACATTCATTAAGGTCCTGATGTGCACCAGACTCTGAGCTGGGCACTGGGACTGTAACGGGAGAAGACGGAGAAGGGGGAAGGACAAGGAAGGGGACCCAGGAGGCAAGACCTTGGAGAGAGGATGCAGGCTGCACCAGAGTTGGGTAAGATTATTGTTCTGTTTCGACAGGCCCTGGGGACCAGGCTCCAACTGTGAATCCAGGGCCTGCCCCACTGGCACACAATACCTGTGACCTGCCCTCCCCTCCCCCAGCCACAAGCCCCCACCTCCATGCAGCAGCCGAGGCCGGGCTCCCCCTACCCTCAGGTCCCTGCTGCCGGGGACATCATGTCCTCGAGGATCTGAGGCATCCTCCACACCTCCCAGGGGCCTCTTTCCCACCGTCTGCTTGCTCTGCTGCCTGTCACCGCCTTATGGTGGTTGACGTCTCAACTGCTTTATTATTGGTTAGTTTTCGCCGGGTTCGCCTGGGCTCAAGAGCTAAGCTGTACCACTCGTGCCCATTAGGAGGGCGACTGTCGAAATAACAGAAACTAACTGTTGGTGAGGATGTGGAGAAAGTGGAGCCCGTGTGCATTGCCGGGAGGGATATAAAATGATGCAGCTGCCATGGGAAATAGGATGGTGGGTCCTCAAAAATAGAAACATAGGATTTCTATATGATCCAGCAACTTCCCTTCTGAGTATGCGCAGAAAAGAACTGAAAGCAGAGCTTGAACAGGTGCACCTGTGTCCATAGCAGCATTATCCACGGAAGGCAAAAGGTGGAAACAACCCAAGTGTCCACTGCTGGGTGGATGGATAAACAAACTGTAGTAAACACACACAGTGGAATCTTACTCAGCCTTAGAAGGGAGGAAGTTCCGACACGGGCTACAATACAGATGAGCCTTGAAGACACCATGCTCAGTGAAATAAGCCAGGCATGAAGGGGTAAATCCTGTGTGACTCCACGCCTGTGCGGGATCGGGAACAGTCAGGTGCGTAGAGACAGAGGCAGCGCGGGCCTTGCCAGGGCTGGGAGGAGAGAATCGGCGGTTAGTGTTTAGTGGACACTGAGTCTCCATTTGGGAGGATGAGAAAGTTCTGGGGAGGGATAGTGGTGACTTTCGTGAATGTACTTAATGCCCTTTAACTGTACACTTAAAAATGGTTACGATGGTAAATTTTTTGTGATGTATTTTTATCACAATAAAAAAAGGTGAGGGGAAGCTGAGCTGTGAGCTCGTCATGGGCAGAGCCCATGTTTCCTGTTCAGTGGTATCAGCAAAGGCCACGCCTGCGCGGAGAGGAGGGGCGTGGAGATCCCTGCTAGGATCAGAGTTGGGAGCTGTGGGGTCCTGGCGGTTCTCGGCCCCCAGGATGTTCATCCCCCATAGGCCCTTCCTCCAGACCCGCGGCCCTGGGTCCGTCCTCTCCTGACCTGGAGCAGGCGCCGTAGCCACCCACCCAGGCCTCAGTATACCCTGCCGTCCCTGCTCCATCCCTCATGACCTGGAAGGCCACCGCCCCGTGTCACACCGTGCTCCAATCACACTCGACAGCTTTCTGTTCCCAGTTGTGCCATAACTCACCACCTGTCTGTGACTTTGCACAGGCCATATCTTTCGTCAGGAAGGTCCTGCCTTACCTGTTACCTGGGACAGTCCACCCATCCTTCGAGTCTCAGCCACACCCCACCTGCGCTGTGAGGCCTCCGCTGCTCATGCCCCCTCCTCTGTGCCCAACCCATCCCAGCCCTGACGCCCTGATCTGTACTTGTCCAGATCTCCCACCAGAGGGTGGGATGGCAGAGCAGTCACTGCTGCTGGACCCGTCCCCCTTCTTTCTCCCTTGCCTGCAGAGCTCCAATCTTTTCCGCTGGTCCCCTTCTATCTGGCCATGGGCGTGACCGCAGCTGCAGCCACAGCCCCAGGGAGATAGATCCTGGTTCATCTAAGCCAACTGCGGTCTCCCAGTCCCCTTGCCAGGTGACCGAGGAGGGGGCATGGGGTCTAATTCTGGCCAGTGAAAAGGGAGTGGAAACTTGCTGGGGGGACTTTCAGGAATGATTCCTCTGTGCTTAAAAAGGCATGGGACAAGAGGAAAGAGGTCCTTTTCTGCCTCTGGTCATCAGGATTTGCCAATCGGAATTGCTGCAGCCGCCTTATGACCATGAGGAGTGACCTCACCAACACACTGAGGAGGGCAGGGGAAGAAGGTACACCATCAGACAGGACCCGGGCAGGGGTCACAAGCCTGCCAGTTATGTCGACAGGGAGAATTCATTAGGAATCATTGCTACCCAGGGAGAAAGAATGTTAGCTAGGTAACTGAAAGGGTAAAAAGGGAGGCAGCAGCCGCAGGAAGCAGATCAGCTCTTAGGGCTGGGAGCACAAAGGAAAGAGGATGGAGTTATGAACACAGAAGAGGAGACCTCTGAGAAGCAGGTGCCACGTGGTTGGTGCTGGGGTCTCTGGGCTTAGGGGTGAGCCCAGCTGGCCCAGACCCCGAGGAGGGAGTGCAGTGAGGGTGTCCCTGTGAGTGCTGGAAAAACAGGGATCAGATTCAGCTCTGCCACCAGGAGGAGCTGCCTGTGCCGGTGAGAAGCAGGGCTGCTGGGCCGGAGCTGAGGGGAACACTGGGCCCTCAGGAAGGGCACAGAGGTCCCTCTCCCTCCTCCAGCTTTGCCGGAGGGATCCCTCTCTGCAGAGTTTAACAGGGAGCAGTTGGCAAGGCAGACATGGGGTTTGTGGAGTCATAGCCCTTGTGTCACTAAGCCCAGTGCGGAAGGGTGGCCTTGGAATTGAGACGACGGCCGAGCATGACACAGACGGGGAGCGCCTGGATCCTGGAAGGCTTTGTGAGCCTGAGCCACTAAGCTGCTGAACCGAAAAGCCATGGAGCTGTCCTACCGTGGCCTTCCTGTCACTCGTCACGAGGGACAGTGAACGTATCCGTGTGTAAGCCGCCCCTGGCCTGCTTGCTTCTCTGTGACTGACCCCAGCATCCATACTGACACAGCCTTGTCTTACTCAGCCCTTTCCTGCCGGGCCTGGCGCAGGCCTGCTGTGTGGGTAGACCGTGATCCGGATGAATCGCTGCCCCTCGCGGCTCGTGTGCTGGTGAGGAGCCGGGCTCTGGACTCAGACGCCTGGGCTGGAACGTCTGCTTCCTCACCCAGCGCGCCAAGTCAGGCCCGTCCTCACCTCGCCTAGCCTCCATTTCCTCATCCACAAAATGGGCATATGCAAACCAGTTACTTTTTGGGCTGTGCTGATGC
The DNA here is from genome assembly GCA_008086735.1 of Cheirogaleus medius. Lineage (NCBI taxonomy): Eukaryota > Metazoa > Chordata > Mammalia > Primates > Cheirogaleidae > Cheirogaleus > Cheirogaleus medius. Next base: position 8,766,292 of record VBSM01002959.1, on the reverse strand, counting down.
CAGGCCTGCCTTGCACCCAGTGAGCAGTGAGCATTCCCGTAGCTGTCATTGGTCTTCGGCTCGCGTGCTGCTGCTCCCACCAGTGGCTTTGGATTGCTGTCCCCCACCCCCCCCCAGCCCAGTTCCACCCCTGCCTCCCAGGGAAAGCCAGGCCCCGTGCCTCACCTCCCTGGCTCGAGCCACTGGCTCAGTAACCGGTCTAGGACCTGCTCCCAGGCCCCAGGGCTCCTCCCTGTTTCTCTGGGGTGGTCTGTCTTGACGTCTTCTTGTTGCCTGAACAATCTTCTGTTGCCAGGGCTTTGCAGCCACGTGCCACATGTGGGGCAGGAGCCACGTCCTGCCGCCAGCCTGGGCTTGCTTTCCTTGCGGCCAGGGCTAGTTCTGCCGCTGCCACGTTCTCTCCCTCCTAGCAGCCCTGTCCCTCTGCCCCTCCCTGTGGCCTCAGGAGACAGGCCGGGGAGGCTCATTCTGTGCTGTCACTCTTCAGAAGTGAATTCGTTTCCTGTGGCTGCTGTGACAAATGACCACAAACTTGGTGGCTTAAAACAACAGAAACTGATTCTCTCACAGTTCTGGAGGCCAGAAGTCTGAAATCGAGGTGTCAGCAGGGCCACGCTTCCCCTGAGGGCTCCAGGGAAGAATCTTGTCTTGCCTCGTCAAGTTCTTTGGCTTGTGGCAGCGAAACTCCCATCTCTGCCTCCAGCTTCTGTGTCCCTGGATGTCTTTTCTGTCTCTTAAAAGGACACTCTCATTGGATTCAGGGACCCTAATGAAGCATGATCACATCTCAATCCTTACCTGCATCACATCTGCAAAGACCCTGTTTGCAAATAAGACCACATTCCGAGGTCCTGTGTGGACGTGAATTTGGGGGGCCGCTGCTCAACCCACCGCAGTGACAAGATGGAGACTAAGAGCCTGCCTCCCAGGACACTCTGTGACACCCATAGAGGAGAACCGAAGACAAAGCATGGCTGTCCCCACCCCAACATGGGGATCCTTCCGGAGCCAGCTGCCCCCATTGAGGCAGCCCCAACCTTTCATCCCCCGTGACCATGCAGCCCCTGGCGGCCGGTGGCCACTGCTGGCCTCCCTCAGTAGGTTACCATCTCCACCCCTGCCTGTGACCTGTCACTGACAAGGGCTCTCTGTCAAAGCACACGCTGTAAATAAAGCCATTTCAGTTTGAGGACTCGGGGTCGAGTGAAGCAAACAGGAAAAGAATTAAACCAATAAAGGCAAAATCTTCACCATCCACAAAACAATGCACAAAAACCAAGGCGTTCCTCCGGACCGTCAATAAATAACCCAGACGGCGAGAGTAATCCATTAGACAGCTTGTGTAATGGTAGCGTGTGAAAGTCTGTGGAACTTTCTAAAATTAATTTTCTTCATTTTGGTTTATTAAAATTGTACTCATCTATCTCCCCTGTTAAATATTTTATTTTTTCATATTAATGGCTGCAATTTCAGCTTGTGCCTGTTTCTGTCATTAACACTGTACAAACTTAATATCATTAGTAGTTTTTCCCTTAATTATGTGACTAGAGAAGAAAAACATCAAAGTTTCCGTGAAATTGGAATAGTATATCTAAATTGCCTCATGTTTATTTTAACATTAACAGTAAATGAAGCTAATGGGCTTTTATATTATTAAAAGCACTCATTTGTGTCCTGCCTGTTCTAATATATAACAAAGCTTTAAAAGATGTTAAATAATTAGTTATTTAATAGGGATGGGTGGAATAGATCAAACGAAAGGAAAAGTTGAGAGTAACCAACGCGCGCAGTTGAGGGGTCTGTCCCTTTTAGAGCTTTCAGACGGGATTCCCTCTCCCCACGTCCCCTGACCCACTGTTAATGTGATAGCTCTAATTTATAATGACCCTGGAGTGTTAAGGCAACAAAATCTATTGCTGCAGCCCCGCGGAGGACACATGTGTGGGGGGCAATAATGTTTGCAATTATTTCCCGGCAACATCTATTCATAATTCAATACCTGCTCACGACTCGTGCTTGCTGGAGCAGTTCAGGCCCGTGCTGGGCTGGGGCTTCTGAGGCCCCCTGCCTCTGCAGGAGGGAGGCGTCGTGGCTGCTGCAGCCCTGGCCCGCCTCCCCGCCCCCCTGCCACGCCTGGTTGTCTCCCTGCTTCCTAGCAGGGGGCTTCTCGGTTTTGGAGGATGCCAGTGCACGGAGGCATTCGTCTGAGCTAGGAGCACAGTGAGACCTGGGAAAGGACTCTGGTTGGTGGGTCTAAAAGAGGTGCTGGACTGTTGTCACTTTCCTGCTCAAAAACCTGCCCCGACTTCTCGTGGCCCGCTCCATCAAGGCCACGCTCCTTCCTTGGCTGGGCATTTGAGGTCCTCCCCATCCAGCCGGTGTCCCCTCCTTGCCCCGTGCATGCCGAGCTGCCGTCTCCTTGCCTTTGCTCATGCTGAAATCACCCTGAAATCACCGTTGCCTTTCCTTCTGGCCATCCAAGTTCCAGTCATTCTTCATGATTTGAATTTCAGGCCCCCCAGTAGGCCTCTCCTGGTCCCTCTGTGTCCTGAATTCCTAAAGCAGTGGTTCTCAAAGTTGAGCATGCATCAGAGTCACCGAGAGGGCTTATTACAACAAGCCTCTAGAGGTCTTGGGCGGGGCCTGAGAATTTGCATTTCTAACTAGTCCCCAGGCGATGCTGATGCTGCTGGTCTGGGGACCACACTTTGAGAACCGCTGGAGCACGTGCAGTTACTCAAGATCATTCGGCAATATACTGGCACTGGCTTTGAATGTTCTCTGGTAGTATCACATGGCCAAGACTTGTCTCCTCAAATAGCAAGTTGCTTGAGCGCGGGGTTGGGCCATTGCTTTATATCCCTCAGGACACCGCCACCTCAAGGATGGGCTCCTGTGTGTGTGTGTGTGTATGTGTGTGGGGGGTGGGGAGTCAGTGACACTTGATTACCTGACTCACTAGTTGCCGTGGCATTTCATTCAATCCTTGAGGAAATCTCCATTTTACAGATGAGAACACTGAGGCTTAAAGATGAAGTATTATAAATTGCTGGAGGTCCCACAGCTGTTAAGTGACAGACAAGATTAGAACCCAGGTTTCTGTCCAGAGCCTTGGCCAATGCTGCTTAATTGAGTGATTTCAAACACGAGGGCTTGGGAGGACACAGCACGTGTTGGAAGGAGAGTGGCTGCTTTTGTCATCGCTAAGCTTAGAAGCTTGGACTTCCAAAGGCATTCTATCTAGTAAGGGGGGAAAGGCTGAGATGCCTTCCCCTGGATTTAGTGGTGCTTTCGGCTGGTAAGTCAGCTGCCACTCTCCAGCTCCCCATCCAGCCGACTGCTGCTGCCTGACTTTAGGTACGATCTCAGAGTCCTTCTCACTGCACCAATGGATTGGCATTTCTGTGGCAAGATGGAACCCAAGTGCCATTCATAATCTATTACTAGTTCAACTTCACTATGCAGGTGAGAAAACAGGCCCAGGGAGGAAATGCTGACATCTATAAAAGGCACTGTGACTTCCTCATTCTTTTCTCTCATTCTCTTGCTCTGGGGGAAGCCATGCTGTGAGGACACTCAATTAGCACATGGAATGGCTCCTGGGGGGAGGAGCCTTGGCCTCCGGCCATCGCTAAGAGGGTGAGCTTCCTTGGAAGCAGATCCTCCGGCCCCTCTCTGATAATTTCGATTTTCAAACAAGAACATTTACTCCACTTATATTTAATGTAATTCCTGACACATTTGCATTTATTTCTATTACATTATTTCATGCTTTCTGTATGCCTCACCTTGTCTATGTTTCTTTTACTCTCCTTTCTTGTCTTTTTTGGATTAATGAAATATTTTGACCATTCAAAATTGCCCCCTCGATTAGGTTGAAAGGTATGTTTTCTGTTTCTATTCTTTTAATAGTTAACCTAGAAATTACAATGCATGTATTCAAAACTTATCAACAGCTAGTGTTAATCAATACTCTTACTTTCCTCCTAGAGCATACAAGGGACTTAGAACACTTTAAACCCATTTAACCCCTGATTTATGTGTTGCTGTTTTCATATTTTAAATTCTATCTTTTCTTTTAATCCTACATAACATTACTAGGATAGCTTAAAGCAGTTAATACAATATTTACTTAGTCATATCTACACAGGTACCAATTACAGAGCTCTTCATTCATTTATGTACTTCAGCTCCTCAGCCTGGGACCACTTGCCTTTTCTCTTTAGTCTAACCTTTGGCGTTGTCTTTAGTGACACGCTTCTGATAGCAATTTTCTTCTTCTTTTTTATCTGAAAAGCCTTAATTTTACTTTATTCTTGAAAGATGTTTGCACTGGCTACAGAATTCTAGGTCTGTGGTTATTTTTGCATAACCCATGCTAAAATATTCTATTATCTTCTGGCCCCCAACTGTTGCTATGGAAAGTAAACTGCTAATCTAGCTTTTTTCTTCTGAATACATTATAACCTAGTTTTTTTCCCCTTCTCTGGCAGCTTTAAAAATATTTCTTGGCAGCTTATTTGAATATTATTAGTTCTAGATATTAAAAAGAAAACAAATGTGAACCCTGTATATACTGTTATATATCCTATAGAAATAAATCACTTTTTTTCAGTAGAAAAAAAAATCTTTTGCCTTTGGTGTTCTCCAGTTTCACTCTGACAAATTTACACGTGAATTTCATTTATTTAAGCTTTATAGGATTCATTGTTCTTCTTAAAATTATGGCTTGGTATCTTTCCTTAGACCTGGAAATTCTTAGTCATTATTTCCTAAATTGTTGCCTCTGCCTAATTCTCTCACTCTTCTCCTTCTGGAATTCTAATTTGATATATATTATATCTTTTTATTTTATCTCCCATCTCTCCTAACCTTTCTTTCATATTCCCCACTCCTTTTCTTTCTTTGTTGGATTCATCTAGTCTACTGATTCTCTCTTCAGCTACATCTAATTTGCTGTTTTACACATCAGTGGAGTTCCTTCACTATTTGTTATGTTTTCATATCTAGATGTAATATTTCCTCATTTTTAGAATTTGCTAAGTCTCTCTCTTTTTAAAACATTTTATGTTCCCCACAGATATTATTAGTCTTGTTTTTTTTCCTCCTTTTAAATAGTAAGCATCATTGTTTTATATTCTATACCTGATAATTCTAATGTCTAAAATCTTACAGATCTGTTTCTGCTGTTGTTCCTGCTGGTTCTCATTCCTGGAGCCTTGTTTCCTTGGGCACTTGGTAATTCTAGTCTGAGCTGTTTGTTCATGTTCCTCAGAAAATTATTTTTGGTAGTTCTTTGAGGTCTGGGATGAAAAGATCTGGGTTGCTTCAGCCAGGTACCTTAAAGACAGCTCAAGACTACTTTAAATTAAATCAACGGTAATAGCTGTTCTGACCATTCAGGTGATGTGAATTTGGGCTTTACATCTACTTTTCATGAATGGATCTTTTCCTTCCTATTATGCTCATAACTTTCCTTGAAGTCTCTGGGTGTGGAAGGGGTGAGGTAGTTTTCCTTCTGGTCACACTTATCTGAGGGGTTTCCTTTTGGAGAGAGGATGTCTATTAGATTCCCCAACTTGGTGGAGCACTGGGTTTTGTCTTCTCTCCTCCAAAGCCCTCAGTGATATCGAAACTGAAGCTCAAGTTCAGTGGTTGAGCAAATGCCCACAGGGCATAAGTAGCTTCAGCGCTCTCAGAGTTCCTCCTTTCACTTAGCTTTTGGCCTGGTAGCTTCTTACTATCTTGTAGGCCTTTAGTGCTTTTAAGAAGATGTTTTTAATCTTATGCAGCATTTCTAGTTGTCTCTATCATGAGGGTTGATCTAGGTAACCCAACTGGCTACATCACTAAAAATAGAAGTCTGCTCTATGCTTTTTCCAACCCTATATTAGTATGTTTTTCTCAACTGGAGAAACTAAAACAGGACGTGGAACAGTCTAATCTATTGGATAGTGTGAGTACTGGGATGGTGGCTGTTGGGCAGAAACTCCTAGCTGAGAATGGTGGGGGTTCCTCGTGCAGTGAGCATAAGCCCCACCCATGCACCTAAGCAATTGTCCCATGTTCTCCAGGGAAGATGGGCCTAACTCTCCTGACCCCCAGTGTTTTTGCCTGGCCTAACTTATTTTGTCTTGGTGGCCATTTGGTTCATTTTTCTCTATCCTCATCCTTCTTCCTGGCCCCAGTACCTACGCTGTACTCTGACATCAGCTTCCAGAGTCTGCCTGGCCTCAGGTCCCCATCTCTAGCTAAAGTGCTGCTGTGAACATGGCCCCAAACCCTTAGCACCTTGGGATTCCCATGGGGCTGCCACTTGGCATCAGGATGTCCCTCTTTTGTTCTCATTGTCCCTGAAGGCTATGGGAAAAGGTATGTCTTTCCCTGAGACTCTGGGGCTCCTTGAGGGCATGGCCTACGTCTGATTCCTCTCTGGTCTTGCACTGCCCAACTTCGGGTCTGCCTCTGAGCAGAGTCTCTTTGAGTGTTTGCTGCATTTCCAATGCCCAGCCCAGTGCCAGGCACTAAGTGGGTCCCGAGAGGGGACATAGTGGGAAAAAACAGCATGAAATTAGGGGAGGGGGAGAGGGCCTAATGCCGAGGTCCTTGGAGGCTTCTAAACAGGAGGATGACATGATCAGATATGGCTCTGGCTGGTGTGTGAAAAGGGGGATTGGAGAAAGGGTTTAGGTGGAACAGTCTGAAGGCTGTTGCAATGGTCAAGGTGAACTTAGACTGGAGATAGGGAGGCGGAAAGAAATAGATGGATTGAACGATATTAGGAGGTGACATCAACAAGCATCACACAGTTGGCATGGTTGGACCCGATACGGTGAAGACTGCAGGTTTCAGAAGTCAGCTCTTCCTGAGGCTCAGTCAACACGAATGGCCAAAGGCAACTCAATCCCAGTGGATTAGTCCTGTGACCACACTGAGCACTGTGGTCTGGGGAGAGTTGATGGTGAGACCCCCTGGGTGAGGGATTTGAAGCCCCTTCCTTAAATGGGCATGCCAGATTGACACCCATAAGGGCAGTAGGGGGCTGAGCACCCAACCACCCTGAATGCAGAGGGGCCCTTCTTCATGACTCTCTTTGTATCCTTTCTTCCTGCTTCTTGGAGCAAACACCCACCCCCCAGGCAAAGAGAATTACAGAAAGGGAGCAAAAGGAGGGGAAAATAAAGAAGAGTCAGATGATAAATGTAGTATAAGAGAATTGTAAGAGATCAAAATTAGCTGGGTGTGGTGGCACCCACTTGTAATCCCAGCTACGCAGGAGGCTGAGGCAGGAGGATCGCTTGAGCCCAGGAGTTGGAGGCCAGCCTGAGCAACATAGCGAGACTCTGTCCCTAAAAATAAAAAATAAAAAGAAATAAATAAAAGATCAAAATTAAGTAGAACATGAGAAAGTTCTCAAAAAACAAAAGTCAAAAAGAATTCAAGAGTTGAAAATGGTGAGTTTATAAATAATAAAATCAATTGAATCTAAAAAAATAAAACATTAGAACCTGTGAAATAAAAAGCTAAAAATGCATAAGTGAGAGGGAGTCACTTGAAGCAACTAAAAGAATTTTGCTTCCATTCAAAACATAAAAATGATAATAAAATAATTTTTTATAGGGAGTGTTGATAAAAGGAATCCACATAGGAGTGCAAGATAAGAAAAAATAAGGTAGAAGATAAAAAACTAAAAATGAGAGGAGAAAAGAAGGTGACTTAAAGACGATATTAGGGAACAAAGAAGAAAAGTGCAGTTGATGTCAGGCCAGAAATAGGGGTCCCAAGAACTCCTGGCCAGAATAGGTGTGCCTGGCCAGGAACACTCCTACTCTCTCCCTTCTGGAACCCTCCGGGCTGGAGCAAGCCGAGGGGACAGCACTGTAAGTACTATTATTATCCCATTTTATAGACAGATAAACTGAGGCTCAGAGCACTGAAACAACTTGCCCAACACTGGCCAGCCATGAAGGAACCAAGCTGACAGGGCACTTCCCCTAGTGGAGCTTGTGGTGTGGGGAGACGCAGAGGGACATTCACAGCTGTCCCCGAGCATCCACAGGCTGTGTGGTCAGTGCTAGCATGGAGATGTATGGGCGCTGGGGCCAAATCGCTGCTCTGTCCTGAATCTCAATGTTTCGTCTGGAAAATGGGCACACCACCACCCAGCTCCCGGGGCAGGTGGGACGGTCAAATGAGACGGCACATAGAGGGTTTCCCACATGGCGATGGGTGCCTGCAGCGTTTCCCAAATTGGGGGCTGAGTTGCAAGGATGGATTACAATTTAGTGGATTATGAACAATTTCTTTTAAAAATGAAATGGGATAAAAATATTATATGCATCACATGTAATAAGGGTATTATTTTGTGAAACTTCTAATTGTAAGCGTGCATGTGTGTGTACATGCTACGTCCTGTGGGAAAATGTGTGGTTTCTTTTTCTGTGGGTCATATTCAAATGCATTTGAAGGCCGCTGACCTTCAAAAGTGGTCAAGAGCCGACCTTTGAAGTCGCGCGGATCTAGTGCAAATCCCAGCTCCACCGCTTACGACATTGTGTGACGTGTGGTGTCACAAGACACGTCCCCTCCCCTCAGAGCCCCAGGGCGCTGCGGGGCCTGAGGAGCCCGTGCTTGTGAACAAGTCGTTCAGGACAGCACCTGGAACATCCCAGGGCCTCAAAATGTCTGTACCTGTGCACGTTGTTGTCCATATGTACAGCTGGACCTCGAGAAAGGGGTCCTCTGATTGAAAACATAACTAACGAAAGATAGTATTGTTGCTGTTCTTTTTATAATCAATAATATTTTTAGGCATTTGTGCGCCAGGTGTCAACCTCATTTAATCCTCATAGCAGCTGTGTGAGGTAAATTCTATCACTGTTCCCATTTTACAGCTGCGGAAACTGAGGTAATGGGGATTGAGACTTATGAGAGCCCCTCTCAACCAGCCAACCCCCACTCCTGCCCTGGCTCCCGACAGTACGCCCTGCCCTGCTCTGGGGCCTCCTCTGCCCCCAGACCTGCCTCCAGCTTTGAGCCTCAGGGGCCGACCCTCAGGTGGGTCCCAGGCCTCCACTGCCCTGTCTGCAGGTTTCCTATCCCGATGGCAGTGTCCTCAGGGCACGGCCCTTCCTCTTGCTACCACACTGCAGCTGTTTCTTATCTAAAATTCCCACACCTCCGGGTTCCCAGAGGTGCCTGGGTGCTGGCAGCAGCCAGGGAGCTGGTCACAGGTGGGTGGACAGCTGGGGGGAGCCTGGTCTTCTAGGCCGGAGCCAGGCCTGGAGGCTAAGCCCCTGTCCGCCTCTGCCCCAGCCCTGAGTGACCAGCATCTGCCCCTGTGTCCGGGACCGAGAAACTGCCTGAAAAGGGGTCTTCCGCTACAGCCTCAACTTGGGAGGCGACCCCAGATCCGGAAGCCCAGAGCCGCGCAGAGGCCCGCCGGGCAGGCCCGAGGTGCCACCGTCACCGAAGCGAGGAGCACGGGCAGCCTCCCAGCTCGGTGTCAGCCGCCGGCTCGAACCACATCGATCATCCAGTCCTTAAGACATATTAAAATGGATTTAAAAAGACATTTTGCATTTTCTCTCCTTAACATCCACATTATTGCCACACATCGGCTTTTGTTTTAATTAAAATTGGTTTTGAAATCCTCCATGAAACTTCAGTGGGATTGTTAAAGGCGGCAATCTCCTTATCGGCAGCGAGTCCCCACAACGTACTGTAATCGTTATTTTGCAACAAAGCACAAGTCTTATTAATTTAGCTCAATCAAATCAGCACCACGTTAATTTACGGGGCTGTAAAAATCTGGCAGTGCCGCTCTAGATCAAGGAACTTAGGGCAAGCAAGACACCAAGTGGGATGTTTATTTTGTACAATGGTCCCTAACTGCATTTCTGTGATTTAAAAGCTTTCCAAGGCGTGCGATGATAATATTACATGCATATAGAATTGTGTCTTTGCTATGCCTCATTACTCCCCACAGAGACCCAAAATCATTTGGTATTCAACTCCTACCTAAAATATTTCCTTTTACATACAAATATTTTTTCTGCTTTAAATGGCTTCTCTATGTTAAATTGTTTTTTTTTTCTGGGGCTGTGAGGCCAGATCGTTTCCTACGTGGGATTCTATTTCGGTCCAGTATTGATCTTTAGCCGTAGTCGCCAAGTGGGGGGTTGGCCTGTCCCCCTTCTTTTCCTCTGACCAATTCCTCCACATACGAAGCAGGTGAAGGTTTCCACAGATTGATTTTTAATTTTCTCTCATTCTTTCCTCTCCCTTTCAGATCCCTGCTTCCTGGTTTACTTTTACTAATGTCTTCTCCAGCGACTGGGAATGTTTCTCTCTTGCTCGTGTCTTAATAACAAAGCTTCGCAATAATAATTGCAAGGATCTGCCAGGAGATGCGGGCTTAGCAGCCGGTGGACGACTGGAGAGGCGGTGTGGGTTGGGGAGCTTCAGTGGATGTGGGATGGAAACGAGGAGATGGAGGCTCAGAGAGGACAAGTGACTTGCCTGAGGTCACACAGGAAGAGGACTGAACTCTGGAACTCAACCCAGATCCCCAATTTTCCCAACAGTAGAATGAAAACACCAGGGGTTTTAAAGGCTCGCTCGGCACAGCGACGTTAGATGTGGGTTTAATCGTATTGCCCTTCCTCAACAAGGCCAGGCCCAGTTTTTTAAGTGCCTTTCTGAATTGCAGAGCTCAGGGGCAAGCTAAGAGCAGCTGTCACCTGCAGAACTTCTCTCTCAGTGTACAGACATGTTTCCATCGGCTCCAGGACGGCACACACCTGGTCAGGAAGGAGATAGTGGGCACTGAAATCCTGTATGTTTATTCACTAATGGGCTCATGACAACCTGTCTTAAGATAGGCAGGCACTAAAGCCCATTTAATAGATGGGAAAACCGAGACCAGCAGAGATTTTCAATGACTGACCTAGAATCAGATGTCAGTCAATGGCAGAGGGGAGAGTCCAACCCAGGGCTGTGGACCCCAAGGTCAGTGCACTTCCCAGCACCCTGTCCACCTCTGGTACCCTGGTCAGTCCGTAGGAGCCCAGGGAGATGGTGCTGAGGGTTGTGTAGGAAGCAGCTGCTGATGGGACAGCAAGGTACCCCTTGCTCCCTCTGTGCCTCCAGCCAGAGGAACGGTCCCCTGGGCTAAGTCTTGCCCTTTCCTCACATACATATTTATCTATTTTAATTATATAACCCACATAGTCCATGAATGTTCCTCCTCTGTCCCATCAGTGAGGATGAGTTTCTGGTTAGCCTAGACAGCAGGAGAGCTCTCAGAGCCTGGCAGGGGCCTTTGTGTTGGGGGTGGAGAATCTGCTGTGACTCACAGACGCCATCATGTCCTTAGTGATGACAATGTATGACCACATCCAGAGATTCCCACCCAGAGACGGTCTGTACCACTGTTGGACAAAGCTCTGGTTTCAAATTCATCTTTCTTCCTGTGGAACCCAGGCAACGCCTTCAGTAATGCCTTGCCACTTCACGATGGGTAGCCAGGCATCCTCCCTGGTCGGCCCAAGTGCCCACGGCCAGGAGGTTCCATAGCCATGGCGCTGGAGACTGTGGCAGTCATAGCAAGCACCAACTCTAACCCACACAAGTTAGCTGAGGACAAGCGAGCTGAGCCTGTGGACCTGGGCAGGCAAGGTCCCATTTCTAGGAGGGCGGAGAGGCAGAGATGAAGGCACTGGAGACGAGAGGACAGGGAAGGGACGTGCCAGGCCTGGGGCAGGCGCCGCGTGCTGCTGTGCAGGCCGTGGGGGCTCCGCTGAGGAATGGAGCCAGAAAAGTGAAAGCTGAGGGGCTCAGTTCCAGGCAAATCCCAGTCCTCTGGCTATGTGCCAGGAAAAGATCACTAAAAAGGGAAGATGAGAGCTGAGAGTGTCTAGTGGATGAACTTTCAAAGAAGCTTCCGAGCTGGGCAGTGAAGCCAAGGCTGAAAATGTCACTGTTGCCTTAACTCAACAAGTGCTTTGGGAACCCTCTTGTGTGCCCAGCACTGGGGTGGGCTCTGAAATGCAGAGGAAGCAAAAAGCACCCTTGTGCAGGCCCTGTCCTCCCAGAGCATGCCATCTGCTACAAGTCTGCAGGCTCCAGGCCCCCTGTGTCCTGGTGAGAGTTAGTTCCCGTCTCTGGCTGCATTTGGCTTCTCCTTTCATGAATCTGTGCAGGCTTTGGGGGCCGGGCCCCGGAGGCAGTAGAAATGCTCACAGAGGAGGCTGCCCTTTGGACATCCTAGCTCAGCCCGTGCAAGCAAATGCCAAGCCCATGCAAGTCCAGACCCCAGGGCAGAACCCAGTCTGGGAAGCAACAATTGCCACAAAAAAAAAAAAAAAAAAAAAAAAAAAAAAGGCAGTGACTTGGTTGCTTTCAAAATGGCTTCCCTCAGACAAGGCCCTGGCTAGGTCATAGAATGCCTTTGTGTGAATTAGAAGAAGGTGTCCCCTGGTGCAGACATAGCCCACAGGACCTCAGATTGGTTTTGTTTTTTTTTCCTCCTGACCCAGGACCTCAGATTGACAAACATCACAAAACGGGACTTCAGCCTTCATAGTCCCCTGGCCTGCTCACGCTTGTGCAGTGAACAACCTATGCAACTGTAATTGGTGGCTCTGCATGGCCAGCTCCATGGCCAAAGCTCCCAGACCCTTTTCAGTCTATTTGTAAGAAGATCCGGGCCTAGGCTCCCCTTAGACATATGGATCACCCCAGATCTAAGCCAAGACTCCCCACAAAAGGTGCAGGAAGCTGTGTTCTAACACCCCCACCCCACACACAACCAACTCACTCAGAAACTCGGCTTCACACCCCATGACTCCCTCCCTCCTTCCTTTCATGGAGGGATAGGTGGGTACGGCAGAGGGAGGGGGAAAGACCCCCGGAACCCCCTTCCGCAGTCGGCCCTGAGCCTTCCCCTCTTCTTGCTGCTCCTTCGGAAGGCTTTCTAAAGAAGAGGAACCTTCCGTGGTAGCAGATGGCGGATAAGTAGGAATGGTAAATAGTTTTAATTACTGCATAATGTAAGTGAGACAATAAAGGGGAGACAGTGGAAGCAAGCTGCTGCCGCCGAGGCCCTGAAACTGTTGTGGGGCCCAATTTGTCTGGCATGTGCTGTTCTCAGTCTTGGGAGGGCTTTAAAGAGAACGCCGAAAATATTAATTGCCCGCCTCACTGGCCCATCCATCTTCACAACCGAGTAACACGCTTTTTTAATTTCAGGGGAATCGTTTTCAAATGGGAATCATGCAAATGAGTATTTTAGCTATTCATTTGTTTTACTGCGAGCGCTTTGTGAGCAAATGGCCTACAGCTTGCAATGAATTAAAAGACATGGGCACTGGAGACCGATTTTTAATACAAAGTCTTGACTCGGAGACGACCCCGACCAGCAGCACAGAAAATGTTGGCATAGCAACTTTGGGCATTTTCATGCAAATTGGCTTCTATATAGATGATACGAATGCAATGTTTTCCTTCAACTAATCATCATAAAATTAGTTTCACTATATTTAAATGCCTCCACTTAATGCATTATATCCATATGCATGAAATTGCCTCCGCTAATGCAGTACATAAAGTGCCAAAGATACAATGAATAGCCAAATTGCAAGCAGTTATGTTATCTCCCATAAAAACGACTCCCCTCCCCCCTTCTTTTTTTGTGAGTGTGGGTGTTATTGAATGTGTGGGCGCCAAAGGCATCTATCACAAATTGCTATTAACACACAGACTCTCTCTCTCTCTCTCTCTCTCACACACACACACACACATACACACACACACACACACATTCCAAAGTCCTGTATAGTTAAGTAACGCTAAGGTTGTAACACAATCTAACAAAAGCCAGACGAGGCAGGGGCTGGTCTGGTGGTGCCCACGGGGCTGGCCAACTCCCCCCACAAAGAGTCTGCACCCAGAAGAGACCGTGGCGCACAGCGCACTTGCCTTGCCTGGCCTTGGAGTTGGCTCCAACAGGGTGGCTCCAATCCCCCACCCCCACCCCCAGTCACACTGCGCGCTGGGAGGCCTGAGAAGGGTGAGTCTGGGCTCCATATGGGCACCCAGAACCCAACCTGAAATAATCAAAGGTGGAGCCACTGTTGGTGAGAACAGCCCCCTAAGGCTGCACGTGGCAGCCTGGAGAGGTGAAAACTCTGGGAGAACAGGAACAAAGTCAATAATTGAGAAGGGATTGGAGAGGAAAGAAGAAAGGGAACAGCCATGGAACCCCTAAGTTCTGGGCGCTGTGCTTGAAACTGTACATCTGCTGTGTCGTGTCATCTTTACAACAAAAGTTAAGAATTCAATGTGATCATCGCTGGCCTTGTGGACTATAAAATTAATCTCAAAGAAGTTGAGGAACACGTCCAATGTCATGTGACCAGTAAGTAGCCGAGGAAGGATTTAAACCCAGCTCTGATTCCAAAGCTGCACTTTCCCCTGTGCCCGGCTGCCCCCTGCAGGTGGCACAGAGCAATGGCAGGAATGGGGTCTATTATCCTTTTTGCTCTCTGAGGAGCTGTCGTCTCTCCAGCAAGGCAAGGGCTATCCACGTAGAAGGAGATGATGGTTCTGTGGGTCTTTCCTTTACCATTTAGACTTGTATCCTCCTTCCTTCCATACCTGATCAGTCCTCAACAATGGATCCAGATTCCCCCGGGGTCAGGAGGACAAGGCTTCACGTGGACAGAGAATAGTGTTCCCTAACTCACCATTGGGGCTCTACCTCCTCCAGTCCCACCGAGGAAATGGAGGCTGTTATCTACTCCAGCCTTGGAGGAGGTGCAATTTGGCTTAGATATGTAGGTTCTATTCGTGTTCAGGGTGGGGTTTATGAGGGAGAGAAGCAAAAGATGAAATTGGAAAAATATAAGCCCTTTTTGCAGCTGGAGATGGAATTCCACCTTGGGAACTCTCTAAGTCTCATTCCTTGGAGGAACTTGTGCTTGGCTCAAATAGGGGTTACATTTCCTCACAAGAAAGCATGAAGTAGCTGTGAAAAACAGTATGGCAATTCCTCAAAAAGCTAAAAATAGAATCACCATATGATCCAACAATTCTACTTCTAGGCATGTACCCACAAGATTTGAAAGCAGAGTCTCCAAGAGAGATTTGTATGTCCATGTTCATAGCAGCAATATTCACAGTAGCCAAAAAGTGGAAGCAACCCAAGTGTCCATTGGTGGATGAATGGATAAACAAAATGTGCAGCAATGGAATATTATTCTGCCTTAAGAAGGAAGGAAATTCTGTCACATGCTGCAACATGGATGAACTTTGAGGACATTATGCTAAGTGAAATAAGCCAGTCACAAAAGGACAAATACTTTAGGATTCCACTTACACGAGGTACCTAGGGTAGTCAAACCCATAGAAACAGAAAGCAGAATGGTGGTTACCAGGGGCTGGAGGGTGGGGGGAGGGGAGTTAGCGTTTATGGGTTCAGAGTTTCAGTTTGGGAGGACGAAACGTTCTGGAGGTGGATGGTGGTGCTGGGTGCACAATAATGCAAATGTATTTAATACGACTGAGCTGTGCACCTAAAAACGGTTAAGATGGTAAATTTTATGTTCTGTGTATTTTACCACAATTAAAAAAATTTTTTAAATGCATGAGGGAGGAAGACCTCTCCCCCAAGACCCCAGGCATGCCACCGGAGTTAAGGGCCCAACTCTCTGAGCAGCTCGATGAAGAGCAGCCGCTCCAGGTGGCTCAGGCCTGGCTGCGTCCCGAGAAGCACTTCCGCATTCAGTACGGCTTGCTGGGCTAGATCGAGTGGTTCAGTGACAGGACTAGCTAGGGCAGAGGCGTAGATCAGGAACTCCTCCCATCTCATTACGTCGGTCCCTTGGCCTTTCCTTCTGAATTTCTGCCGTTTGTCTTCTGTCTTGTCTGAACAGCCCCCTCCACCGGTCCCCAACACACAAATACTTCCATTTAATTTATTTCCATTGGTCTTTTCCCTTTGTTTGCCCTCCTTAAGTGGCTTTCTCATCACCCGTAATTGTTTATGTCTACTGCAAATATGCAAACACTAAAATAAGTTGGCCACTCTCTCTAGCAAATTGAACAATTTATCCTACTCATTGTTATCCTCCCCGTCGCTTGTCCTCCAAGTGTTGGTCCTGCGATTCCAATAGTAGCCACCAGGTGGCGAGTTTTGAGCAACCCAGGCTATGTCAGTTATGGCAGATGCTGCCCCTGGTGGCTGCAGTGAGATTTGTAGGCAGGGTGCATAGGGGGCCCTTACCAAGGACTGGAGGGGATATACCTGTGTCAAAGAGCCAGCCTCTCTGAGTGACTTTAAGAGGCCTCATAGTTCCGGATGCTGCCGTGCCCTCTGGTCCCTTTAGCTCCCCGGGCTGTATATGTCTTGTGCGTAACCTGCCTCTGGTCCAGGGCTGCCGGCTTTGGCGCTGGCTGGACCGTGGCCTAGATCCTGAGGTGAGACCCAGCTAAACTGTTTCTACCATCTTTTCCAGTTTGGGGTTTTATTTATTTATTTTTTAGAGTCAGGGTCTCACTCTGTCGCCCAGGCTGGAGTGCAGTGGCCCAATCATACCTCTAATTCCTGGGCTCGAGTGATCCTTCTGCCTCAGCCCCCCAAGTAGCTGGGACTATAAGCGTGTGCCACCGCACCTGGCTAATGTTTTTTATTTGTAGAGACAAGGTCTCACTATGTTGCCCAGGCTGGTCTTGAACTCTTGGCCTCAAGCAATCCTCACGCCTGGATCTCCCAAAGTGCTGGGGATTCTAGGCATGAGCCACAGTGCCCAACCCAGATTTGGGTTTTAAATTGTTCTCTTGCGAAATACCTACTGTGGCTTTGTTCCTGGCATGCCCTCCCATGCAGCTTCCATCACCACTTTCTTCCATGTCTGTGCATCCTGCCGCCTCTGGAGGAAGCTGGATCTCTTGCTACAGTGAAACCCTATTATCCTTGACCTGCAAAAGTGTTGCCTCCCTTTGTAGAACTTTCTTTTGCAATTGATAGTATCCTCCTAGGTTCTAAGCAGTTAGAAAAGAACTGGTGACCACTAGAGATTAGTGGGGATTCACTAAGAAAAGTCACGCCAAGCTCACCGGGCTTCCCTCCCGATGGGATGCCTTAGGAACAGTACATTTTGATTTCCACCAAGCATTCTGTAAGTCTCTCTGGTTAGCTTTGCAAACAGAGTTGAGGGGTGGGGCAAGACGAGAGTTTAAACATGCAGATTCACAGCTGGTTAATCAACCCCTTGCACAGAATATGGAGCAATTGATTGGGAGGAGGTCTCCGGTGGAACCGCGCAGGCCCGTCCTTATCTCTGTTCTAGCCTGCTTTTTACTGCCTTGAATGGAGACCCTACAGCAGGCTTTCTTCATTTCCAGACGTGGGCAAAAGGACTTGAGTGACAAAATCTGGATTGGAAAAGTGTTTAATAGGCTACAAAAAGTAGGCTGAGTGCAATAAGGTGAAATTGAACACACAAGCAATGTAGAGTTCCCCATTTAGGTTCACACAATCAATTGCCTGAGCATAGGATGGGGGACACGACGTGACAGCACGTTCTTATTTAAAATCCCTACGGTTTTAGTAATCCATAAACTGATTCCTAACCAAAGATGTGGCATAGCTGCTAAAAGAATTAACGTCCGCTTAGATTGTACTGGTGCCAGCCTGAGGTAGAGATGCTGGACCCACTGTCATGGCGCCCATCAGACAGGTGGCCTTCTGCAGCCTGAGGACACCGCCGGGGTGAGGACCAAGATGGTCAGGGATGTGGTGGTTATTTTAATCCTTGAGCCACAGAAGGAAGCAGGGACTGGCAACTCTTTGAGGGCAGAGACCACATCCTACTTACTTCTATATGGCCGATCCCCACACAGCCCCTGACGCAGAGGGCGCCGGCTGTGTTTGTGGGGAGAACAAACACGAGAATGATTGAGGGGGTCGGGGGCTTTCTTTGAGTAGTAGAAGGGCTTTCACATGGAAGAGGGAGCTGGGGCCCCACGGTGGCAGGGGTACGTCTGGCACCCTGAACCCCCTTTCCGATGGGCCCACCCACGAACCTCGCCATGAGAGCCTATTCCTGGGAACCCATTTGAGCAACGGGCACATCTTATAGTGGAAGGAGACATCCACTCCTGAGTTCAAATCCTTTCTCTGCCACTTCCTGTGTGAACCTGGGCAAATGACTTAACTTTTCTGGACCTCTCCCCTTAACTGCCACATAAAAATAAAGCTACTGCCTCCTTCGGAAGGTGGTTGTGAGGATTAAAATAAATGGCATCTGTGGGAACCCAGCACATAATAGCGGCTCAAAAAAATGTGTAGAACGAATTTCCTCTGAAACCCTCTCACGACCCTGGGTTCCTCGCTCAGTGTCGCTGATGACAAACATCCCGCAGCCCCCTGACTTCTCCTCCTTCCTCAGGTGCGGAGCCCCCTCCATCTGGAAACCTCCCTGGCCACACCCCGCCGCGTCGCTCCTGCCTCCTCGGGTTCCCCAGCACAGTGTTCTCACCCTGTTCCCTGCGTCGCCTGGAGGACCAGTGGACATCTTCTGGGCAGCCATCTGGGTCTATCCTCGGGGCAGTGTGGTGTGACGCCAGCACCCTCAGCGGGGACTCTGGAGACCCCGACTTTGACCTGGGCTGCTCAACTGGGCAATTCCTGTCCCCTCCCCAGGCCTCATGGAAGGTTCTCCAAACTGTCCTTCACACTCGGTAATCTCTGTAACGCTCCAGCTCCACGGCGTTCTCAGAAACTGCGAGGTAAAGGTGGGCATCCTTGGCAGAAAGTGCACCTGTATGGCAGCCATTTCTGCCTTCCAAGGAAGACTCAGGTACTTGGAGACAATGACATGCCACACTTCCCATCACAACTGTCTATAGCTGCCTTGCGGCAGCTCCTGTCCCTCATTTTCTCCATCTATACGACTGAAAGATTGGGTTAGATGAGTTCTGGGGCCCCTACCAGCAATAATGTCAAAACTATTTATTGGAGGGTGGCCATATCCCCAACAACTGTGGCAGAAATATAAAAACAGGACCTGAGGTTAGTAAACAAAGCTTAATAAATGGAACCCTCAAATAATTATTCTTCCAATCTCAATCAAGAAACCCAAATAATCTGGCTTCTCAATTTGCTCCAGCAATTTTCTTGAATTCCTGCTGTTGATTAGTTCGGGTAGCCAGTTAATGGTGGCTGGCACGCCAAAGCCATTCGTTTTGTTTTCTTAGAGGCAGGCTCCATTTTGGAAATCAGAACTGGGAGGTAATGGCTTTTGATGTATTGTCAACGGGGGAGCAGGGAAGTCCTCAGTGTCATCACCATCTGGGATCCCACCAGGACAGTGCCACTGAGGATAAGGATGAAGAGGATGGATGGGAAGGATGTCCCAGGCTGAGGGTGCCCAGACACAACCAGGCATGGGGCGGGGCTGGGTATCTGGTGGGATGGAGCTGGCAGCGGCCAAGCCTGTGGGCCGGGACCCGAGGTGTGCAGGAGAGCAGAGGGGCCAGAGCATTCACAATTACATGCTGAGAGCTTGTGCCAGAGGAGGCAGAGATCCTAACTGCAGGGACAAAGCTAACTTGCCACCACAGACAGCTGGCAGATGTCAGAGGCAGGAGCCAAGGCTCAGGACCAAGTGGCCCAGAGTATGTCCATTCATTCAGGAAATGTTTACTAAGGCCTGCTATGCACCGGCCACTGTCTAGGCCCTGGGGGTGCAGCCTAAAACACAGAAGAGCCCTGGTCACACACAGCCAGTCCGTGGAGCAGGCAAACAGCAAATACTTAAATACGGAGCATCGTGGCAGGCCCGCCAGATAAGGGCCATAGGAAATAAAGCAAGGAGAAGGAATGGAGAGCCGTGGGAGTTTTGTTTGGATAAGGTGGCAGGGAAGCTTCTCCGAGGGAGTGTCCGGGAGCACAGACCCAGACGATGCAGGGAGCGAGCAAAGGGCCGAAGGCACCTCGGCCGCGTCCAGCCCCATCAGCCACACCCACAACTGCTGCTCGTGTTTGCATGGCCAGAACCAGGTCACCTGGCCACGTCTGCACCAGCCACTGGAAAGGAAAAGAGGGCTTTGTGGGGGCCGGGTCAGCCCATCACCACTCTCTACCTGGGGTCATTTTATTAGGGCCTCACAGTATGGGGGGTGTCCCTGTGGTGGCCTTCACCCTGGGTCACCAGGAAGGCCCATCTCTCCTCCAATGAGAAATGGCCCGTAGGGAAACAGGCCAACCGGGCTCCAGCCCTAGCTCTGCCGAAAACCCACCGTGTGACCTCAGGCCAGCTGCTTCTGGTGTCTGGGCCGTGCTGGAGCCATCCCGAGTCTGCCCTCTGCTTCTAAGGTCTAGGGTTCCAAGTGCCACCCCTACTCAGCCACCATGAAGCCTGCCACTTAGAGCCCCTAAGAACCCAGCAGGGGCCCAGAGGGACATACGGATGGACACCTTACCACAGGAGACAAGGACTCTGAGGGACAACCCAGGTGGCAGGCCTGGGACAAGGGTGAAGGGAATGAGGCACTCGTCCATGGAAACACAGCTAAAGCTCAATAATGAAGATATGTAATGTTTTAATACAATATTTCAAAAAATCAAAATTAAGTAAAATAATTCATGATGAACAAAATATCAAAATTGTAAATGAAGACAAGATCAATATTACTTACCAATTTTTCCTTTTGTCTCAGACTCCAATATGGTGAGGACTGGCACTGTTGCTGGCCCTGTCTTTATTTAAAATTCTGAAATTTTGTTTATCATCCATTTAAAAAAAAAACGCATCATGTTAAAAAATATTGCTTGATTACTGAGTATTTGGTGCCTCATTAAATTTTGCACCCAACCAAAAAGCCTCACTCACCTTGTCCTAATCCTGGCCCTCCCACTGCAGGTCTCTAGGAAAAACCCCGAGCTGGACACGGGCCAACCTGCCGGGCCAGGCACTTGCCATGTCTGGGGACTTTGGGGTCACACAGTGGACGTGTGTAATTTTTAACCCTTGGCCATGAGGTGTTTGGATTAAAAGCCCTGCTATTTCTTTAATAAGAAAACATGCTGTAGCCATTAAAAATTTAGTCCCACAAATTAGTAGCTTCTTTCTAAGGTGCTGTGTTTATTTAGTCATAGTAAATTTGGGCTAAACCCTCTCCCGGGGCTCTCAGCACCTGCCTCCCTGTCCCCGAGGAGCTCAGGCCCCAGGACTGCGCTAGTCACACAAAATCCCTCTGCCTTCGGCTCCCCTGGCCCGCTGGCTCACGGGGAGATAAAACACCTTAGCCTCATTACTCAGATGGCTAATTGCAAACTGATTTAATTAAAGTATACAGATATCTCCCCAAGTTAGTTACATTTCATATCACTCCATTAGGAGTAATTGGCTGGAATGAGCAGCCGGGAGAGGGAGGCTGGCCAGGTGGGTGGGAGCCGGGAGTCCCGCATCGGTGCTGGGCTCGATGCCCGACGGCCAGCGGGACTGAAGCCATTGCTGACCGTACAGGGGCACTGAGAGGGGCCGACCGCGACTCGGCGCTCACTGGGGACATCCCTGGGTCATTGTCATCACAGGCATTAAACTGCTCACAGCCCAGGCTGGGAACCTGGGTTTGAAGCTCACTTCAGCCCTTACTGGCTCCGTGACCCGGAGAATTTACCTAAGTTAGCCGAGCCTCAGTCTCTTCCTCGTTAAATGGGAACGATAAGCAACATCTACCGCAAATGGGGCTATGAGATTAAATGAAACAAGCTTGGAAAGCCATTATCATAGTATCTGGCATACAGTTAGAGCTTAATTAATAATAATAACGTGATTATTTGGGGCAGGCGTGTGGCTACAGAGTGAAGCGGTATATATGGTGGAAGAAACATCAGTCTTAGAGTCAGAACCTTTGGGGTCTGGACTCAGGTAGCCCTTAACTCCCTGCGCCGTTCTGCGCAAATGGCTTCCTCCTTTGAGCCTTGGTTTACTCACCTGGCAAATTAAGGGAAGGAGGCAGAGACTGTAGTTTGCTCACCCCGTACCTACTCACCCCCTCTTCCTTTTAGCACATCCCTGATGGGGGCAGCAGTGTACCAGCTATTAATGCAAAATCTACGTTTCCCCACCTCCCCTACAGAGAGGCCTGGTCCTGTGACCAATTCTGGTCAATGAGACCAAAGCCAAAGTCATTCCCTTCTTGGGTGGGGCCCCCAAGAATTCTCTTTGGAAAGGGAGCTGACTTGGCTGGCAGGCACCCCCTCCCCTTCCCCTTTCTGCCATCTAGAATGTGGCCCTGATGGCTGGTGCTCCAGTCACCATCTTGTTATCACGTGGTGACCGTGAGGGTGGAAGCAGTTCCACTTGTCAGAGAAGAAAGACAGGAGACACTCGAGACTCTGACTTGAGACTTTGCCCAGCCCTGACTACCCCCGGATTTCACAGTACGTGAGAGAAAGTCCTCATCTTTTGTGCTTTGTTTTGTGTTTCGTTTTTGCTAAGCCTTAGCTTTGTGAATCTTTGTTGCCTGCTGCCGAGTGCTATCCGTGACGGACAGAGCGGCCTTCCCTGCTCCAACAGGGAATTAAAAGCTTGATCTCTGAGCTGGTCCGACCGTCTGTCCATCCACTTTCTGCACCAAGAGGGAGCCCTCAGCCTGCAGCAACGTTACCCGACACCTGCCTGTCCCCAGCCTTGATCTGCTCCCCAGTTGGGGATCCTCACTGAGATCCAAGACCCCACGTTCCCGGCCCCTCTCAAGGAGCGAACAGGCCCCATCTACCCACCTGCCCAGCACCCGCACAGGCCGTTCCCTGACTGCCCACTGCAGGGGCAGGCGGACGGGGAGGAGGTTCATGCATGAGAGTTCCGGTGCAGTGGCAACGCAAGCATGTGATACTGAAATGTCTGGCTTTAATCCTTGTTCTGTCCTTTCTGTCCCACCGTGTGACCTTGGGAAGATCTCTAAATCTCTCTGGACCTTGGTTTCCTCGTCTGTAACAGAATACATTTGTAGTTAATCACCTTAAAAGGCATCTGCTGGCCTGACACAGGGAACGAGGCAGGGGTCCTCCCCCTGCTCCTTCTTATGAGATAGGCTTAAAGCCGCCAGGAAGGCAGCAGGGCCTTCGGGAGCCAGGCCTGCGGTTTGCCTCTGCCTCCAAGAGCTTGGCCAAATCCTCCCACCTCTCCGAACTTCAGTTTCTTCTTCTAAAACAAGAAAACGTTGCATTAGTGAGTGTTTCCACGGCAGATCATGCTGCCCACCAGGAAATGGAGGGCGGAGAGTAAAGCCGGGTTTCAAAGCTGCCGCAGATGAAAGGGTTAGGCGCAGAGCAGGTTTGGGTGGTGGCTTGGCCTCCCGAGTGCCATCATGACTCACCTGCGTCTTCTTCATCTTGGCCTAAGCGTCCTCCCTCCCCACCCTGGCTCTGTGACCCAGACCAAGCTTCTCATACCCCATCAAAGGCACATAAGTAGTCCTGGAGATTCCCTGGGAAAGTGGCTCACATCTGTCCCCTCCCTCCTTTGCCAACCAGAAGCCACCTCCACACCACTGGTCCGGGCACTGCAGGGGGATTCGGATCACTCGACTCCACCCTTCCTCCATCCCCGACCCCATTCCCTGGCCAGGTGGGAGCAGAGTACCGGGGGGTCTCCCACGCTCAGCACCTGCACCCCCAGAGCCCTTCCCAGCCCCCTGCACCCACTCACCTCGCTGGTGTGTTTACTTAAGGCTGGATTCTATATCTGGGAGTTCATTAATTTTTTGTGGGTGCCAAAATGCGGATCATTTGTGCTTATCCTCAACTAAGTAAGTCAGGTCATAAGAGGTAATGCCATGGGTAGTGGAATGTAAACAAACACATTCTACCTCAATAAACATGCTAATTTCCAGCTATAATATTCACAAGTAAAAGATCCATCACGCCGACCCTATTTGGCAAAGGCAGCGGGCCTCAT
This sequence comes from Cheirogaleus medius, assembly GCA_008086735.1. Taxonomy (NCBI): domain Eukaryota; kingdom Metazoa; phylum Chordata; class Mammalia; order Primates; family Cheirogaleidae; genus Cheirogaleus; species Cheirogaleus medius. The sequence continues at coordinate 8,742,320 of VBSM01002959.1, read as the reverse complement.
CCGTCAACGAGGGAGGCTCCCGCCAGTTCGCTGCAGGAGGGAAATAGTACAACTTAACTTGCCTGATGACGCCCTCGGGGGGAAACATGAGCCTCATAAATGAGTCTGGAAATGTGATAAAAGGATAATCTTGCATAAATGAGCCTATATCATCATTACCTGCACCGACCAAGGCCAGGCGCTAGGCTTTGAGTGATGTAGTCACATTTCATATAAATTAAGGCCGAGGAGTCAGCGCACCAGTGTAAGCCTTTGTCCTGCTCCGTCCCACGGGCCACCCTAGCCCGAGGCTGCCGTGCAGGACTCTGGGGCCAGGGGAGGCTTCAGCCCTGGCTGGGGCTGGGGATGTTGGCGGAGGAAGGGCAAGGACAGCCCAAGCCCTCCATGAACGTGAGTGCAGCCCTTGGCAAATGGGTGACGCCAGGGAGGGTGCTGGCCCTTCCCCCACTTCATAGAAACAGCAAGGGATCTATTATTTTATTGACTCAGTTGTATACATTGGGCACCTCTTACAGGCCAAGGCACTGAGCTACATACTTGGAAAACCTAACACGGATTGGCGCTAATGCTATTAAGAGCCCACAGTCAGCTCAGGGAGGCAGGGCAAGTCCTCGCAGCCCTGCCCCTCTGAGTGTTCCAAGTGTGGAAGGTGCTCAGAGGAGGATGCTGTGGTCTGAGTGTCTATGGACCCCCAGATTCCTATGTTGGAATCCTAATCCTCCAGATAAGGCATTACAAGGCGGGCCTTTGGGGGTGATTAGGTCATGAGGGTGGGGCCCTGGTGAATGGGATTAGTGACAGCCCTTAAAACACAGGCCCAAGCAAGACCTCTCACCTTTCTGCCACGGAGGCTAGAGTGAGAGGTTGGCCGTCTGTGAGGAAGCAGGCCCTCGCCAGACACCTTGATCTTGGGCTTCCGGCCTCCAGAACTGTGAGAAACCAACTGCTGTTGTTCATGAGCCACGAAGTCTATGGTGCCTTGTACTTGTTACAGCAGCCTGAGTGGACCGAGACAGAGGGAGAGACTCACCGGGCCCGGGTGGGGTGGGGAGGTCAGGGTCACCAGGTGGGTGAGGGATGGCAGGGCGCACTGGATGCTGCATGGTGAAGACCCAGGCCCCTGCCTCTCCTTGTCACCCCTCTCAGGCCTGTGCCCATCCCCAAAGCCTTCTCAGGCCCCACCCACAGGCGTGTGGCTTCTGCCGCGTTCCCTGGTCCCGCTCAGTGTGTGCAGCAAAAGACAGACAGACAGAAAGATGAGACAAACTCACAGGACATTGCACACAGCTTGGAAAGGATTCAGTGGAGATCCTGATGCTCCTTCCGGATCTTACCCTGCCCCCACCCCTGCTGTCGCGCCCCACCAGGCCACCTGCACATGGCCGGGGCACAGCTGCTAAAGCTCACAGCTGCCCTTTTCTGCAGAAAATTGTCTTTGGCCAAAGAGAAGCTGCCTCACCTCAAAAGTGACCCCTGCCAGCCCCCTGTGATATCAGACTCAGTGACACGGGGGCACAGAGGCTGGCCCACATGGCCAAAGGGGGAGGCTGAGCTCTGAGGGGCAGTTCCCGCCCCAGTGTCCCTGTGGGGTCAGGCTGAGCTGGACTCCAGCCAAGACCACACCCCTGCGCCCCATCCTGCTCCCCTCACCCCTTCTCTGGAGAACATGTCCCCCTGATGACCCAGGTCCACCCCCATCCCCTGTAGCCCACTTTCTCTGGGCGGGTCCTGCATTCTGCAGGTGGATGAGGTGAGGTGGGGAGGGTGTCTAGGCAGAAGGAAGATCATGTCCTTTCATTCCCAAAGCACTTTGACGAGTCGCGTCACAGCAAATAGAATCAAGGATGTAAAATGAAAAGGGCTTGCTTTGGAAGCTCCCAGACCCACCACCAGGGCTGAGGGGTGGCTGGGCCTCCTCCTGCAGTGAATGCCTTTTATAGAAACGAGTGACGATGTGTAAGTGTGTGGGCCGAATGACGCTGAGTAACCCCCAGAAGTGGTATCTGCGCCGTGTTCTCCCGGAGTGCCTGTGCCCTCTCGACCAGAAACGCCCTTGCAGCAGGTGCTGTGGCCGGCCCGCCAGGGAGCTTCCGGGGGGCCTAGCTCTGCTCTCTGCTCAGTGGCGATTTGTGCACGCCCTGGACTAGCGACATGAGAAGAGGAGTAGGGGAGCCTCAAGAGCAGGGCTTCTAGGTGTGTAAGGAAGACCTTCGTTCGTTCCCCGAGCAACCTGGTGACGAGAGAGCAGGATTTGTGACCAGGAAATAAGAAAGAAAACTTGTGTGCACCGACTTTCTTCAGGAATTGCACTAGGTGATTTCATAGGGTGCCACTTAGACCGCACAATGGCCTGGAGGCGGGGACGGGAACTGCCACTTACAGATGAGCAGGTGAGTGGGAGCAAGGGTGACATTGGCATCTAGGTGCATCAAGGTGGCAGGGTCCTGGGTCTTTCCATACTCGCTCCTTTCCCATGGGAGGGTATTTTAAAAACAAAGTTGCAGAGACCTGGAACGGGTTAACCAGATCTTTCTGGAGGCTAAAGATGGAGGGGGCAAGCTCCAGGTGTCCCTTTCAGCAGAGGACCCTCTGATTCAGGCCGCCAGGGCCCCTGCTGGGCAGCAGACCACAGAGGCCAGGCCAGCCCTCCCTAGGTGCGTCCGAAACCTCTCCTCTAACAAGAGAGCTGTGCTTCCAGGGATTGCATGATTCTGAACCCATTGTAGGGTTAATTTTCTGAAGGGAAAAAAAGGTATAAACACTGTCGGAGGACAGGGCTGATGAGCTCACTGGGAACCTGAGCCGCAGAAGTCTCAGTCTAAGCCCTGGCTGAGAGCTCGCGGGACCCTGCCAAGCCTGGGAATGGAAGCCTGAGCATTCCCAGGCTGCATGTTTCAAATACTTTCCGCGGTTTCGCCAGTGGAGGGCCAGGAGGGAAGAATTTGTCATTATCAACTTGGGTCTGCAAAACAGCTTGGCTGGCAGGGAGCTCTGAAGTGGCAGGAGGCGGAAAACCTGACTCATGCACTTTGGGGACTCGGGAATGTGGGCGTGGGGGCGGGGGAGGGGGTGAGGGGGAGCAGGGGGGTGGGGGGAGCAGGGAGTGGGGGAGGGAAAGGGCGGATCCTTTGACTCATGATGCATTCTTGCTGGCTAACCACAGTGATGCCCCCTCCCTCTGGAGTGACAGCCCTGTGCAGTTTCCCCAACATTCTTCATAGGTGCAAACATTGGTTGCACACCCACTACCTGCCATCCGTGCATTGTGACGAATATCTGACGAGACAACCCGAGGAAGTTGGCAGAATGGCATTATATGCCCATTTTTCAGATGAGGAAACGGAGCCAAGAAAGTGTAGGAATTGCCCCATAACAAGCAGCAAACGGCCAGGACATCAGTTCACCCTGTGTGCTGAGGACTTACTGTGCGCTGGGCACCGAGTCAGAGGCTGGGCCGCCTGGGTGGAGACGCTGAGATGTTTTAGCAGGGAAGGGTTCAAAGTCTCAGAGACGGGAACCATTTGGTGCTTTTTGCAAGGGATCCCTATCTTACAAACCCACGTGAGGGAAGGGGGCCAGGATGACCCCGAGCCCTGACAACATGGAGCAGAGAGGAGCGTGGCAGCAGGAACGGCCCTGGCTGGAGAGTCAGGAGACTTGGCTTCTCCGTTCGGCCTGTTGCTAACTGGCAGAGTGACACAGGAAAAGCCACGTCAGCCCCTTCAGGTCTCAGTTTCTGAGGACTACACTGTGCAGGGCCACCTCCCTTTGGAAGTGCTGTTCCCAACGCACTGCCACCTTCACGCCCATGGCTTCTCTCGGCAAGCCCCGGCCACTCTGCCTGGACACCTTCCCTGGCTGCAGGAGGACGCTGACCCCAGGTGGGGCTGGCCGGGAATGCTGGGGAGTTCATGGCCCCCGGAGCAGCCCTCAACAAAAGACAGACAGGAGTTGGCGGCTGAAGACTCCGACCTCTTCTCCCCCGAACAGGACGACTATGAAGGCGTGTGTGGCACAAGCCCCAGTGGCCAGTGGTGGCACCTGCTCATGCGGCACCTGTGTCCTCTTCTTGCCATCCCTCTCTCACATCCCCACGGCGCTTCCTGGCATCGCCTCCCAGATGAACTCCTTACACTCGAACCCTTGTTTCAGCTCTGCCTTTAGGGGTGAGGGAGCCTCACTAAATCATTTCCTTGTCTGAGAATGAGGGATCCAGTCCACAAGCGGCTTTAGCCATCACCAGCTACTACCCTGTTACTGTCCAGAAGGAGTGACTGAGGTCCAGAAAGGAGAATTGCAAACTCCCTAGTTGCAGCTCTCCCACCCCATCCCAGGCCCCAGGGAAAGCAGCCAACAAGCCCCACTGCCCCGTCTCCACCCAGGAGCGAGCCTCAGGGCAGGTGTGCAGGGCACAGGAGAGTGCAGAGGGGGAGCACCAATGTGGGGTGCTCTGGGCTGAGTCTCCTATGAATCCCCACCCACAGCCTAACTGGCCCCTGGGGTGGCCGGAGGAGAGGGCCCCATGGTGGGGAGCCGCAGAGGAGAGGGAAGCCAGGAGGGCCTGGGGCTACAGTGCCCTCATTTGGCCCCGTGTCCTGGCCACTGCCTACCCCGCTTGGCCCACTCCTGCCACCAGCTGCCCTCTGCTCTCCTGCCGTGAGCCCTGCACCTGCCAATCTCTCCAGCTGGAGTGTGCTCCCCTCTCCCTGCCCTCACAAACACCTTCAGACACCGCCTTCAAAGTAGCTCAGACTTCCCCAACCCTGTGCGGCCTGCCCTGACATCTCCCTGCTGCCCCCGCCAGGGCTCACCCACCTCCTCCTGTCCCTCCACGGCAAGGGGAACACCCCCAAGCTTGCATCCAGGACGTGGGCTACAGGGGGACCATTGTTGATGACCAAAAGCTCTCTGAGAGCAGGACTCAGGCTCATTCATCGTTTTAGCCTCAGATGGTAGCTCTCACGGCTCTAGAAAGGTTTGCTCGATGAGTATGTGTAGGAAAATGACTCGACGCTTGCTGAGACCCCGGCATCATCGTCATTTCCCGGCTCTTGCCTCCCCAAGGAGCAGCAAGCGGGAGGGCACCCGCGCAGCCAGGGCTGGTGGGAGAGAAGAGGTCCTCAGCTCGACCTGCAGGGAGCCCGCGGGGGCCTGGGGCACCCAGGGCCAGGGACAGGGGACACCGGGCTAGACTCTGGGAGAGTCAGTGCTGCTGCATCACACAGCTCCAGGGGGCTCCATTCCCAAGTGGGGATGTGCGATGAGGTGGCCCTGGGACAGGTCCCTTCTTAGGACAGTTTTGTGGGACTGCAGTGGTTTTAAGTGCTTTTCCAGCTAATGACATTCAAACAAAATCCTTCTTGGAAGTCCATCATGTAAATAAGTGAGCCAGTGCCCTGGCGGAAGTGGGGGACCCATGGGGTGGGGTTGCCAGTCTTCCCAACAACCCCTTTTCCAAACCACTCTGAGAGTCCCCAGGATCCCACGGAGCTCTTTAGAAACCACTGGCCAAGTGGGGAGATGCTGGGCTGTGTCTGGGGACCCAGGTTCTAGTTCTCTACTCCCTCCGGGAGTAGAGACTTTCCCTCTGGGAAAGTCCCCTCAGCTCTCTGGGCCTCGGTTTCCCCATCCCCACAGTGGAGAAGACAGGACCCCCTCACAGGGCTGCTGGTGAAACCGGCTCAAAGGTGAAAACCTGGGTTGTACTTTTTTATGGTCACACATATTATTCATCACTGGGGGGCCCAGAAGGACATGAGGAATTTTGTGTTGGCTTGAACGGGGACCTCTTGGAGGCAGGTGCCAGGCCCAGAGCTGCAGAGCAGACACGTGGCTGCGAGAGTGGCGGTGGCCTTCCTTCTAGTGGTTTCAGGCCCTGAGCACTCAGGCGGCGCCTCCCTGCCCCAACCTCATTACTCAGCCAGCTGGGCCCTCGTGCAGTCATTGTCTCTCCTCCCTGGGTCAGGAGCCGCCGCCCTCGAGCATAGAAGATTCCTCTTCCCACGTCGTCCCAGCCAGCCCGGGATGGGGACCCCTAAAGGGAAATGGAGGCTGCGTTCTGGCTCCGGGAACCAGCTAATGGAACCTTGTTAATTACCATGTAAATTACTTTAATAGCCTGGATCCCCCTCAGACTGTTATTTGGGGGCTTGAGGCCTGAGACTGGGGAGCCTGAGGGAGCTGGGGGTCTCTGGTGAGGGAGGGGAGCAGCATTTCCTTGGCCCAAGAGCTCCCTTTGATGGTTTCCCGTGGGCAGTGGTGGGAGCAGAGATGGGGAAGGGGGATGGGTGACTCCGCACCTGACCCTGGCCCGTGGGGATTCTGGCTGTGACATCGAGGGGCAAGAATCAAGTCCATCCTGGGAGACTGGAGCCGAAAAGGACTCGGATGATCTCTAGCCCATTCCCACCCACCACCAGCATCTAGGGAGAGATGGAAGCCCAGAGCAGGTGAGTGACTTGTCCAAAGGCACACAGCAAAGCAGCAGCCCAGCAGGGGCTGAAACCCCGTCTCCCGTCTCCAGCCCAGGGCCCCCACACTGGGCACTGTGGAACTCGCTGGGCCCGGGCGTCCTGCCTGGAACGTTGTAGAGTGGGATTTCCCCCAGTGGACAGAGAAAAAAATTAAAGTTCAAAGGAAGCATTTTCTTGATTTTAAATTCTATGTGTAATTTTTTAGAAAAGAAACACTATCCCCCACATATGATATACAGTCATATTTTCTTCCATAAATTTGCTCTTTTTTGTAATAGAAAGTTTGTCAAATGTCACTGTGTTCTGCGAGGGACACCATGACTTTAAGTTTCTTTACCCTGAGAGAGACCCTCACCCTGAGCACTTAGTTTTCTCTCAATTTTCCAGCTAGCGGAAGAGAAACAGGCGCTAACGGCCCCAGGACTCCTGACTGCCCGTTAGCACTGCATGTGAGCTGAGAGAGGACGTCCTGGGACAAAGGGAGAAAAAGCAGGCGGGGGAATAGTGAGGCTGATGCTACCACAGAGTTGTTGCAAGGACGACGTGTGCCCGTGAGGAAAGACCATGAGCCTGTTTCACAGGCCCCACGCCACCTCTCTGGGCGGCTCCCGCTGGCCAGGTGAGGGCTGGCCCTGAGTGGTTTCACCATATTGTGGCAGCTCTGTGACCTTGAGTATGTGGCCCCGCTCGCTGAGCCTTGATGTCTCCATCTGAAAAATGAGAATAAGAATACTTACCTCGCTGATGGCTGAACAATTAAATGAGACGGTGCTATGCGCCTGGTACAGTGCCTGGCACAGAGTAGTCACCGGCCTCCTGCCCCTCTGGCTCTGTCTCTCCCTGCGTGTAAATAAATACAGATATTTTAACATCAGGGTCAGCTGCACAGATGTGGGGTACATGCGGTAAGCCATCAAAGCTCCCCTGTCTCCAGAGCCTCTGTTGCACCCCCAGAGCAATGGATCCCACCCGACGCCCACAGACCCCAGAAGGGCTCACACAGACCCCCAGACCTGTTGCCTGCGGGCCGTCCCAGCTCTGCCCTTTGCTTGGGCGCTAGCTCCCTGCTCCCCTCCGCCGGCCCCCAGTCCTCCCTTCCCCCGCTGAACCATCGGCAACGTGGGAAGTGAACAGCCCACTGTGCACGACTCACAGGTAAGCGGTCAACGCTGCTCAGATGACCTGAAGGCCCTCACCACTCGGGGGTTGGGAAAGGGTTGGGAGTAAAGATGGAAGAGTGGGAGGAGGAGGAGGCCTCTGGAGGGGTGACATGTGCTCTTCCTGTCAATGATGAGAAACGGGAATGGCGAACCCCGAAGGAGGGCTGCCGTGCTAAGCGCTGTGCACACGGGAGCTCATTCAATGCCCCAACAGCAGGTGAGAAAACTGAGGTTCGGGAAGGGAAAGTAACTTGCCCGGTCAGTTGCAGAGCTGGGCTGCAAACCTGGCCCACCTGACTCCCCGGCCCCTGCACCCCGCCCTGGGCCGCGCTGTGGCATGCGTGTGGCTGCGCGTGCAGTGCACCGCATACTTGTGTGAGTTAAACACTGTGTCCATCTGACAGTGTTGATATGGGTGTGCACACGCGTGTGTGTCTGTAGACACAAGCGTGTGCCCCGGGAGTGTCATGCACGCACACATGTGTGCAGGGTAGCACGCAGCCTGGCCAAGGGAGATCGAGGAGCAAGGCACTGGCATGCTTGCATTTGGCTTGCTAATGTCCCACACGAGGGCTGGTGACACTTTACCCACCGCCCGTCCTTGGCGACCATTTTTCTTGATGAAAGATGTGGTGAGCACAGGGGTGGTGGCTGAGCGCTGGGGAGCCCTGCACGCTTGGTGGCTTTGGCAGATGAAGCCCCAGGGAGAGGAGCAGCCCCCAGCACTCTCGCTCTTCGGGTAAACCGCAGCCACCACGCGGGGAGAAACAGGAAGCTTCACAAGACCGGGAGACCCGGGAGACCTCGACAGCTGCCTTCTCTCCGCCTTCCCCACCTGCAGGCTCCTCCTGCCTTGTCTCCAGCCCGGGTCCTCCAAGGTCCTCCAGAGCTGCCCCTGGAAACCCACTCCATCCTGGTCACTCCGGCTCTGCAAACTCCACGGCTGCTTCCGCCCCAGCAGAAAACCCGACTCCTGCGCCCAGCTCTGCTCCCCGCCTGGCCTCAACCTGCCTTCCACACAACCCTTCACAGCAGGTGCCGGGGCGGAGACTCAGCTGAGGGGACAGAATCCAGAGCGCAAGGTTTAAGGAGGCCCTCGCTCGGTGTGCCGCCCCCTGCATCCCCCACCTGGGCATCCGCCACCACCCCCGGCACAGGAGAGGCCTTAGACTGACCCAAAGACGCTGCAGGAATTCACCTCAGATTCAACAAAGGCCCGTCAGCGTGGCACTGGGCCTTTGCTCGCACATCCTGTCACTCGGCCCCAGAGTACCCTGTTTCGAGGGCAGGTGCCTCAACGCCCTGAGAGTCCGACTTGCCTAAAGTCACTGAACCTGCAAGGAACAAAATGACAGCTGTCATGACTAAATGGTGTTTTAAGCCACTGAGGTTTTTTAAGCCACTGAAAGTTTGCATACGCTTTTGTGTATGCAGCATCCGGATTTGTTATTTTGCAGTCTGGAGGTCAGAAGTCCAAACTGGGTCGGCAGCGCTGTGTCCTTCCAGACACTCCAGAGGAGAATCTGCTTCTTTGCCTGTTCCAGCTTCTGCTCTCCTTGGCTCTTGGCCTCTTCGACCGACATCACCTCTCTCTCCCGCCTCCCTCTTTCCTTTCTAAGGACACTTGAGACCACATCGGGCCGCTTGGAGTATCCGGGGTAATCCTCCATCTCCAGACACTCAATTTAATCGCAGCTGCGAAGCCCCCTCTGCCCTGGGAGGTGGCGTCTTCTCAGGTTCTGGGCATTGGGACGTGGACGTCTTTGTGGTCCATGCGTCTTAGTGTGAGTGCACGGAAGCGCGTGTGCACAGGCACGAGCCCAGGAGCACATGTGGGAGCACGTGTGTGTGTGCGCGCGAGAGTGTGTGTGTGTGAGAGTGTGTGTATGTGTGAGTGTGTGTGTGAGTGTGGTGCCCATGGGGCTGGGCACTCAGTGACTAAGGCTCCTCCACGTTCGCGGCGTCCCGGCACAGACAAGCATGAAACTTCCATCTGCCACTGTCCCCACAAAGCCTCCCTTTACAGCCCAGCAGCACCCAGTGAGGCCACATTCTCCCTCCCAGCTGGGACCAGCATGGGGGAGGGCTTGGGATGCCCAGGCTGCAGTCAGGCCCAGCCCAGGCACCGGCAGCCCAGGGCCCTGCTCAGCCTCTGTAATCTTTCCGTCCAGTTGCTCTTTAATGGGCTCCCCCAGAGGATGCGCCGTTGGTCAGGAGCCGCTCGCTCACATTTCTGGGCTCCACCAGCTTCCCCCTAGCCTAAAGCAGACTCTGAGACTGGGATTCCACAGCAAGAGTAGATCTGGGGGGAGACCTCAGGAAGCACTAGTAGGGAGTGAGGAGGAGGTGACGCAGGGAGGGAAGGCAGCTAAAAGAATGTGCTGGGTGGCCACGGCAATGAGGACCACTGGCAGATGATGTAGGACACACCTCAGAGTTGTCCCACTCACCCCAATGGTGAGAAGCTGGGACATTTATCCCCCAACTCCCAACCATCATCAATTGAGGAGTGCTTCCAGCTTGGGCTCAGCATGTCCCTACAGCCAGAAAACGCGCACAGGCTGAGCTGCAGGTCCTCGCAGGGAGAAGCTGCCGGTGTGCTCAGGAGCAGAGTGCCGGGAAAGCAGGTGGCACCAACAGCATCTGCCACACTTGGACAACCTATGGGATGTCTTTGAGCCTCAGCTTCCTCATCTGTAAAATGCAGACAAGATTCCCATCTTCCTGGGGCCGTGGCGAGGGGCATGCCAGATAAGGGACAGGAGAAGGCTTAAGAGCTTGAAGCCAGTGTGAGTTCCCCATGGGCATTATCAGTGACAAAGGGGGCTGAGCCTCACCTTCCCTGTGCCGGTGTCCACAGCACAGGCTGCACCTGCTGTGGCTCAAGACATCCCCTCAGCTCCCTAAAGCGAGCAGCAAGTCTGTCTGCCCCACGCAAATGCCCCTTCGAGGACAGTCCCCAGTGAGGAGGCCTCCCTTCTGGAAACAGCACGCTGTGGTTTCCGAGAGCTGCCCCTACCCCATGCCAAGCGTGCTGTTCCCACAGGGCTGCCCATCTTCCGGCTGCGGTTTTAATCTCTATCCTTAGGTGAGGACAACGAGGAGTCTAAGCAGGGGACAAAGGTGAGACTGAGCTCTGGCCCTCGGGCTGCAGGGTGGCCCAGGGACCAGGCTCGGAGTCAGGGTGCTCGGGTTTTCTGCTGGCTGTGTGTGACCTTGGCTGGGTCCTCGTGGGCCGAGGTTCTCGCATCTATAAAGTGGAAAGTCGGGGCGGCTGTGTTTCTGGAACCCCACCCCACCGCCTCCGACGGTGCCAGTGCGCAGGAGTGGATGGGGAGGCGGGAGAGAGCCGGGGAGCAGGCCCATGTTGCTCTCTCCCCTTTCTCCACCTGAGTTCCCTTATCCGAGCCCCTCTCCCCGTGCCCAGGGTGCTCATACTGGGCTATTCTCGTACCGTGAGAAGTCGAGGTATTGGCCCCTCGTCACGTACCTGGCATCACACCAGTCCCGTGCGCAGCACCTGGCCGAGCTCGGCAGTCTGGCTCCAGAGCCGACGCTCTGCCGCACTGTGCTCTCCTAAAACCCACGCAAAGACAGCAACTGGGGCTCAAGTCCTATGTGCCAAGGTGTTCCTCACAGCGCGCTTGCACCTGGCATTTACCAAAGGTTCAACAACAGGAGGATGGGCAGCAAAGTGTGAAACAGCCACCGATGGACATTTACACAGCCATGAACACAGTGTTTTTCAAAAACTTTTAATGACACAGAGAAATCATTCATGCAGGTTAAACGCAGGAAAAAAGGAGGCATAAAAAGCAGCGTGACCTCGGCCACCTGCACTCCCTTTACTGTGACCTCTCCTGCTGGAGGCCCCTCCTGGAGCCCTGGGCACTCGCTGGTGAGCAGTTTCAAACGCTATTTTTGTATTTCAAAACAATGACATATTGTGGAGTGGAACATGAACTTTGCACCCATTTTCAGGCTAAGACATGAGCCTTCACGTGACTTTAGTGCTTACTTACCGGGGCTGTGTCCCCAACCTCAGTGCCTGCGCTCTCTCCTCCAGAGGCTGCTAGGTGGAAGAGCGCCCAATCCCCCATTTGAGTGTCTCGGTCTCGTTTTTTGCTTACTCCTGACCCTGCGGCACTGGGAGACTGAGCTTCAGGTCTGTCTAGGGCTGGGCTGGGGCAGGAGTCGCTCAGACATGTAGAACATGCCTCAAACTTGCCCTGCCCCAGGAGAGAGGAGAACACTATTTCTCCTCTGTCTCTGTTTGTTATTGATTGACATCTGGCCCCAGAGGCATTAACTCCCCAGCCCTTTCCTCCTATCCCCAGGACAGGCTGAAAAAAATCCTCAGGCAAAATCACAGGTGTTTGCAGTAGAATGGTCTCGGCCAGGATTAGCATGAGAAGTGCTGAGGGGATGCAGCAATTGCTACAGAGTCCTCTCTTTCCTGGCCTGCAGAGGCTAAGATTCCGTGAGATACTGGGCACAGAAAAGTCCTGTTGGAATGTAGAGGTCTGTGAATGAGTTATGGGTTTAATAAGGCCAAGGCCTCACATCCTCGATGGTTTGAGCTTTGCCAGGAAACAACAGTGGGCCATAAGAGGGAGGCCTGTCCAAGAGGCCAGACTGGTGATGCCGGCCAGTGACCTCTCCCCTTGGGATCTAACGGAGGGAGCGGAGCAAACCTGGGCCTCATGTTATCCAGGAAGGGCAGAGGCGGCCAGGCTGGCTAGTGAGAGCTTACAGCAGGACACACAGCTGGCAGATCTGACTTTCCCAGATCTCTGCCATCCCCACAGGCTGCACAGGAAGTGCCCAGCCTGCAGCCACTCTTGGCCACTGCCTCCAAAGTTTGGTGGTCATATAATTCATTGTCTAAATCAGGTCCTTTTCATCATGAAAGAGGATGCTAAAATAATGTAAATTATGTAATTTTTTGAAATATATACTATTGACTGACAGATTGTTTTTGTGTTCATTGATGTATAAATATTTCTACTCAAATCATCTCCAAAAGTAAATTTATTTCTAAAAAATAGTATATATCTCTGAGAAAAACACTGTTAAGAGATAAAAACAAAAGCCACAGACTGAGACTAAAGACAAAAGGATCTGCAAATAGAACAGTACCTTAGCTGATAAAGTGGTTTCTCATGGGGGTGTAGATTAACATTTCCAAAACCACTATGGGAATGCTGGAATTGACAATTAAGGAAATGGACAGTAGACTTTGGGAGCCAGATCTCTCACTGTTGCAGTGGAAGCTTACAGATGAGCTAAGCGGGGCAGCTAGAATGATCCGTGTGGTACGGAATTAGAGCTAGAGACATCAGTATGGACTAATGCTTAACTTAAGTTAGATGTGGATAGTTACATATAGAAATATTTATGGATATGTGTACATAAATGGCATAGTATACACACGTTTCCTTTCTCTGTCAGCTTGGAGAGCCTAGAGGCAAGAACTCCTCACCAGCACACAGAGAGCCCAGGTCTAGGTTTCCACCCCATTCTCCAATTAAAGGGTGCAGGGCTCCTTGGAGACAAGGCTGATTCTAGGATTGGGGCAGGAAATATACAAGATAAACCTTTCTGTAAGTCCAGAAAGTAAGGAAATGCTAAAAAAACAAACCAAACAAAAACCCACAATGAGGGCATATGTCAAAGGGTCGCAGGATTCTCTGGAAGAGCTCCCAGTGGCCAACGCTGGGACGACTTAAGCAAAAAGGTAAAGAAGTATCAAATTGTAACCCAAAGTATAAAATAAATGTCCATGCATTCACACTGCTCTAAATTAATGATCGAATAAATAAATAAATAAATAAATAAAAGGGAGAGAAGAGACAAATCCCCAGTGCAGAAGAATTCCAAATATTTTATGTAGATATCTACCCTCAAGGAAGAGAAGCATGACTCCCCACTCCTTAAGTATGGACTGCACAGCCCTCCAAAGAAGTATGGGAAGGGAAAAATAGAGTAACTTTACAGTGGAGAGACCTTGTAAACACTCCCTCAACCAGATGGTCCCAGCCAACACCAACAGGGATCAGATATGTTGACAGTATGTACCTTAACAGGATGTGAGGAAATAGCACTTCATCTCTGTGGTCTTCCTCCCCAAACTCATAGCCAGTCTAATCATGAGAAAAACAAAAAAGTCCGATAGAGGGTCTGACCAGTACTCCTCAAAACTGTTAAGTTCATTAAAAACAAAGAAAGGCTGAGAGGCCGGGCGCGGTGGCTCACACCTGTAATCCTAGCTCTCTGGGAGGCCGAGGCGGGCGGATCGCTCGAGCTCAGAAGTTCGAAACCAGCCTGAGCAAGGGCGAGACCCCCGTCTCTACTATAAAAATAGAAAGCAATTAATTGGCCAACTAAAAATATATAGAAAAAATGAGCCGGGCATGGTGGCACATGCCTGTAGTCCCAGCTACTCGGGAGGCTGAGGCAGGAGGATTGCTCGAGCCCAGGAGTTTGAGGTTGCTGTGAGCGAGGCTGACGCTACGGCACTCACTCTAGCCCAGGCAACAGAATGAGACTCTGTCTCAAAAAAACAAAACAAAGAAAGGCTGAGAATGTGTCACAGCCCAGAGGTACCTAAGGAGACACGACAACTAAAGGCAACTAAATGCATTGTGGCAGCCTCGATGGGCTCATGGAAGAGAAAAATGACATTAGGTAAAAACTAAGCAAACATAGATAATGTGTGGACTTCAGTGAATAAAAATGTATCAATATTGTTTCATTACCTGCAACAAATGTACCTACTAATGTAAGACATTGATCACAGGGAAAGCTGGGTGGAGTATACGGAAGCTCTGTCTTCACAATTTTTCTGGAAATCTAAAACTAAAATAAGTATCTGTGTATGTTAAATTTAAAAACCTTTTTGTATTTATTATCCGAGCATTAAAAGTAACATTAAAAGTGTAATTTTGGTACTATTCATGTACTTTAATCAATTTCTTAGCCATATGTTTCTAATACTATGTCAGTGGTATTTTTCTTTAAAAAATGTGTTTTTTAAAAAATATGTTCCCTTTTGAATCCTCCCCCCCAAGAATTGGCTGTAATCATCTTAAGTGATTTTTTATGATTAATAAATCAGAAATTGTTGACACCCGTCATGGATTCTTCTCTGTCAATCAGAGTATTTTTAATGACAATACAGTTTCTCTACAGAGGTACCTGGTAAGCTCAGGGAAGATTCTGCTAAATGGAGAATATTCTCAATTCTAATTTCTTTGGACAGAAATGAGTTGACTATTTCAGCCCAAATATTTTTTATAGGGAATGTCTTTTTATAGCTGTTTATAAGACCTTTCTTTAACAAATATTATAAGAAGTTAAACTTTATCACATAAGTTGGCTTTGTCATTCTGTTTAACATTTTGCCAATTGTAGATGCTGCAAAACCATAAGCCTTCAGTCTTCCATCCCATCCAACTACAAAATATAAGTTTGCCCAATTAAAATAGAAGCACAATCAAAATATTCTTCCTACAAGCCAAGGCATTCCAAAGAAAAATTATAAAATCTCTAAGTTAAATGTTGCTTCCCACTTGAGCTGTCATTACTTAATTTGTTCAGCTCCTCCCTTGCTTCTGAGACATAAATGTAAGTGCTTTCCAGTGTGCAATAAATGACACTTGCTAAATAGTCTGTTTTTAAATCTTGAAATTTGATAAAAGTTTCAGAAGTTAAAACTAATGCTGGCACACTTGTTGAACATTCTGCTTGAAGGTTTTCAGTTGCTATTGAACAAAATTTAGAGGACTCGTTTACAAAATGTTCGATTCCATTGCAAACACTTAAAATGACTTACAAAGTAATTCTTCAAGACTCAAACATTTGAAAAATTCAACTGACAGCAAAAAGAGGAAACATACTGCTGTAGTGCTGTTTTAAATATTGTTTAAAAATATTATTTGTCTTGATTACTGAGGATTTTTTTGTGCCCCCTTAAAATCTGCACCAGAGACAGGTGCCTAGTTCCAGCCCTGAAAAATATTTTATATTCAATGTCACCTTTCCCACATAAATATTGCAGTATAATTACTCTTCATGTATGCATGTATATACATATATTTGTATAAATATATAGACAAATGAAGTTTCTACTTCAATTAATACACGATTACAGCTTATTTTATCCCAATTTTCAATTATATGTGCACCACTACCAATTCCAAGTTCATGTCTGCACCATGGATTTCCTAATTGGGTATGAGCATTATTTGGCTGCTGTGCTCTACTAAAATTTATACTCATATTTGCAAACACAAATAATTCTATCTTCAATGTTGAATCTTTAAACTGAATTTGCACGATATTCAAAATAATGTCAGATGTTTCACTCTCACCAAAATGAACTTCAAAAGCTTGACTTTAATTCCATCATCGGACCCAGGTGATTTTCTATCAGAAGCACCAGATGACCTTGATTTAAAACTGCCGAGGGTGGCACGTTTGGTTGCTGGAGCAGAAGCCCCCTCCTCTAGCTCAAGAGAACAGAGAGGGGACACCACCGGGAGCTGGAAACAAGTGCGTGCAGGTCTGAGCTGGAGCCCTCATAGACCAGGCTGCTGAGAGACCACGCGGGATGTAGCACAAGCACGTGCCCGGCCACAGAACATGCCCCGGATGTCAACTTCCTTTTGTTCTGCTCCAGCTGGTCCAGTTGAATGGCCTGGGTGGGTGTTTGCAACCAGCAGGCGGCCAGCATGCGGATTGGCTGCTCGTGGGCTGAGTGCAGGCCTTCGTCCAATCAGCTGAGACCAAGGGCAGGGGGGAGGGACAGGCTCCCGCCAAACAGAACACTGCAACCTGGAGCACGTGGCGTTTTCCTTAAAAGGAGCTGTGCCGATGGCCTCGATGGGCACTGACGGATGGCCCAGGCAGGGTCAGCACACGGCTGCTGCCAGGACTCAGTGACTCCTCCTCCAGGCAGCTCTTCTCTCTGCTGATTACCTGTCTGGCGTTGATGCCCTCGGCTCCGTTGCAGGAAATAGCTCTCCATGTCCCTTTAGCCAGACATCCTGGAAGGGGAAATGTGATCAGCTCTTCCCCACTCTGAGAGGACATTCCCAAAATTAGCCATAGGAAACTGCCAGCCTCTGCCCATGAGGTCTTGGCACCACTGTGGGACCGTAACAGCTAATACTTGTGGAGCCCTTGCAGATCACTTCCCTGCCTCCTTTGCACCCCTGAGTGGGGTGAGCATGTGACATAGTCAATGAGATGTGAGGGCAGATTGTCAGGTGAGACTTCTAGGAAAGCCCCTTAAAAGGGGACAGGCTCAGCAACCGCATGCCTTTGGAGCCTCCTTTCTCCCGGACTGTGGGTGCACTGCAGAGGCAGAGCAGCCACCTGGGGACCACGAGTGACAGGAAGGATTCTGGGACTCTGCTGGCATCGAGAAGCCGCTTTCCCAACACTGAGTTGCCTACCTCCATATTTCTTTTACTCAGTGCAAGGAAAAGAACCCCCCCATTTATGTTGCTGTTTGGGGAATCATCCAGAACATCATTCCTAACTGATTCAGCATCTAAACCTCTCTTCCCACTGAACCCAGTGCAGGGTAATCTGTGGAGCCACCAGGAGGCACATGTCCTGTCCAGGGTGGAGACCCTCTTCCCCAGTAATTGTTTTCTCAGCCAGTGACAAGCAGCAGCAGCCCCTAGACACAGAACACAGTTCTAGGAATCATGAGGAGGGAGGATTCACATCCCAGCCCTGCAGGAACTCCTGCTCTGATGGGGCAGGGAGGGAAGGGACATTTATGAAGCATCTATTATGGGCAAGAGGCTTCAGCTATCATGACTTATTTAACACTCATAAGAACCTTGTGGGGTGTTTGTTCCGTCTTATCCATTAGGGAACTGAGGGGGTAAGTGACTTGCCCAAGGTCACACAGCTAGGAGGATGCCACGGAGCTGAGAATGGAGGCCGGAATCCTGACTCCTGACTCCACTGCTCTTCTCTCCACTGAATGGTACAGCCCCTGCAGCAGAGCAGCAGAATTGGTAAGTATTTTCTTTTCTTACATTTTCTAGAAGAAATTATGTGTGAAAATACTGGTTTGATATATTCTTTAAATATTTGGTAGAAATTGCTAGTAAAATCATCTGGTCTGGAGATTTGTTTTTCAAGTGTTTAACTATAAATTCAATTTCTTTAATCAATATAGGACTATTAAGGTTATCTATTTTTTCTTGAGGGAATTTTGGTAGTTGTGGCTTTAAAGGAATTGGTTCATTTTATATAAGTTGCCAATTTTTTGTAGATTTTTTTGTAGTGTCTATTTGTCTTTTAATATATATGAGGTCTGTTGCAATAATTCATCTCTCATTTCTGGTTTTGGTAATTTGTGTCTTCTTTCTTTTGTTTGGTCAGTCTACCTAGAGGTTTATCAATTTATTTACCTTTTCGAAGAACTAGCTTTTGTTTTATTGATTTTTCTCTATTGCTTTCTTGTCTTCAATTGCATTTGCTTTTGCTCTTGCCTTTATTATTTTCTTCCTTCTGCTTGCTTTGGGTTTATATATGTCTTCTTTTTTTTTAGCACCTAAAAGTGAGAGCTTAGATTTTTGATTTCAGATCTTTCTTCTTTTCTAATTTAAGCATTTAATGCTATCAAATTCCCTCTAAGCATTGCTTGAGCTGCATCCCACAAATTTTTGATATGTTTTATTTTCATTTTCATTCAGTTCAAAATATTTTTTAATTTCCTATGAGACTTTCTCTTTGACCCATGAATTATTTTAAAGTATGTTGTTTAAGTTCTGAGTGTTGAGAGGTTTTCCTGTTATCCCTCTGTTATCAGTTTCTAGTTTGATTTCATTATGATCAAATAACATTCTTTGTGTAATTTCAGTTATTTTAAATTTTTTAAAGCTTGTTTTATGCTTCAAGATATAGTCTTTCTTGGTGAAGATTCTTAGCACACTTGCAAAGAATTTGCTTTCTGCTGCTGTTGATTGAAGTGTTCTATAAATGTCAATTAGATATAGTGGGTTAATAGTTCAATTTTTCCATATCCTTTCCATTTTCTATCTATTTGTTCTATTAATTACCTAAGGAAGAATGTTGAAGTTTCCAACTAAAATTGTGCATTGTTCCATTTCTCCTTTCAGTTCTATCAGTTTTTGTTTCATGCATTTTGAAGTCCTGTTATTAGGTGCACACAGCATTAGAATTGTTACGTCATCTTGGGGAACTTGCCTTTTTATCATCATGTAATGTCTCCCTTCATCTCTAGTACTTTTCTTTGCTCTGAATTCTACTTTGTCTGATATTAATATAGCCACTCCAGCTTTCTTTTGATTAGTATTTGCATGGTTATCTTAGTCTTTTTAAGCAGCTTTATTGAGATATAATTCACATAACATAAATTCACCCATTTAAAGAGTACTGTTCAGTGATTTTTTAGTGTAAATATCTCAGTCTTTTAACCTATCTGTCATTATAGCAATAAAATTATAGGCAGCATATAGTTATATATAGTTTTTTCAATCTATTCTGACCATTTCTTTCTTTAATTAATATGTTTAGACCATTTATATTTAATGTAATTATTGATATGTTTGGATTTAGGTTTGTCATTTAAAAATTTTTTACAACCATTTTTAACTGGAATGTTGTTTTATTTTTTGTTTTTATTTGCTTCCTCTGGTTTTTCTTCCTCTTTGTTCCCATTTCCTTCTTTCTTTTGGTTATTTAAACATTTTTTAGTATTTTATTTTAATTTATTTATTGTATTTTTTACTATATCTCTTTGTAAAAATTTTTGGTGGTTGTCCTAGATTGCAATATACCTACTTTTCACTGTCTACTTAGGATAAATACTTTACCACTTTAAATGGAATGTAGAAAACTTATCATCATATAAGTCCCCCTCCTTCCTTTCTATTGTAGCTAGCTTATATATTAGGTCTACATTGAAAACTATATTAAACAATGCTATAATTTTTGCTCTCAAATATCAATCATAGTTTAGATAACTCAGAAGAAGGAGAATAGCCTATTTACCCAGAAATTCACCATTTCTGTTATTCATCCTTCATTCCTGTTGTTACAAATTTCCCTATGGTTTCATTTCCCTTCCATCTGAAGAACTTCCTTTAGCGTTTATTTTAGAACAGGTGTGCAGGCAGCGAAGTCTCTTAGTCATCCTTCAACTGAGGATATCTTTAATATTTCACCTTCATTTGTGAAGGATATTTTCACTGGATATAGAACTCTGGGTCAATGGCTCTTTTTCTCTCAGCACTTCAAAAACGTTTCATTTCCTTTTAGCCTCCATGGTTTCCAATGAAAGATTAACAGTTACTCAAATAAGTACTTCTATATGTGATACACTGTTTTTCTCAGACTTTTTTCAAGATCTTTTTTGTCTTTAGTTTAGAGAAGTTTGATTATCATGTACCTGGAAGTGGATTTCTCTGAGTGTATCTTGTTTTAATTTTACTGAGTTTCTTGAATCTGTAATTCTGAGAAGTTTTCAGTCATTATTTTTTCAATAATTATTTCCTGAACTACATTCTTTCTCTGCTCCTTCTAGGACTCTGATGACATGAATATTTGACATTTTGGTATTGTTTTACAGGTCCCTGACACTCTGTTAAATTTTTTCAATCTTTTTTCTCTCTGTTGTTCAGACTGGATAATTTCTATTGATTTATCTTCAAGTTCGCTGACTCTTTACTCTGTCATCTCCATTCTGCTATTCAGTCCATCCAGTTATTTTTTTTTATTTTAGTTATTGTGTTTTTTAGTTCTATAATTTCCCTTTGGCTCTTCTTTATATCTTCTATTTCTTTGTTGAGACTTTCATTCATTGCAAGAGTATTCACCCTTACTTCTTGAAGTATGATTATAATCACTGTTTTAAAGTTTCTGTCTAATAATTTCAATATCTGTGGTATTGCAAGGTGGGCATCCATTGATTGTCATTTTACTGTGAGTTGAGATTTTGCTAGTTCTTCATATCCCAAATAATTTTAGATTGTATCCTGGACATTTTGAATATCATGTTATTAGACTCTGGGTCTTGTTTAATTCCTAAAGAGAATGTTGATTTATTAAAAATTTTAGCAGGCAATTGACATAGGCTAGGTCCAGGCCAAAAATTCTAATCCCTTTTCTGTGGGTTCCAATGTCAGTTCAATTTTCAAAGACTTTTGCAGTACTATTAAGATGAATTCCAAGTGTGTAACACCATTGGCCAGTCTGGGACCTAGGTGGTGGTCTACCCCATGGTTCAGTTCTCAAAGCCTTTCATATTTTCTTTGGGGTCAGAGCCATGCATACACAGTTGGTATCCCTCTCTTGTGCTCTCTCCCTCCACCCTCTCCTCAACACTTTCTGGCTCCCTGAGGCCAGTCTTTCCAGTCCCCAGTCAGAGATCTGGGGTAGTTTCCCAGCTCTGCTATGCACTTCTTATGACTGCCTCTGTGTCTGGGGCCAAGCATCAGGAGGACAGAGGGTGGAAGGCTAGGGAGTGGTGGAGAGGGAAGCAACAGAGATTTGCCCATGCTCTTGGAGTTACAGCCCTTCTGGTATGAGAATATTTCTCCCCTCAGAATTTTAGGCACCTAGCTGGGAAAACTGGTTATACATATGCATAAAAATGAAACTATACTCCATCTCTTACTATATACTAAAATCAACTCAGAATGGACTAAAGACTTAGATGTAAGACCTGAAATTATAAAAATACTAGAAGAAAACATACAAGAAATTCTCCAGGACATTGGTCTAGGCAAAGATTTTATGGAGAACACCTCAAAAGCATAGGCAATAAAAGCAAAAATAGACAAATGGGATTATATCAAACTAAAAAGATTCTGTACTTCAAAAGAAACAGCAGAGTAAAGAGACAACCTGCATAATGGGAGAAAATATTTACAAACTATTCATCCAACAAGAGATTAATATCTAGGATATACAAGGAACTCAAACAACTCAACAGCAAAAAAAAATAAATAAAATGAAAAACACCAAAAATTCAATTTTAAAAACAGGCAAATGAATGGAATAGACATCTCTCAAAAAAAGATACACAAATAGCCAACAGAAATGTGAAAAAATGCTCAACATCACTAATCATCAATGGAATGCACATTAAAACCATAATGAGATATCACCTAACCCCAGTTAGAATGGCTATTACCAAAAAGACAAAAAAATAACAAATATCAGCAAGGATATAAAAGGGAACTTTTATACACTATTGGTGGGAATGTAAGTTAGTACTGTCATTATGGAAAACAGCATGGAGGTTTCTCAAAAAACTAAAAATAGAGCTACCATATGATCCAATAATCCCACTACTAGGTATATATCCAAAAGAAAGGAAATCTGTATGTCAAAGAGATATCTGCACTCCACGTTTATTGCAGCAATATTCCAAATAGTAGAAATATGGAATCAACCTAAGTGTTCGTAAACAGATGAGTGGATTTTAAAAATGTAGTACATATACAAAATGGAATACTGTTTAGCCATAAAACACACAAAATTCTGTCATTCACAGCAACATGGATGACCTTGGAGGACATTGTGTTGAGTGAGATAAGCCAAGCACAAAAATATAAATGCCATGTTCTCACATAAGTGGAAGCTTAAAAAGTTGATCTCATAGAATTGGAGAGTAGAATAGTGGTTACTAAAGGCGGGGAACAGTAGGAAGGAGGAGGGGAAGGCAGAGGTGAGTTAATGGATACAAAAGTTTAGCTAGATAGGAGACATAAGCTCTAGCTACAGCACAATAGGGATTTTGAATATTCCCAACACAAAGAAATGGTAAATGTTTGAGGCAGTGGATTTGCTAATTACTCTGATTTGAACATTACACATCATATATGTGTATTGAAATATCACACTGTACCCCATAAATACATACAATTATTATGTCAATTAAAATAATAATAAGAGCAAAAAAGTCATACTTCACATACAAAAAAAGAACCTTAAGCACCTACTTGGCTGATGGTGCCATCACCTTTGCCACTGCCACCACTGTCATATTGCCTAGAGGCTGGAGAGGGAGAAAACAGAAAAAAAACAAACAGGAAAATGTCCCACTTCTCAACCCTAGGGTCCCCCTTCCTACCCCTCGAACCAGAAAAAGAGCTCTTTCTGTTCTCTTCGAGCTCTTTCTGCCTGTGCCTGGCACACGCTTCCAGGTTTGGGGCTGCCTTTGAGTGCAGGCTGGGCAATCCTGGAGGGGAAAAGTGGGAAACTCAGCCCCAGTTCAGTCATGCTGCAGGTCAGTTTCCTTCTCCAATCTGTTGGCTACTGTTTATTTTTCAGGTTCTCAGATAGCTGGTCCTTGCATCCTGTCCACAGTTTAGACACACAGTGAGCAGGTATAAGGAAGGGAGAGTGTGTTTACTCCATCCTTCCCAGAATGGACCCTTCTTCCACTGGGGTTTCATTTCAATTATACTTGTCATTTCTAGAAATTCTATTTCATCTCTTTCAAATTCACCTGATCACTTTGATAGTCTCTCATTCTTCTGTCATGCATTCAATCACATCTTTAATTTCTTTAAGCAAACCACACATAATAATTTTATATTATAGATACAACAGATAATTTGAGTATCTTTGGTTGTTATCAGTCTGATTCAGCAATGTTGTTTCTGCTGACTCTCATTTCATGTAGTTTATTTTCTCTTCTGTTTAATGATTTTTTTTTTTTAGCATGACCTCCTGTTCCTTGGAAGTCTATCTGTAAGAATACTTTGAAGCCTAGATTTAAAGTGTGTTCCTCCAGGGAGCATTCACAATTGCTTAATCAAGAATCTGGGGAACACTTTAAACTACATTTTTAGTTAGTTTTTTTCTGGGAGTGAGGGAGGAAGCGATATAGTCAGTGTGAATTCTGGTGCTGCATCCACCTGAAACTGGGCTTGTCCTGGAGATTCTCAGGGTAGACTCTTCTTTCCTCTGCTCCAACCCCAGTCAAGACAGAGGCAGACAAGTCTCTGGGGACACTTTTATTCCTGCTTTACTGAGGATGTAGCCCTTTGGGACTCCAGCTTTATGCAGGGGTCTTTTAACCTGTCTCTCACTTTGCTTGGACCCCAGGAGTTATCTTCCATAAAATGAGCTGTGTAGCCTGTTAAAACCCAGACTTTGGGTCATGAGGGATGAGCAGATGCTCTTTGGGCAAAAACTTGCATGAAGATGTATTTACCCTTGTGGACTCAGTTTCTTGATGCTTCTGGATGCTGATGTTTCTTTTATTAATATTTTCTGTCATCTATGCTATGTTTCAAACATATTTTTAAAAATTTTACCCAGCATTTGCAGGTGTTCTGTTCCAGACAATACTGCTCTACACAGCTACTCTACCACATCACTGGAAATTTCATCTTCGACTTTTGATGGGGAAGTTCATCAAGATGACAGTTATTGTGATTGCTAATGAACTTAGTTTTCTTTCTTTCTTTCTCATCTGATTTTGTATTTATATTTATTATATTTTCCTCCTTCTTTGTCCTTTTTCTTTACTGGCTTGGTCAAATTCCTCTTTTTATTTTATTTCCAATCCTATCACTACTTCCATCACCACTAGCTTATTTGGAAGTTCTTCTCTGCTTTTCAATTTTGCTGCTGGTTTTGCCTATTCATTTCTCTCTCTCCTTTTAGCAGACCTGTAGAATGCTTTCTACTCTCCAAAATATCCTTTCTTTCCATGGATTTGCTGAGATAATTTAGATCTTCACTGTCCAAAAGAACTTCCTGCAATGACAGAAATGTTCTATCTCTGCTCTAATACAGTAGACACTAGCCATGTGTGGCCACTGATCACTTGAAAAGTGGCCAGTACAACTTAGGGACTGAATTTGCTTTTATTTAATTTTAAATTTAAATAGCTTCATGTGGCAGGTGGCTACCATCCTGGACAGTACAGACATGGATTATTTCATTTCTGGCTCTTATCAGGTTTCCTGATGGCATTGCTTTCTTTATTTCAAGAATCTCTACTAAAAACTAGAAATTATTAATCGTGTTGTTACCATTCATTTAGATTTAACTATATGCCTCCATTCCTTCTGTTTCCTGTACACTTTTTCATCCCCTATCTTGAGATTTGTCTTCTAAGTTTCAATTTGGTTTGAGTATTTCCTTGGGTATTTTGTTCAGTCCTCACATGCTCCAAAAATACCTTAAAGGAATTAATGGTATCTTGCTTGGATGAAGATTCTTGGATCACAAATCTTTTTCCTAATAGTCTGCTGAAGTTTTGCTGTCTTTTAGCTTCTGGTATTGCAGATGTAAAGACTAATGTTTGTCTGCTTCTCTTTGAAAGCCACCTCTTGTCACCTGTGTGAACCTGTTGATGGTCCCCTTATCCTTGGGTAGCAGGTGGGAATCTCAGACCACACACTGAGGTGTATGAGAAATAGAGCTGTCCTCATCCAACGGAAGTGCATTTCCATTCTGAGCCCTCTTTTCACTCGAATAGAGGACAGCTAATCTTAGTCCGGTTTACATCTCAGTCCTTGGGTGGGGGTGGGGATTACGTATTATTGAGGCGGGGGTGGGGGCTGTGAGGGAGCATGAGGAGGACCCCGTCCTTGGTGTCATCTGCCTTGCTGGACGTCAGCCGTTGGTGCCCTCGACCAGTCAGGGGCTCCCTCGGGCTCCACCTCAAGCCTCTCCGGGTCCTCCTGCCCTGTCTGTGCCACACTGCGGGGCACGTCAGAGGCGAGCTCCCGAGCCCACCCATTCGGGGCTGTGGGAAACCCTCGTGCACCCAGCAGTTCCTGCCCCTCTGCGAGGCCACATCAGGCTCATCAGCCTGGACACGCCCCCTGGACGACTTCCGCTTCCGGTCCCGCCTCCACCTGCACTTCTGCTCTGGCACAGTCGCAGCCCCGGGAGGCTCCAGGCTTGTGGCAGCGGGGGCCCAAGGCCTCTCCACGGGGCTCCATCCTCTCCCCTCACTCCCCCTTGAGTCTCCCCCCTCCCCAGCTCGTGGAATCTTTCGTTTCGGGGACCACACCGAGAGTGAGTGGCAAAGACTGGATTGAGATACAGGTGTCCCGCCATCCAAGCCAGGCTCCTCCGAGGCTGCGGTGAGCAGGGCGCATCCTGAGCAGAGCTGACTGGACCAGGAGACCCTCAGCGCAGGGATCTTGGGGCCTGTCCTGCCAGGCACCCAGCACAGCACCTGCCATTCAGGAAGGGCTCAACTAACACTGAATAAACAAGACCGAGGCTACCCAGGCAGCAGGTCCGCCACTCTCCAGGCATGGCTGAGTCTCTACTGTAGGCCAGACAGTGACCACTGCTCGACCCACTAGCCAAGGAGACGCGAGGGCGGGCTGGGGCAGAGGAAGAACGGAGACGAATGAGTGCGCTCCTGCGGCTCGTTGCATTTGGCGCAGTGATGTGCCGGATGTCCAGATCGGAGCTGTTCCTGCAATTCTCTTATTGAATCCGCACATTGACCTTTTTGGGAAAGAAAAAGCCTCCTTCCCATTTTGTAGAGGGGGAAATGGAGGCTTCAAGAGATGGAGCAACATGCCCAAGGTCACCCAGCAAGTAACTGGAAAAGCTAGATTCTAATTAGCTCGAAAGTTGAACCCCAAACCTCTGCAGAGACAGACCCAAATGCAAGACTAGAGCCTGGGCTGCTTAACCTCCCTGTCCCTGCCTTCCAGGGGCTTCCAGCCTAGCAGGGAAGGCAGATCCCAAAGATTCCTGCCCTGGGGTGGGGGCCGTTGGGTATCTGTGGGCTCTGTCCTGGTCAGGGAGGTCAGCCTTTTAGGGTGGGCGATAGCAGGCAGCCTGCCCTGACACTCCTCGGTGCCAGGCGGTGTGAACACCCCAGCCTTGAGATAAACAAGAGTCCGGCTCCTGGCCTCGTGGAGCCACTGTGTCACAGTGAGAGGACGTGTTCAGTGAGCGAGTGCCACCTGCATGTCACAGCACCTCACCTCCCCCCAGTGCCCCCCCACAGTGCTCAAGATGCTGGACACTGTCCTCAACTCGCAGCTCTGTGGGTACCTTCACTTCAGAGGTCAGGGCCCAAGCCCTGCTCAGGGGCAGCTGGGCAAGTGGTGCCACCCTCTGGCCATCGTTGACTGTCCCAGAGCCGGACACCTGACCCAGGCTGAGCCAATCAACGTCTCCTCCTGGACTATGGAGGCCCCAGACCGCCTTCCCTCCGACTGTGGGATCAGGGGCGGCCTTCCAGGCCAGGCGGCTGAGAGGAGGCCCTGCGAGGCAGAAGGCCTGCGGTGGTGTGAAAACACCCCTGTCAGGTATCTGACGTAGAGGGGCATAATTGGCCCATGGCTTTAGCAGCTGCACCCTGAATCTGTCCCCAAGGCGTGTGCCTGTGATGGCCACACTTCCCCAGCCTCCTTCTGGTCAGTGACAGGCCTGCCCTGTGGTCTCGTGGCCCTTGCAGCCTCCCCTGGCTCCCTCGCCATCTTCCCTCACAGACGTGTTCCACAGTCAGTCTCCTGCACATCCCATCCTGGCTTGGCACATGCTGCTCAGAGAGTCTGGATTGATTCCAGGTCCTGACCCTGCAGGCCAGTCCTGGCTGTGGGACCTCCCTGTGGCTCCTGAAGTTGTGGGACATCCATGGGCCACTGCACCAGATCTTACTCAACCAGGACAGTACACTATTGGGTGTGGGTCATTGTCATGCCAAGGACCCGTTACCCACTAACACCCAGACTCGGGGGCTGCAGGTATCACCAACCCCTGAAGGCCCTGGAGCCAACCCCTCTCAGACACTCCCAGTTCTGCTGCCCTTCCCACACGCAGAGGTGGGCATGTGGCCCTGGGGTTATCTGGAAGCCAGACAGAAAGAGATAGTTATATATTCATTTATGTCTGCATTTTATCATCCAAGATCAAGCATCTACTATGTGCAAGGCACAGTGACAGGGGAGTATTCCAGAAACTGCACAGGATTTGGAGACAGTGGGAAAGAGGACTGTTTGAGTATTTGTACTCAGAGCTGCGTGATCTTGAGCAAGCTACTTAGCCTCTCTGAGCTCTTGTTTTCTCATCTAAAATGGGTTGTGTGAGACTTTCTAGTTATAGTGCATGAGCTGACAATAGCAGATTCCTACAAATAGCCAGGGATATTACTATCGAGGTTGTAGTTATTGCTTCTCTCCTTGGAGGGAAGAGCCAGGCAGTGACCTGGGACTGACCCTTCTTTTTGGGCACCCAGAGACCAGCTTCCCGCACACAGTCAGCAGCTGGAGCCTGCATTCTGGGAAAGCACTTGCCTGCTGAAGGGCAGGGTCCAACTGGAGTCTAGCCCAAGGCTCATGTCTTCCTCCTCTGCGGCCAGACCTCCTTCCATGACAGCGGCCCCTACTGGAGGAGGAGGCAGAGGGGAGGAGTGGGAATCAGGGCTCTGCAGACGGCAGCCTGGATGCCACCGGAGGCCTCAGTGTTTGGAAGGACCCAGATATAAAGCAGACTTGGAGCCAGTTCTCAAGGAGGGACTACAAAACTGGACATCTTTGACCCAAGTTACCAGGGTAAACCCTAAACTCTCTGCCCCCCAGAAGACAGACGTAGACAGAGTTGCCAGGAGATTCAGAGAAAGGAGGTGCAGACCCAAGTGAAAAAACCCAGGAAGTCTTCCTGGAAGAGGTGGCATTTTAGCCACATCTCGAAAGGTGCTGTGGGGACTAAAGGAGAGGGTGGGGCACTCTGGGAAAAAGAACCAGCTCAAGCGGAGGCTAGGAGTCGGGAAAGGAGGGGGAGGCTCACCTGGAGTGGAAGCGAAAAAGAAGATGAGAAATGAGGCCATAGGGATTACCATGCCAGGGTTGGCTTCTGGAGGCCCTAAGTGCCATGGCCAAGTGTTTGATGTTTACTCTGTTCAGCAGTGGGGTGACAGGATGGGGTCCTGAGCACAGGAGTGATGCTCTCAAAGTGTATGAGTGAGAGGGGAGGTATTTTGTAACCCTGGGTGCCCCAGAAAGTTTTTGCCAGCTTTTGCCTTTGTTTTAAATGGCCCCCACCTCTCTGTGCTCTTACGAGGGGCTGAGAGTTAGGGAAGCTCTGCATTCTATGTGTCATGAGCCTGTTACACACCCCCTGTGTAACCACTCTCGATACACAGGTGAACACACACACACACACACACTCAGAGGCCAAGCAAGGAGCTGTGTCCGGTCCCAGGGTGTGTGGCCAATGTTGGCCACCAGAGGGCGCCTCTGACAGCCCAGCAAAGGGAGAGCCTGCGACTGGGCTGAAGAGCCTCCCCTGGCAGACCGGGTCTTAAACAAACACATCCATCTGCCTTGTTTCACATCTGGGGAAACTGAGGCTTGGAGAGGGGGATGACGTGGTCCAGGTGAGGGAGGGAGGGAGTGGCCACCACAACAGCTGGACGTGAGCCGATGGCTCTTAAACTGTGCTTGGAAAGGCAACAGAATCAAGACTGGGGAGGAGGCAGTGCCCCCCACAGTGTTTGCTCAGATACCCAAGAGGGTTTTCTTGTCGTCTGTCACAGTGCCTGCTTTCCCACCATTAGAGGGCCACTCTTTTAGATTAAAATACATTGTGTCCAACCCATCTCTTTGTAAACGTGTATGCCCCGTAAAGGTTACAGATTCTTGGGCCATGAGGTAGCAGGGTCTACCCTGGATCCTGGGGTTCCTGGTTACAGCCCCCGGGAATCCACTGCCGCCTGGGAGCAGGGGAGATCAGCCTCTTTTCCATGACTGTGCCTTCCCCCTTCCCAAACGCTCCTAGCGAGAGTCCCATTCTTCCTTCAACCTCCCCTGCCAACCCCCTCCGGAAACTGGCCGGAGTCCCTCTCACCACCCTGTCCGCCACAGCTGTCTGCACCTACCTCCGCCAACCCTCCAGCCACTCTGATTCAGATGGGTCCCTGTTCCCCTGTCTTCGTGACTCTCTGGGAGCTCCTCGAAGCCAGAGACCGAGCTCTTCATTGCCACACCCCAGCTGGTGAATGTCCCCTCACTGCTCTTTGATGAAAGGAGGCAACATGGCCCCAGAGAGTTGGGTCCCAAATCAAGAGACCCATGTTCTAGTCCTAGCTCTGCCACCAACTGGTGTAAGTCCCTTCCTCTCTATGAGGTCTCCCTATACTGCTTTCTGTCCCATGAGAGGAATGGTCTAGAAATCTCTGGGATCCCTTCCCATTCATACTTTCTGAGCGTGAGGTTTAACTCATAGTGACCCTTTAGAAATGCCAGGTCCTATTAATAGGTAATTCCCAAGGCCCGGAGTGCAGAGCTTTCACTATCATGGGACTGACACATCTCCTATTCCTTGGACTACCCTCTGCAAACAGCAGGGGGAAAGAGCTCCTCAGTACCATACATAGAAGAGAGTTATAAAGAAGTGTTTGGACTAGTGCAGCAATAAGGCTTCTATTGACATGCTCTCAAATTCAGACCATAAAGGATAGAGGTACTCTAAGAAGTATTCATTGCATTTTCTTTGGCACTTAAAAAGCCTTTGGGATTTTGCAGCTCTAATGGTGGGCCTTGAATGGTAACAGGCAGCAGGGAAGATTTTGGAGAACTTTCAAGAGCCCTTAAACTTCACTTGTCTGTGCCTATGCCTCAGGCTAGGGTGGCCTCTAAGGCCCTAAACCCCATGCTGCCCAATCCCCCAGCTCTCCCTGGGCCTTCTTGGGCTCCTACCCCAGGTAGGAGTGCTGGGGCCTTGGTCACTCTGCTTCTATAAATAAACACAGGGCCAGCCGCAGCCTAATTATGTGCTCTGGGTGAGAACTTGAAATGGGCTCCTAGCTTTCCAGCTTCTGTCTGCAAGAGCTGGTTGAAGGGATGGGAGCTGAGGGTGGAGCTCAGGAGACCCGCCAGCCACCAGGGGTCTGTGTTTGGGAAGCCTCTGGGAGAGGAGGTGGCGGCAAACAGAGCTGAGACTGGTCTCCACCTCACGGGGCACGGTAGGTGGCTTTGCGAGACAGGTGGGCCTTGACTGGGCAGGTGTTCACAGTCATGAGAGCTTCGAAAGCCCCAAATTCTTCCTCTTCATCCCCTTCATCTTCTTCTCCTCTTATCAAGCATGCAGATGTTTTTGGGGAGGGCAGGGCAGCTCAGGAGCCTGTGGGGAGCCCTTGGAGAGGAGTCAAGAGGCTCAGACCTGGTTCCCACCCATGTCGCCAGACTAGTTGCTTTCCTTTCCTGGGCCTCAGTTTACCCCATTGGTCAAACAGGGACAAAAATTGATGTCCCAACAACTACATCAGAATTCCAGGCTTCTGAGTCTTTGCAGATGCTGTTCCTCAAAACCCCTTTCCCCAGGCCGCCAGTGGCAAACATCTGCTATCCTGACTGTCAGCCAGGGGGCTCCCCAGCACACCTTGCTCTCTCCATCACCATTGTGCTTAATTTGATGGGTGCATGGAGAAGCAGGCTCTCTGATGCCCCACACAACTCCCCTGAGCAGAGGGTGTCATTACAGTGTCATGTGCGATAGAACGAAATCAGAATTTAAATGTCCACAATGAGGAAAGAATAGTAATGATAATAGTGACAATGTCTGACACTTACTGAGTGCTTTCCACACTCACACGATAATCACGATTAACCCTGGCAAGGACTTTATTAAAGAGGTACTATTATTATCCCCATTACTGTTATTATCCCCACTTTGCAGAAGAGAAAACTGAGGCACAGAGAGGTTAAGTGGTGGGGCTAGGACATGATACATTGATTTCGTGGCACATTATGTGATTGTTTAAAATTGCGATGAGGGGCAGACGTTTAATGCCGTAAGGAAATATGTGTGTTATAATGTTGAGGGGGAGGTAAATGTCTTTGTACATGTGTATACATATATGTATGTACAAAATGAAATACGTGAAAAAATGTTGAATGAAAATGTACCCCAAATGTGCACGGTGGTTTACTCTGGGCAATGGGTTAATGGGTGGTTTCCGTTTTCTTCTTTGTGCTGCCCTTCACTTCCCACATTTTCTACAATGAGCAGGCATCCTTTTAAACCAGGACAAGAAGCAAGCATCATATACTGTCTGCACGCGATTTGGGAGTAGGAATTCAGGCCTAAGTTAGGTCTGAAGAGAGAGAAAATGGCGAAGAAACCTTGATCTTGAAAGTGCTTTCCCAAGCTCCCCTCTGACCTGGCTTCCTGGGTGGAGAGGCTGTTTCAGCCACGGAAGGTTCATCCATCCATCCGTTCATCCATCCATTCATTCATCCACTCATTCATTTCCTCACTCGCTCTCTCTTCACTGGTCAGCCTCCTGGCATGGGGGGTGGGTACACAGACAGCCAGGCCGATCGCCCTGTCTGAGCTCAGAGTGGGTGATGCCGAGGGCCTGAGCAGGGCAGTCGCTGGGCTGCAGGAGACGGGTAGGGGACACAAGGAAGGGCTGAGGGGGAAGCGCCCAAGATCCGTCCAAGGTTCTGGCGTGGGTTGTCCATGTCGGTGGAGCCCCTCAGGGCCGCCCTATTCATGGCTGTATCCCCAGGATGAATGAATAAATAAATGAACAAACAAATAAAGAAATAAGACAAATGACAAACTGTGGGAAGCACCTACAACCTACATCAGGACGAGGCATTAATGTCTCTAATATATTAAGGGCTTCGGAAAGTAGAGAGAGAAAGAACTAGCTGGGTACCATGGCTTACACCTGGATCCCAGCACTTTTAGAGGCCGAGGCGGGAGGGTTGCTGGAGGCCAGGCATTCAAGACCAGCCTGGACAACATAGCAAGACCTCATATCTACCAAAAACAAAAACCAAAAAAATTAGCCGGTTGTGGTGGCGGGCACACCTGTAGTTCCAGCTACTTGGGAGGCTGAGGCAGGAGGATGGGTGAGCCTAAGAGCTTGAGGTCATAGTGAACAATGATTGTGCCACTGCACTCCAATCCTGTCTCTTAAAAAAAAAATGAAAAAATGGGCTCAAAATATTAACAGACGGTCATTTCCTACTTTTTTGCCAAAAAATCAAAAGTTTGGCAGCCATCTCTGCTGGGGAAGTGATGGGGAAATAGGCCTTCTCAGACAGAGCTGATGGGAATGCGAAATGGTGCAACCCCTTTGCAGGGGAATTTGGCAATAGTTAGCAAAACGGCATGTGCATTCAAAACCTCTGACTCAGGAATCCCATTGCTGGGAATCTACCCTCGAGAGACACTAGCAAAAATACCAAAAGATGTAAGCACTTACTGCAATTCTATTTGTAATAGCAAGACACTGGGAATAAGGAAATCGGCCAGCATCAGGGGACTGTGGTTATCAGCACAATGGAGGACTCTGTGTCTGTAGAAGAGACCAGGGAAGATTTTGACAGATACTGGGGGAGACAGCAGCATGGCAGGATGCACAGTGAACATGGCATGGTGGAGGAAAACGTGGTGATTGCATGCGAATGCTTACCCAGGGAGGAGCCAGGCGCAGTGGCTCAAGCCTAATCCCAGCTACTCAGGAGGCTGAGGAGGGAGGATTGCTTAAGGCCAGGACAATAGCAAGACCTTGTCTCAAAAAAAAAAAAAAAAACAGATAAAAGGAGGGAAGAATATGAATATATATGCATTATGTATTTGATATAAATTAAATTAATGTAAGTATAAAGCATAACTTTTAAAAATTAATAGTTATAAGGAGTGAATGGGACATGAAAGTTAGACCTTTGTGAATATACTTTATTTTGTGTGATAGACTTTGGAACCATAAATAAAATTTTAAATTGTTAAATAAATTCCTTAAAAAAATTGAAAGGAATAAAAATAAATTCCTAAAAAACTAAAGCAAAATGAAGCAAATAAATCTATGCATTGAGTTACTGATATAACCACTGTCAAAAAATATACAAAGGCACAATAAAATTTTAAGAATTTATTGGCACAAACAACAATTCATGAATTGCGCAGCTTCAAACCAGAAGACGTTCAGGAGCTCCATGGAGGGAACACAAGGGGGAAGATTTTCTAGGAGGGACACGGAAGTAAAGCAAAGAAAATATCTGATTGGTTACAGTTATACACTTGCCTTTTTGGTGTGTCCTATGGGCAAGTCCCTAGTTATATTATAAGTTTGCTGGCTACTTCTGATTGGTTGACTTAAGTTCTGTTCTTTCTTGTAATTTTTAATATGGGCACTTACAAGAAATAGTTCAAGTTAAGTTTTGCTAATGTTTGCAAATCAAGCAAGGTTTAGGCCACTTGTGGGGCCAAACTGGTTTTGTCTACTTGGGGACTCTTGAGACCTGGTCTCCATTTTAATTTACTTTGGCATCACAAAGAGAAGAACTATTCCAAATGCCTTGCAAACAAGACACTTAAGCTAATCATAGTGCATGGACCTTATGTGCATCCTGATTCAAACAAACAAGTTGTTAAAATACGACATTCATGAGACAATTAGGGAAATGTGAGCCCTGACTAGATATTCGATGATATTAAGCGTGATAATGGCACACATTTTATAAGTGATAAGGGTATCATGGGTTTTTTTTTTCAAGAATTCTTATCATTTAGACATAATGTTGAATATGAATGAAATGATATGACATCTGGAATTTGCTTCAGAAATAATTTGGTCATTGTGGGGCGGGGGGTGAAACAAAATAAGACAGGAAGTAGTAACTGCTGGAGCTGGGGGAGGGGAGCTCATTAGGCTATTCTTTCTACTTTTGCAGATATTGGAATATTTCATAACAAAACATTTTTTAAAACCGGCACCAGGTAAGAATGTGGAACAATCAAAACTCATACATTACTGGTGGGAATGAAAATGATACAGTCACTTTGGAAAACAACTTGGCAGTGTCTTACAACACACTTAATGCGCAACCTGGCAGTCCCACTCCTAGGCATCATACTACAGAGAAATGAAAACTTACATTTGCCCCAAAAGTGATGCTTCCAGTTAGCAATAGGACTTTTCCTGGTGTTTTGTCAAGATACTCAAGCTTAAACTTTAAAGGTTATTATTACTTTGGAAGTGGTACAGCCATTCTGAATAGCAGTTTGGCACATCTCTATAAAGTTAAACACACATTTACATAAGGCTCAGCAGTTCCATTTCTAGGTATCTACCTCAGAGAAATGAAAATTTATGTTTGCACAAAAACTTACAGACAGATGTTTACAGTGACATTCTCCCTAATTGCCAAACACCAGAGACAACCCAAATGTTCATCATCTGCTGAGTAGACAAGTAAATGGTAGCATATCTATCCACTGCAACACAACTCAGCAATTAAAATGAACATGCTACAAATACATGCAACAACAGGTTGACTCTCGAAAGCATTTCTGCTAAGTAAGAGAAGCCAGATTGGGAAGGTTACATATTGTACGATTCCACACATGTGGCGTTTTGGAAAAGGTAAAATGGCTGGGACAGAAAATAGATCAAAAGTTGTAAGAGGAAGGAGGTGGAAGGAGGGGTTGACTACAAAAGAGCAGGAAGGAATTTTCTGGGTTAGTGGAAATATTCTATACCTTGATTATGGTGGTATTTACACATCTGTTACACATTTGTCATATCTCATATAACTGTATGTTAAAAGGGGTGAATTTTATAATAAGTAAATTATACCTCAATAAACCCCCACCAAAACAAACAAACACAAAAACACCTGGCACTTGATAAATGATCAACTGGATGTTGACTGAATGCCTGAGGAATGAATGAATGAACGAGAATCAACCCAGAAGGAGAAACGGATGTAGGTGGGAATGCTTGAGATGGGGGTTTGAGGGACCTACAGGACCTCAGAGTAGGGGTGACCAGTGGGCGGCAGGACATTCAGAGTGGGGACCTGGAGATCACAGGCCTTTGACAGGAGCTGGCCTTTCCCTCCCCCCTCTCATGAGCAGCCATCTCCCCATGAACGCCCAGCCCCAGGCTCCCGCCTCCTGGAAGGAACAGCAGTCTTCAACTCACCTGTGCCCACCCCAGAAAGACTCAATCATAGAACGGCCCAAGTTCAAGTTCTTCTGGGTTCTCTCTGTGTGTGCAGAGAGAGCCCAAGGCTGGCACCCAGCAGGCCTTTCCTCTTCTTCCTGTGCCCTACCTACCCGAGCCTCGGGAAACACAGGGCTCCCTCCTCGGTTGCAGGCAGAGTGTCACCTGTGGGCATGGTGGTAGGCATAGTCCAGAGGCCACCTGTCCCCGCTCACTGCCTGCGTCATTGCTCTGAAGGGCCTCATCACAACATGGGGGAGGGGCACTGGGGGAGACACAGTCCCTTCCCTGGGAGACCCTTAGTCTAAGATGATGGGGAGAACAGACCTCACCCCCAAGAACTTCCAGGCTACTGGCGATGCAGACTCGTTCTTAGGGTTCTCCAGCTGGACAACCACCCCAATTTGTTGAGCCTTTAGTATATCCTAGTTTCCAGAAGACAAAGTTACAAAAGATAAACATGTTTTAACTACTGCTAAATATGTTGAGCAAGGAGGGACAAGGTGAACCCAAACTTCTGAGGGGAAGGCCCAGATTTGGCAAGTGAGGGAGGTATTGGGTTAAAAAGAGAAAGCAAACTTCTCAGGCAAAACTTTTTAAATGACCCAGCAAGGTGATTTAATGCCACTGCCAGGCTGTAGGGGGCGCTAGAAGAACACGAGCATCTGCAGGCTGCTAGGGGGAGCAACATTAAGCCCGGGGAAAATTCGGGAAGTTTCAAAACAAGGTCTCTCACGTAGCACTTCACCTATCAAAGCCAAACTGTCCGCAGACCTGCCTCCCATGGTTACTAGAAAGATCCAGTGTGATCACAGAGCTGAAACAAGATAAAGAGTTATTTGCAAAAAAGGCTGCCCGAGGCCAGGATAAGCAAACAGTTTCGGGTCATTAGAGAGGTCACTGCTCTGAGCCAGTTCTCTCAACGTGCTGGAAGGGGACTCTGGCCTCCACCACTGCGGAGAGCTGTGTGGCCTTGGGCAGGTCACTGCGCCTCTCTGAGCGTCAGTTTCCACATCTGTAAAATAAGGATAGCACCTCATTGGGCT
Source organism: Cheirogaleus medius (assembly GCA_008086735.1). NCBI lineage: Eukaryota > Metazoa > Chordata > Mammalia > Primates > Cheirogaleidae > Cheirogaleus > Cheirogaleus medius. The sequence continues at coordinate 8,705,695 of VBSM01002959.1, read as the reverse complement.
GCTGTGAGGACCGAGAGAAGAGTGTTGTTGTGGCTGACACCGGCTGCACCCCCACAGGGGGCTCCGGAGTACCAGCGAACGTCCTCCCGCTGTGCCAGGAGGCTCTGAGGTGGGGGACGGGCGGGGTGGAAGATCTGGATCGCTGAGGGGGCCCTGCCCATGGGTGGGGGCAGCACCTGCGCGCCCACGCTGTGGTTGGGCCTTGCGCTCAAATCCTGGTTGCGCTCTCTGCAAACCGGGGGGCCCTGGTCCAGTTTCTTTACAGCTGTAAAGTGGGGACACCCTGCCTGCCTCAGGGCCCAGTGTGTGCGCGCGAGCACATCGGGGCCAGAAGTTAGTGTCCCCAGCTGCGTCCCCCCAGGCCCAGTGTGCCCCTCAGCTCCTTGTCCTGGGGCTCTGGAGGTGCAGGATCTGAGCGGGGAAGGAAGGGAGAGGCTCTGCATGGGGAGCCGGTTCCTTCCTCAGGCCCAGAGAGGGACGTGACCTACCCAAAGTCTCCCAGAAAGGCAGAGCCGGGCCGCTTCCTGGAGTGGGTGGCTTTTTGGAGAGCAAAGACCCTCCTCTGCATTTATTAGGGTTTTTGTGTCAGAATCTGTGTCCCGGCCCCTCGTTCTGTGACTTCCTGCGTGCTTCCCGCACGGGCGCCTGGAGTCCCGGAAGGCGGCCGTCTGTGAAGGTGTGGCCATAGGTGGTCCCGTCATCCAGGGACCAGAAAGAGGAGCGGGCTGTGGGGAAAAGGCAGGAGCTGCCACCGAGCGTCCAAAGGCCACAGCCCGAGGAGCCTCAGGCCAGCAGGGCGCACAGATTGGGTGGGGGGTGAGAGAAAAGGCCCAGGCCTCAGGAGCCTCGTCCCAGGGGAGGAAGGAACTAGAAGCCTGAGGAGAGATGGCCATGGGGCGGGGGACGGATCGCACAGCAGTGGCTTCGTGGGGTCGGGCCCCTCCCTCTTAATAGCTGCTCGAGGTCTCTGGGCAAATTCCTGGTGGCTCCAGCTTCAAGATATATCCAGGCCTTATCTTTTAGTGATATATACTGACATTTTTATGGATGAAATAATGCGATGTCTGGGATTTGCTTCAAAATAATCCAGTTGCTGGGAGGAGTGAAAGGTTTACATGAAACAAAATTGGCCACGAGCTAATGATCCTCGAAGCGGGCGATAAGGACATGGGCGTTCCTTGTACTAGTCTCCCTGCATTTGTATATGTTTGCCGTTTCCCATCATAAAAGCCTGGGATGTCCAGAGTCAGCCATATTCTGCGGCCCCACGCCCACCGCGCGGCCCGGCGCCAGCCCAGCGGCGGCTCACAGGTGGCCCCTTCCGCAGCGCCCCGGCCTGTGCCCCACGCGGCCGCCAGAGGGAGCCCGCGCGAGCCGGCCCTGCGCACAGCCTCCCTGGCTGCTCCCTGGGCACTCCCGCCTTCCAGGCCACGCTGCTCCCTGCCCTGTTACCTCCCCGGCCCTTCTGCAGCCACACAGGCCTGCCTGCTCGGGCTCCCACAGCCCTCTCCATGGCCCCAGGGCCCTAGGTGCTGGGGGGCGGCAGGGGTGGGAGGGTGCCTCAGACGTCTTCCGTCCCTCATGACATTGTGACCTTCACACACTGAAATATTGCATGGGATATGCTTCTGTGAAAACATATGTTTGTTGTTTATCTGAAGCAAATCTAACTGGGCATCCTGTATTAGATCTGGCAACCCTCCCCCTAACAGACTGCGAGGTCCTCCTGAAAGAACCATGTTGTCATCTTAATGTCCTCAGTGCCAGTATACAAAGGGGGACAATTGCCAAAAAGCAGCCTCTGGGCTGAATTGGCCCTTTGCCCATTTGCAAGATTTTGGGCCCACCTGCTTCGGCGGCAAGGTGCCCTTTCATAGTGCACAGCCTGTACAACCATCCGTGGCAGCCCTGCAGGAGGCGGGCAAGCAGGTGCTTCCTCAGTGAGAGGAGCTAGCCCTCCTAAGCCCCGCTTCTCCCCAACAGTGGGCAGGCACTGGCAGGGAGTGACCATGCCTAGGCCTCAGCTGGCAGCCCCCTCTGGGCACTTTTGCATTCAGTGCCCCATGGTGGTGGGTAGAGGGGCCCCATGCCAGGCGCCAGCTGCCCCCGTGGCCTGAGGGTGCCCACTCAAATCATTCCAAGTAAACATTTGACCAGCCCTGCCCCAGCCCTCATCCCACGCCAACACTTGGCCCTTGTTCCCAGACAGGCCCCTCTGTGTCCTGTCCTTTGTGGCTGACATTTCAGCGGGGCCCTGGAAGGACTGGGGTGACCCCATGCCCCATCCTCCTTCTGAAGACAGGCTCGAGGGAGGTGGTCCCGACGGCAGCAGGCACTTGGCCAAGGAGTGCCAGCAGACGGGCCGTCGCCAGGCTGGGCCACGGGCTGCCGAGCCCACGGTCTGACAGTGGAGCCATGGGGACGCCAGCTGACTCGGCTGCTTTGTTCCAGGCCTGGAGTGGTCTGAGTGACTGTGGCTCCTTCTTTGCTGAGAAGCCACAGATAACACTGGCAGCAGGGCCTGATAAAGCGTCTGTCGGAGGCTCCCGCCCAGATAGCCCCATGATTCCCACAGGCCCCAAGGCCCCAGCAGCCCAAGCCTGTCTCCGGAGGTCAGTCCCTGCCTGAGGCTGAGGGACATGCTGGCAGACCCCTCCCCAGCCATGTCTTCAGTCTGACTCTCAAAAGTGCCTAAGGCCTCTGGGCCCAAGAGTACAATAAACCAACCTTCTGAATTATTCCCGTGAAGTGAGCATCAAAGAACATGTCTCAGTGGGACCCCAGGAGGTGGCTCCTAGGGAGAAGTGGGGCACGGGGACGGGGGCCTCGAGCCTCTTCCTAGATCCCTTCAGATGATGTCCCAAGTCACCTTCTATGCATCCTCCTCATTCATGTCACAAGAGCCCACTCTACAAATAAGACGTGGTCCATGACCACGGAGAGCTTCCAGGAAGACCTGCCACCCGCCCCCAGCCGGACCCAGGCCAGGCCCCACCCCCGCCCTACACAGGGGCTGGCCGGGAGCAGGGGGTATATGAGGGGGTATCCAGCCAGCTTTGGGGTGGGGGCTTGGGGGTCCCGGAGTGGGACTCAGCGCCGCAGGGCTGGAGAGCTGAGGCCTCAGGGGCCCATGAACAAGGAGTCTTCAGTCTGATGGGGAAGCACAGCCCCTGGGACTGTGTGGAGATACTGGGCTCCTAGTTTAACCACAAAGAGTGTGTGGGATCCAGGGCTGGGGCAGGATCCTGCACGTGGTAGATGGCGGGAGCCCGAGGTCCTGGCCTGGAGCTAGTCCCAGCCCTGCCTCTCCCCACTGTGTGACCCGGAACAGGCTCTGTCTCCTGGGGCCTCCTGGAAATAGCAGCCCCAAGGGAAAGCCCCAGGGGAGGCCAGTGTGCTGGAGAGAGAGGCCTGGGCTGTCCCCTGTCCCCGACCCGAGGGAGGAGCAGTGACTCTCCGGCTCAGCTGGGAGTCCCAGGGAGAGGGGACAGTAGGCGCCCGGTTTCTGGCATCTGTGGACCCAGGAGTTGCCTTGCCCTCACGGGGCTCCCACATAGTTTCAGCCGGTCCCCTCACCAGGATTCAGGACCTTCAGCTCATAAAGGAAGGGCCCGAGTTCCCAGGTGTCCCAGCTTCACTCTTCCGGGGGCTTCCCGCCCTCCCCGGCAACTCCACCCTAGCCAGCTCCCGAGGTTTCAGCGGCCAGGAAGGCTCAGCCTCAGCCTCCCCCCACACCACACACCCCAGCATTAACCCTTCCTTCCCCTGCCTGGCACCCCCTCCCCTTGAAGTCTGCATCCTGCCAGAGTGGTTCTAGGTCATTCGCGCTCATCCCTGAGACACCTACTGTGCATCTGTGTGCCGGGCCCAGCCCCAGTGGCGAATACAACACACAGCTCCTGCCTTCCAGCGGCTCCCCGTCCCGCGTGGAAGGGCAGGCTGCAGCCGGAGAACCACACCAACGAACAGAAGGCGACGAGAGAGTGACAAAGGCAGCGAAGGAACAGAATGGAGAGAGAACCCAGTGGCGGAGGAGAGGTCAGCCGGGGCAGGTCTTTCCGAAGAGGTGACATTGAAACTGACGCCTGAAGGCAGCGGAGAAGGGAGGGACGATCAGCTCCAGTGCCCACGCTGAGATCACGCAGGCTGAAAGCAGGGCGGCCTCTGATATTTCTGTGGGGACAAGACAAGGAGTGGTCAAAGTGGCAGGTGGATCCCAGACTTGAGAAAGGAGGGCTGAGGCGGCGGGGCTCACCCGCGACAGAGGCTGGCACAGAGCAAGTGGGGCAACCCGGCGCCTTGAAGGCCCCTGCACTGTCCGCCCCTCCCTTCCCTGTGCACGCACTCGTCTCTCCCCGTCACTCTGGCCACACCGCCTTCCATGCTATCCCGAAAACTCCAGGCACGTCCTGCCTCGCGACCTTGACACCTGCAGGTCCCTCCTTCTGAACTTCTGCCCCAGACGTTGGCAAGGCACAACCCACACTTGTCGTGGTCCCTGCTCAATCACCCAGTCTAAAATAGCACCCCCATGATGCCCTGTCCCCTCACTGTTACCCCACCTGACCCTGTATTTTGTGTATATTGGTTCACAGCCTGTCCCCCAGCCCCAGAAAGTGAGCTGCAGAGGCCAGGGCCGCCCTGGTGTGTGGGGCAGCGCCTGGCACGTGGCAGGCTCCCCAGAGGTCTGTGTTGAATGAAAGAACGAATGAACAAACAAATGAACAGACACAAGTGACCCCTGAGAGCAGCTGGTCGCAGCAGTTGCAGGTCAGGAGAGGATTTGGTGCCAGGCCTGGCTATTGACGTCCAAGTCCTGAGACAAAGCTCCCGCCAGGGCATTGGTCTAGAGCCCTGGGGCGGGGTGGGGCAGTGTCCAGCCTGACCTTGGGGGTCTCCAGGTGCTCCACTGTCACTGCCAGCCCTCACGTGAACCAGACAGGCAAGGCCACCAATGTGCACCTGGGCCCCAACTGGGCTGGCCCTTCAGGATGGGGGGCATTTAGGATTTCTGGGTGAAGAGGAGGAGCCGATGGCTACAGATCTCCTCAAATACCTTTCCCCTTGTGGGGGCTTGCAGATCATCTTCAAGACAGGTGGGACAATTCGAGGGATCTTGGAAGGTTCCCGCTTCCCCTCACTCCTGCCTAGAATACATTCCTCATTCCTCACTGCTAATGTTGGCCTGGGAAGCCTTTGCTGCTTCATGGTACAGTTCTGGGCCTCCGTTTCTTCCACCTGTGAGATGGGTGGAACTAGGCCACAAAGTACAGTGGAGAAACAGCCCTAGATCAAGGGTCTGCTGGCGTGAATTCTTACACAGCACGACTGCTGTGTGGCCTCTGGCAAAGCCCTGCCCTCTCTGAGCTTCAGATTCCCCATGTGTCAAATGAGGGAGTGTATCCAAGGACTGAGATCCTGCCTCAGGTGTGAAGTGGCTGACCTCCTGTCCTTTCTCAAGGAAGGGCAAGTTTTGGGAGGGAGGAAGGGAGGGTTTGAGAACACGAAGTGTAAACTTCACCAATGCGATAGCTGTGCCCTGAGCTTGTGCCCTGAGACTTCTTCTCTGAATGTCTGGCTGGGACCCGCACAGCCTGGCTGGGAGGGTGGGGGCTGTCTGTTCTGCTGCTTCTCTTCCTCCTATGAACAGGGTTCTGAGGTCTGGTGGGTGTCCAACCGCAGAGCCCAGCTGGGACCCATCTCCCAGAGTCTGTCCAAGTTGCTCATTGTTCTACCACTGTTCCCACCAAGACCAGGATGGAGGAAAGGCAAACTCACTCTGTACTCCAAATCAGAGAGAGACTCAATTTTCAGATGGAAAAACGGAGGTCTTCCTAGGGATCCCACGGATCATTCACTTGGGCACATAAGCATGCCCAAATCTGGGTTTGCAGCATTTCAGCACTACCTCATTGAATCCTCACACCAACCTGTAAGGAATGTACCATTATTCTCCCCATTTGACAGATGAAGGAACTACCACTCAGAGATGATAAGTAATTTGTGAAAGGTCGCACAGCTAGTGAGTAGCCAGGCCAGAATTTAATACCAGGTCTCTCTGACTCCAGATCTGTGCTTCATGCCTCCTCCCTTGTTGGAGGAAGGGGAGTGACCTTGTGCTTTGCCAGTCCCGGAGCCTGAGATAATTCTACCAGCAAGGGCTGGGGGAAGCAGAAGCCAGGGCCTCCGCACCTGCTGTTTGCTTTATCCAAAAAGCCTTCCCTTGGATAAGAGCCTTGCTCAGTCCACACTGGACTCAGGTCTCAGCTCAGGGGGCGCTGTTCCAGGAAGGGCTTCCTCCTGGGACCCCTGAGTCTGAAATAGAACACTCCGCCAACTCCCAGGACGCCTCTTCCCCTTTTTCCCCTTGGCGCTTGTCTGCCTCCTTAACACCTGTCCGCATCTTGGAAGCACCATCTTATCTGATGTGTGTTCACTTGTTTATTGCTTGTCTCCCAAAAGAAAGTAAGATTGTATCTGTCTCTCTCGCCACTCTATCCCCCAGGCCCAGCCCAGGGCCTGACACAGAGTAGGTGCTCAGTGGATAATTTGGGGCAGAAGGCACGAGTGACTGGGTGCCTTTTTCCTTAACACGCGACGTCATGTCGCCTTGCCGGCGGCCGGCCCAGTGGCGGGCGGGGGACGGAGGCCGCCTCCCGCGTGCAGGCCCAGGGCGGGCGGGGCGTGAGGCAGCCGGCTCGCGCCGCGCCCCACGCGGCCTGGCTCGGAGCCCGCGCTCTTTCTAAGAGCCGGGCAGGGCCGGGGACGCGAACGCGCCGCCCCAGGCCCCGCGCCCTCGCCGCGCGCTCCCGCGGGGCCGCGCCCTGGGCAGAGCGGCGGGCTGCGCCTCCCCGCCGCGCCTGGCGCCGCCGCCGCCCCCGCCGCCCGCGCGCCCCGGCGGGGCCGTCCCGGCTAATGACAGGCGGGCCCGGGCCGCCCGCCGCCCGCGACCCCGGCTCCCGCGGACCCCGGCCCGCCCGCCCCGGGGCCCAGACTCGGGGCGCCCGCAGGCCCCGCGGGGCGGGGAACCGGCAATTTCCCGGCCGGCCCCCGCGCCCGCTCTGTACTTAGCCTGATGACGGGTCCCGCGGCCCCGCGGCGCGGCGGGCGGCGGGTTCAGGCCGGGCGAAGCCGGCCCGGCCGGTCCCGTGCTCCGCTCGCAGGCGGCCGCCGGGCCTGTGTCATCCTCCAGGAATTTCTGTTTTCCCCTCCGCGGGGCTGGAAGAAAAAACAATAATTAGGTCACTGGGCAGGCGGCAGAGAGGGTGTGGGACAGGCCAGTGGCGCCCTGTTGGGCAGGGAAAGGGTTTGGGAGGACGACGGGGAGGGGAAGGCCCCACAGGGCTCCCTCTCTCCGTCCTGCCCTCCCCAGATGCCCGCGGGTGGGAGCCAAGGCAGCCCTGACCGTCTCCAGCGCACAGGCGGGTCCGTTCATGCCACAAGCACTTATTGGACATCTCTTGTGCGCCACAATTTGTGCGAGGCGCTGGGGATTCCGCAGTAAACAGAAGAGAGGAAAGGACCTGGTGGGGGCCGGGGGGTGGAGAGACGAAGAGGCAGCCAGGCAATGACCAATGGTGGGAGGACCACTAGACAGGCAGAAGAGTTTCAGGCAGGGTATGGTAGTTCGGGAAGGCTTCCTGGAGGAAGTGGCTCCTGCACAGAGGCCTGGAAGAGGAATGAGATTGGCCAAGTTGGAAAGGGAGGGGGGGAGAGGGAGGTAGGTTATTCCAGGTAGAAGGAGAGAGGCAGGTAGAGTATTCCAGCACGTGCAAAGGCTTGGGGGTGAGAAGACAGGGCACACGGCAAGAACTGAACGTATAATGGAGAAGCATCACATGTACTTTTAATCCTGAGTGTGGCTCCGCTGATTAAAGACACACATTTTTGGTCCCATGAGGCCCCAAACCCAAGCCAACTACTTTATCTGGTGCTCAGCTGAAGACAGAGCTACATGTTCCCACATTGGAGAGAACTGTTTTGGACTTAGGGAGAGGCACTAGGTCTGGATACTGTACCTATGAGTGATTCAAGACATTTTCAAGAGGTCATTTGGACTTAGCACATTTCTCTCCTTTCACTCAGACCTGAGGACAACCCCCTGCGAGAGACGGGCTGCCGAGGCAACCGCTCTGGCTGTGATGGTCAAAGGATGAGCCGTGAGCCTGGGGAGGTGGGCAGGGTTGCAGCACAAAGGGTCTCACAGCTTGTGGTAGGGAGGTTAGACTTGATCTTAAGGGAAACAGGGGACAAGGGTTTAAAGCAGGGTGAGAAGGGACAGGATCGGGTTCTGAAAACAGTAGCCCTAATTTATTTAGCTCCTATTATGTGACTGCACAGGGCTGGTGTTTTATACACAACATTTCAGTAAACTTGATGACAATCCTGTGAGGTGTTGCTAAGTCTCATTTTATGGAAGAGGAAATAGGTCCGGGAGGTCATTTGCCCCAGGTCACCTGCTAACAAGGGGCAGAACCAGATCTTAAATGTGCTAGGCCCACTCTGGGAGCTCTGGTGAACTAAGGGTGTCCTGGTGTCCTTAGCCCCAAGGAGCTTGTTGTCTGTTGGGGGAGATGCGTGTGAGATGCCCTAGAGTCACGTCAGAATGGAGTTTGCTGCTCTCTCTGATGACCATCCAAGACTGGAATGGGGAGCCTACTCTGAGTGGTCATCTGGGCACCCAGGCTCCTTCCACCTTGTTGCTTTGCCATCTTGGGGTATCCAGTTTGGCTCCTCTCCACATCCACATTCTGGGCAGAGGGAAGGGAATGGAGGGGACATGTCCTCTCTCCTTGGGGAAGATCGCATCTGCCTTACAACCCATTGGCACAACTTCGTCACACGGTCACATTTAGGTGAAAGGGACGTGGGGCAATGGAGTCTTTAGACAGCCCATGTGACCAATAGGAAAAACAAAACAAACAAACAAAAAAACCTTTAACACTATAGAACAGGGGTTGGCAAACTTTTCCTGTAAAGGGCCAGACAGTAGATATTTCAGGCTTTGCGGCCCATACATTCTCTGTAGCATTGCCTACTCCACCACCAACGTGTGCTAGCAGTCACAGATGACGCATAAATGAATGAGCGTGTCTGCATGTCCAATACAACTTTATTTATGGACACTGGAATTTGAATATGACATGCTTTCCATGATTCACAAAATGTTATACTGCATTTACTTGTTTCAACCATTTAAAAATGTAATAAAAAAATACTTTTGTGCTTGCAGGCAGCACAAAAACAGGCTGCTGGCCAGATTTGGCCTACGGGTTTTAGCTTGCTGACCCCCCGCTGTAGAAGAAAGAAAGAATAGAGATTGGAAGACAAACAGCAGCTTCTGCCACAATTAAGCATACGACAAGGCCACATGGGATCTCAGCACCCCGGAAATAAAAGTCCTGGGCTCTGAGAGCTTGGAGAAAGAATGAGGCTCCCTGCAGGATGGGTAGGACTTTGATGTGACAGTGGAGAAGGGTGAGATGGGCTGAGGACACAGTGATGAGCAAGGACCGTGTACACAGAAGTCTGGCGTGGCTGGGCTACCTCGTGGTTTGCGGGACGGAGAGGGAGGGCCCAGCTCGGTGATGGTGGGCCTCCCCCAAGTCTGCAGACTTTTTGTTTTCTATAGGCAGTGGGGAGGTGGGGAGTGATGTGATCACAACTGTGTTCCGTGAACTTAATTTAGAGTCACTCCTCTGTATGGCTCTATTCCTCCAAGAAGCTGGCTCTGATCTCCTTAAAACCCATCTCTTCCCAGCCTGAGCTCTCTAGTGGAGATCCCCCCATGGGCCTTGGGTCAGATAGGCTTCTCTTTACATTCTACATAGAAAGTTGTAAGTTCTTGGTGGGGAAGAAGGACAGGGCCACGCCCCTCACAATGAGCAACATGAAGTCCTCGAGGAGGAAGTACCACACAGACAAGCATGTTAGACACACCTCGTAGCCCCTGTATCTGCGTCTGTGTGTGGGCCCGTACCTCTCTCTCTATCTGTATTAATATTTACATCTGTATCTGCAGTTGTGCCCGTATGCAAATGCACAGCCATATGTGACTCTGTACCGACACCAGTACATCCACCAGTTACCCGGTATCCAAAATATCCTCTTAAGGATAGAAACTTTAGTACCAAAAACGTCAAATACAGTCATCCCTCAGTATCTATGGGGGATTGATTTCAGGACCCCCAAAGATACCAAAACTCACGAATGCTCAAGTCCCTGATATAAAATGGCATGGTATTTGCATGTAGCCTATGCACATCCTCCCATATACTTTCAATCATCTCTAGATTACATAAAATACCAAATAAAATGTAAATGCTATGCAAAGAGTTGTTATACTGTATTGTTTAGAGAATGACAAGAAAAAAAGTCTGTATATGTTCAGTACAGTCACAACCGTCCATTTCTTCCCCCAAATATTTTCAACCCATGGATACACACAGTATCCACTGTAGAGTGAAGGATAAAACCAAGCCCTCATAGGAAAGCGTGGAAACAGGAGAGGTTACGGCAAGAGAATCATTTCACTTCCTGCTGACATCCTGTCAGTAGTTTTCCTATAGCCCTGCATATGATACTCGACTTACCTGAACAAAATGAAATATTTTCAGTATAGTTACAACAGAAAATTAATTTTCTAAATACGTTTTCTTATAAAACTGGGCGGTGTCATATACATCTGTGGCGCTTATGGGTCCACAAACATGGGAGCTGCTTGGTGCACATCTGCAAAGACGAGCAAGACAGCAGGTGCCTGTCACGGCTCCTTTATCCACACCCCACTCGCTCAAAGGAGGCGCTGCCTAGATAGGCACTCGGGGACTCTGCAAATGGCCCTTCGTCCATGCTCGGGGGAACCCTCAGGAGCATGATTTGGGAGACAGATTGTCTAGAGCACTGGTTCTCAAAGTGTGTTCCTTGACTGGCAGCGTGGGCACTACCTGGAACTTATCAAAAATTCAGATTCTCAGGCCCCACTTGGACCCCACAGAACCAGGACTTCAAGGATAAGGCCCAGCCACCTGGGTTTTATCAAACCTTTCATATGATTCGGACACGCGCTGAAGTTTGAGAACCACTGGCCTGGGTCCTGGGCGCTGGGCTGAGAGTCAGAAACTTTTGTTCTCACCCTGGACCTGGCATTCCCAGGCTCCATGGCCTTGGGCAAGTCAGGCCCTCTCCCCGCCCACATTTTAGATATAAACTGATGAGGTTGGTCCTGGGAGCTTGAGAGTGGCCCAGATTGTCCTTACGGACCTTCCTGGTTCAAACAGCCCATGATCTCTCCACCTGGCTGCTGGGATGAGGGCTTTGGCCTTGAGGCAGGGACCATGCCCTTCTTTGGAGGGAAATGTTCACTCCAAAGCATTCTGGTGACAAGACTGTAGAAAGTAGGGTCATGTCACATTCCCTTGCATGTTCTGGCCTTGGCCGAGGCTGGAGCAGAAGCTGTGTGGTCTGTCCTTACACAGATCTCTGTAGTCTAGAAGAAGGCTGAGGGGGTCTTTGTATACATCTGGATCGGCTGTGTTTATGCCTGGTGAGTGCTCTGTGAGGTTGTTTATGTTGCCCACTTTCTGCCTGGGATCAAGCCCCCAAAATCTGGCAGTCCCAGGTCCCGAGTAGAGGCAGAGATTGCAGGGTGCCAAATCTGCCCTGGCCCACTGCACGGGGGACACCCTCTGCCCATCTTGTCATGGCAGGGACTCATGGCTCCTCCATGTGGGCTGACTGAGCACAGTCAGGCTGTGTCCCCAGGACAAGGGGCCTCAGGACTGACCATGGTGAACAGCAGATGCCATGAGCTCCCTCTCTTGAACCCAAGACCATTTAGGCTTCTTGGAAGCTGGGTCCAGGAGCAAGGTCTTGGGCCCCGAAGAACAGGTCTCAGATGACAAAGGTGTCCTCCCTAAGAGCACATACCCAGTTCTGAGCCCTGAAGAAGCCTGGCAGTAGACCCCCAGACTCGCTGATGTCTGCTGTCCTTTGATCCCCATTCCATGGGTTCTGTCTGAGCAGGACTGGCTGGGGGAGGGGCCTGCTGTGCAGTAAAGATCCTGAGCTCTGGACTCAGGAGCCTGGGGTCAGGGCTCAGCTAACACTCTGTGTGACTTCGAACAAGTCAATCTCCCCTCTGGGCCTCAGTTTCCTCAACTGGCCAATGCAGTCACAATATCTTCATGACTTTGAAGCTCATGGAAATGAGACAGGTGACAACACCTTGTCAAAACTGAGGTAGGATGTCCCCAGTTTTCCAAGGGGGCTGGGGTTGAAGAGCCTGGATGTAGGCTTCCAGTCTGGCTTCACTTTCCATGTCTATGAAATGGGTGACCTCCCCAGGGTGGCAGGGGAAAGAGTGGAGGGTGGCTGAGGCACACTGTAGGCACTTGACTGATGTGTGCAGTGATAGTTATCTGTTGCTATGTAACAAATTGCCTCAAAAGTTAGTAACTTAAAACAACAGATATTTATGATGTCACAGTTCCTGGATCAGGAATCCAGGCAGGACCTGGCCAGGTCCTCTGCCTTATGGCCTCTCCCACGTTGTCATCAGCATTGCCAGGACTCCAGTCACCTGATGGCTCTACTGGGCATGGATCCTCTTCCCAGCTCATTCACGTGGTTGCTGGCAAGATTCAGTTCCTCGTGGGTTGCTGGACTGCCGGCCTCAGTTCCTCCCCGGCCTGGCTGGCCTTGTGGGCTGCTGGCTGGAGACCTCCCTCTGGTCCTTGCCACATGGGCCTGTCCATTGGGCAGCTCAAAACATGGCAGCTGGCTTCACACACAGAGAGCAAGAGGGTGCCCCATGACGAAAGTCTTTCTGTAACCCAATATCAGAGGTGACATCCCATCACTTCTGCTGTATTCTATTAAATATTTGTCAGAAGCCAGTCGGCGGGCCCTGTCGACACTGAAGGAAAAGGCATTACATAAGGCATGGATACAGGGGGCGGGGATCACTGGGGCCAGCTCAGAAGCCCCTCGCCACACCTTGCTCCAAGTCTTGCTGTAAGCATGCTCTAGCAAGCTCTAAATAGACGGAGCCCTTGGGATGAGACCGAGAAGTGAGTTGCCTGTGGTAGGCTTCCCAAGACAGAGCCCCCAGGGCCTGCACACTCTGATCAGGGCCTGTTTGATGGTGAGGGGATTTGTTCCCAGTAGGAGCTGCATTCCAGGGCCGGTGCTTAACATTCCAGAGGAGCTCTCAGCTAATTAGTCCCCTGCCCATCTCAGGCCTGGACCACCCAGAGGCTCCTCGAAGTTCCCATGGCTTGGCCAGAGGACTCACCCATGGCTTTGGCCACATTGAGAGGCCCAGAGACAGACTGGACTTGATGAGGGTTGCACAGCAATGAGTCAGCAGCAAAGTTGGAGCTGGAGCCCTGGTCCTTTCACCCATAGCTCTTGGGCAGGGGGCAGATGTGGCCAGAACCTCCTCGGGGATGGGTCCCCAGGGGTAAGATGTACTAAAGCAGACCTCAGGAAATGACTGCTTCTCTGAGCTTCTATTTCCTCACCTGTAAAAAGGGGAATTTGTCCAAGATCCCATAGCATGTGACCAAAACTCTCCTTGGGCAAACTTTAAATGGGCTCCCCCGAGCCCTCTTTTGGGCCTCATGCTTGAGCCCTGTCTTCAGCCTGCCTAGCCCAGCTTTGGCAAGAAATCTAAAGTTGGTTGAGCAAGAATCCTCCTACCCTTGATGTCTCTTCTTAGTAATTTCTATCTACCGACCCCCTCACTCTGCTCACTGGCTGTAATTCCCAGCTGTCTGTGCTGTATTAGGAGTTGAGCCTTGTCTCTCCCCTACTGTGGCAGTCTTGACACCTATCACAATAACCCTAAATGAAGTCTTCCTTACCATTTTAGCAAGTGTCAGGATAATTTTCTTCTTTAACACAGAGGTCTTGGGAGGTACGACATCCCTACTCTTCCTTGGGTGGGGAACTCTCAGAGGTGGTGAAAGGAGAACACTGGCTTAGGGCAGGTAGCCCTTTGCCCCAACCCCAGGGACAAGCAAAGGACTTGGGCAGCAGGGGACACAGGGCCCGAGAAAAGCCAGTGGGACCACAGTTCTCTGGATGCCCTTCTTGTCTTCCACTCTCATCGCTGGGCCCACTCAGCAGCCCCTGTGGCCTTTGGAGCAAAGGCTCAAGTGGGCCTTGATTCAGTCGGCTCCCCTGACTGGTTCAGTGGAGACAGTCCTATTTAAACTCTTGCTTCTGTGCTCCAGGGCCGAGCCAGGTGCTTCCTGTTCTGAGCTTGAGTGAGCCTCCCAAGCAACAGGCAATGGCAACTCCCAGGGGAGAGGATTTGGCCCAGGCCACGCATCAAGGCAGACCCACGTCTACCTGTCCCACTGGGCCAGGCCCCAGGGCCAGGCTCTATGAGGAACAGGACCTGGTTCCTGTCCTTAAGGAGGGTCTAAGATCACAGGGAGGACAGCAGCGTATCTGGTACAGGGGTCACCCCTATGAAGGACCTCCAACATACACCTCTGCAGCAACCTCAAATGAAGTTATGCAGAACCTCACAGAGCTGGATTCAGGGTTGGACGAAGGAGAAGCACAAGCAGAAACCCGCACCCATCGCAGGATCATACTGCCTGCTGGGCGGCAGTGTGAGTTTCTAAGTTTATAAACCCTGGGATCACCTTGTGAATAGCACAGTTGTTTACTGTTCTATTTAGAGGATTAAGAGCATTAATTTGTTCAAGGTAAACACTTAAAATCTATACAGAGATCAGGAAAAAATATTACTATTAAAGGATATTATGTGGACAGTTGGCCAAACGTGAATATGAACCATCAGGAGTTGGTGAGCCACGGCCCTCGGGACAAACCTGGCATGCAGCCTGTTTTTGTAAATAAAGTTTTATTGGAACAGATCCATGCCCACTCAGTTTTGCCTTGTCTGTGGCTACTGCTGTGCAGACCAGAGTTGATTAGTTGCAAATGAGACCTTATGGCCTGCAAAACTGAAAATATCTGGCTCTTTACAGAAAATGTTTGCTGATTCCTGGATGAGATTGTAATAATAGTAATGAGCAGTAATGCATCATTGTTAAATCTCCTGATTTTTATAATTATACTGTTATTATGTTTTTTCAAAAATCCTATTTCATAGGAAATGCCCACTGAAGCATTTAAAGGTAAAGGCCCATGTCATCTTCAACTTAATCTAAACTCATGCAGAAAAAAATAATATGTGTGTGTATTAAACATGCATATATATGTGTAACCATATATAAAATAAAGACAAAGAGAGAGAGGTTGAGACATGATAAAACATGTAGTAAGAAGCTAATATTTGGGGAATCCGAGTGAAGACTATACAGGAGTTCTCTACTATTCTGCTAACTTCTGTAGGTCTGAAATAATTTTAAAGTGAAAAGTTAAATAATATATGCATAGATGCATATATATTATTTTGACATTTCTTCCCTTTTTTAAATACAGGGAGTTACAAAAGAAAAGAAAAAGAAAAAAAAGCTTCCTGAGGCCTCTCTTGACCTCTGAGCCCAACGTCACGATAGGAGAGGTGCCCCTCACCACACACACTATACACTGACACACACACACCCTGCACCCACCCGCACTTACACGTCCACACACGTACAGACCCCCACTCACACTCGCACACCCACAGTCTGTCACTCACACTCGCTCACACGAACCCAGGGATGCGGCGCCGCAGCAGCCAGGTGCTCCGTCCTCCCCTTGCAGGGGATGGGACGGAAGGCTGAGGGAACGAGATGGCAGAAGGCAGGCCTGCGACAGGGGTCAGGGGAACACCAGGGAAGAGGCGAGAACTGTGCTGGGCCTTGAAAGCCGAGAAAGACTAGACCTGGGGAAAATGGAGCCAGGGAATTTCCGGCGAAGGCACAAGCCCGGCAGAGGCGTGGAAGTGGGTGGCATGAGGTGCGGCGGGGCTCAGAGGCTGGGACACCACCTGGGTGGGAGATGCCCGTGGCACTGAGGATCCTGGGGGGCTACCGCACCCCTCTGCTGCCAGGGGCTGAGTGCCGGGTCCTCCCACACGCAGGGGGATGCTTGCTGCTTCCCCCACATTCCTCGGCTCCCAACTCCTGAGTTTCCCTCGACCTCCCCCAAAGAGCTGGTGCTCGCTTTTTTATAAATGTAAATCATGTAATTTGCTTAAAAAGTTCACATGCACTTGGCACAAACTCAAAATTCTTCCTTCCCTCCCCTTCCCATTCCCTCAGGCCCCCAGTGCCCCTCTCTCGAGGTAACCTTTGCTAGTACAAGAGTTTGTAGTTTCTTCTTACACCAATAGGAGCTTCCTGCATTTACAGCAGTGCACCTTGCTTCCTTCCCTTATTATATCCTGGACTATTCCGTACCAATCCATGTACTTCTTTTGACAGCTGCATGGTATTCATCTACTGGATGAATATACCAACATGAACACACCAGCATGTCCCCCAGAATGGCAGCAGACTCATATTGGCAGCTGAACTTTAGTCAATAAACACACATAGAGTGTCCACTACAGCCCAGGCACTCAGTAGATCCTAAAGATACGGGAGTGATTGCAACCTGTTCCATGGGAACTGGAGCTCGCAGGCTCATGGAGGTGACATGACAGAGTGACTCGTCCATGGCAGAGTGGAATAATGACACCAGGGTCATGCCAGGAAAAGATACTTCTTCATCAGGCTGGGAGAGAGGTAAGGCTTCAAGCACTCACATGGGCTTTCTTTGAAGGGTGAGTTGGATTCGCTGGCTGAAAAGGAAAGGAGGGTGTTGTAGGCCAAGGAACGGTGTGAACAGATCGGAGGAGGAGGAAAGCCCATGGCAGGTTTGTGTAGTGAGTGAGGATCCAGGTGTGTGGAGGGAGGTGGGGATGAGGCTGTTTGGAGCCTGAGTCTGAACACACTGAATTCCAAGGTGAGTGTGGCCAGTTCCTGCATTTCTCCCAGAGTCCTCTCCTGCAGCCGCCCCCTCTGGAAAAGGGGTTGGAGGACAAGGGAACCAGGCGGGGCAGAGGCGGCTCTCGGCTTGAGAGAAGTAGTATTAGTAACTGGTGATTACCGAGGCCTGCCCGGCTGGGCAATCTATCTAGTTTAATACTTGCTGCTTTCACTTTTTCTCTGAACCACTGGAGAGTTAGTTGCAGCTATCATGGTACTTTCCCTAAGTACTTCAGGTTTTCCTACACGATCCCTATGCAATAATGACACCCAGGAAATTTAACATTGCAATACCATTGTGAACAAAAATTCTCTGAAAAGAAATTTGGGGAAAGAGACTTTACCCCAACGAACAATTAGCAAAGATGTGGCTGTGACAGGGAGACAGCCTCTGGTGTAAAATGAAGGTGTGTTCCAGAGAACAAAGGGACGGCTCAGGTTTTATAGCAAAAGTTTCTGCCCAGGTTCCCAATCAGGTCCATGTATGCAAACGAAGGCTTGAAACTTGCTCAGTTCCAATTGGTTAGCACAGCTAATCCCTGATTGGTTGGTTCAGGTGAGTTCTGAAAGTCCCAAAGATAAAAAGGAGTGGGTTGTCCAGGAACTCAGTATGTAAGTGACTCTTAGTCAGCAAATGGCCAGCTTAGCTCTATTTTAAATTTGGCCCAGTTAGCCATTTGAGATCCCTCTGGAAGGATTGGCTCTTTCAGGTTCACATTTGCTCACATTTTCCTCCTCATGGTTGAAACCTGTTGGCAGAAAGCATTCATGACCAAACAGGTTGCTTGCATTCCATTACAGTGCCCATCCTAGTGGCAAGGTGGTGGCCAACGGAACAACTAGCACCATTTACCTGAGTGTCTTAGGAGAGGCGCTCATTAAATTTTAATCAAAGTATCTTGGGGTAAGTTGATTCTGGTTTCTGGCTGGAGCAAATTTAAAGTCTCATAGTGTTGGGTCAGCAATCCTAATGAGGTCTCTTGCAAATTTTTCTAAAACAGGCTAGAATAATTTTAAAGAGGAGCCAAATGCTTAGCCCAAATATGAGGAGGATCATTAAGACTTGTGGGGTGGAACACAGAAGGGATCTTATACCAGGGGAAGACAGCAGAAAGTATCTGAAAATTAGAAATTTAACCCAGGTAAGTTCAGCCAGGAGGCTTTGTGAAGATGCACTTTTCAGAGATTTGGCCAGCTTTAGAATCTTAGATGTTGTTCCCAACTCAACCTGACTAGAAGTCTTTACCCAGATGCAGCGGGAAGTGTTAGCAACAACACAAACACCCTCCCATACAGCGAGCAGACAGTCTAAAGCAATGTGGTCGTCCAAGACCACATGAGCAAAGAGGCGTCTAGGGACCTCGGTCATGCCCTGATGACATGCCCTGATGACTCAGTGGAGCAGGCAATTCTGTGAACAGTGCAGGAAAGGTTTCTGGTCATATATTCATTCCAAGCAGAACCTAGTCCAAACCAAGACTCCAGAAACCTTCCTAATCTAGTTCTTTCTCTAGCGTTAAACATACCCAGACACCTTGTAAATTGCATCCTTGAGAGTGTCCACAGCTATCATTTTCATAATCTGAAGGGTTGTCATCAGGGTAGTTATCAACTATTGAAGGGCTCTTTTAGCCTTGGGATGTCAACTTGATGCTCCCAGAGTTAGGGTTTTAATACTTGTGATGGGGGCAACGATTTGACCCAGAAAGCGAATGCCTGCACTTTCCCAGGACCTGAGACAGGGCTAGGCAAATTTTCTGCTAAGGTAACTGCAGCCAAAAACATAGCTTGGAGGGGCATGCAATTGCCCTAAGAGTTTATGAAAATTCAAGGAGCTGTTTCAAGAGAGAGGGTACATGGTCAAACCAAGTGCTACTCTTAGGTAATGATGGAGTGGTGTGATGGAACTGACAGGCTTGGGAAGCCATGGAAAGGTATTGGCTGTCAGGACCTACAGATATATATACTAAAGATGCTGAAAAATATTAGCTTTCAGGGGGAACATTAGAGAGTAAGGTACGGGAGTGGGGAAGCACTGGGTGTCCAAAAATGACTATGTTCCTGGTAGCCCTAAGATCCTGCACAAATGGCCATCCTGTATGGGGATGCTGAGGGTGTTACAAAGGCTGGTGCAAGGGACAGCAAGTTTCTTTCATATAAAGTCATCCATTATGAGTTGTACACCAGCCAGGGCCTCTGAATTTAGGGTGTATTACTTAACATTGGGGAGGGGCTTATTATGGTCTACCTGGATCTTGATCTGAGGTGCTGATGTGACCAACACTGGTGTTGGATTGTACCTGAACACATCGTAGCTTTTGGAGGGCAGGGTGGGTGATGTTGGCGAGGCTAACTGAACAGATGGGAATTTGGGTAAAAACTGTTTCTGTGGCAAGATCTGGTGAAGGTAACTCAAGCATTATTTCCCCTTTGTGGAAGAAGAAAATATGGGCCTGGTAAGTTTCTAAGAAGTTCCTGTCCAGGAGGTGTATGGGGGCCAACAATAGAAGCAAAAAGCAATGACTGCCAGTGAAGGGTCTTAGTTGGAAGGGGACAGGTAAGGATTTAGGACCCATGATAGATTGGTTGGCTACCCCAACCATCTGGATGAATTCAGAACTCTGGGCAGGGAACATTAAAGTGTGCCAGGGTTAAGGATGGACAGAGTAGTCCCAGTGTCAACCAGCACTCTGATTAGTTTGTCCCCAATTCTGATATTGAATTCACCTACTGTGTTTGCCAGAAAATAAGACAGGGTCTTATATTTATTTTTCCTCAAGAAGACACCCTAGGGCTTATTTTCAGGGGATGTGTTATTTTTTTTAAGTACAGTATAACAATCTACATTCAAATATAGTTAAGTCATTTTCTTCTGGAACATCATCGTAACTCTCCAAACCCTGAATTCCATCCTGAATTTCTTGCGACTCTATTTCCTTTAGAACCATTGGCCCCAATCTCTCATGTTGAGCAATAGAGCTCTCATGGGGCAGATGAGAAGGGCTTCTAGTCCTCTTTGCCGCTCCTCGAGGAAATGCATGGGTTGTGCAGATATGCTGCGTAGCCACGCCCATCACTACGTCTTATTTTCGGGGTAGGGCTTATATTGCGCAAATGCTTAGAAATCCTGCTAGGGCTTATTTTATGGGTAGGTCTTATTTTCGGGGAAACACGGTAGTTGGTTAGTTTTAAGAAGGGGAAATCTCCTGAATGTCCCCAGAGCATCCTTAGTCTTGATTGGGGGAAGAAAGCAGCAGGGGGACTTTGTTGGGATTTAGTTGTAACCAAATATTGGAGGAAATTCAGAGAATTCAGAATCTAGTCCAGTCTACTACAGGCAGACAAGGACAACAGGGACTCCAACCTAATAACAGGTGTATTTTAGTTTTCCCCAGGAACATAACTTTTCCCTTCCACATTGATCATATAGGATATCACAGATTTGAGAACCTCGTGAGGCTAGGAAACAAAACCAAGGCAGGCTTCAGATTTTACTTAGTCTTACGATTCTTGAGCCTTCTAAGAAGTGACAATTTTTACTTATTCACTCTAAGGCTGGGAACTCTTGAAGCCAGGTATTTTATTCACATTCTTAACTATGACATTTCAGTCAAAACCTTCGTAATATAACCAATATTTCAAATTGTATTGTGCTTACAAAGAGAGAGCAGATTTTTTTACTGAACTTATATAAATAAAATAAGAATACTCATGAATAGTTTCTGCATTTGGGAGGAATCAAGTAGGGAGAGAAAGCAAGTGCTTCTACCTTTGTTCACCAATGGACACTACCAAATTATTGTAAACTATAGATAGCTTGTGAAAGAAAATTTCCTTGAATCTGGAAAACAAAATATTTAAGCAATGAACGAACAATGTTTTAAGTAAATGTCATAAAAACATTATCCTTATCAATTACTTAATTTCATGTAATTAATTTTACTTTGTTCAATGTTGATTAGCAGTGCCATGGAAAGCAATTTTGGACTTTAGCCAACTGCAAATGCTTCCAGAGAAGAATTTAAAACAGTAACTGTGGGTGACAAAAACCCAGAACAGCCATAGTCAAAGATCTGATAAGAGATTACAATTGAGAAGGAAATTTAAGTATTTCTGTGGCATAAAACCATTTAACATAATCATACTCATGACTGATAACATAATACCACAACATATCAGAAGTTTACAAATCTCACATAATTTTGGAACACATTTTACTAACACAGTTATACAAATATAACTCAAAGGAAGTTAAACACCATTTCTTATTTGACAATGCTTCCTATATGATTTACCAAATAAGCCTAATTGTTTAATATCTCTACAAGATCAAAAAGACTTAATTTAGGATTTTGATCCTAGGAACACCTGCCAAAGATGTCAAAAGTTTCAAAGTACTTGATTAAACAGAATCATAGGTCACAGTCTAATAATAGTTATTCACTTAACCAGAGTGATTATCAAAAGACTTCAAAAATAATGCAGAAAGTAACATGGATATAAAAAACCTTAACCCTTTTAAAGCGCAGTTTTCCTAAGTAATCAAAAACCAAATAAAGACGACATGAAGCAGGAAATTATCTTGGTAAAACATGGAATCTTTGTTTCCTAGGCCAGTTACCTAAAAGGCAAAGGAAAAAAAAAATCTACAGTGTGATTCCTTTTCCTTATGGAAAGCTCATTTAGATAACTTGGAGGTTAAACCTGATTTAAAAAGGGTACTTGAATTTAATCAGGCACAGGGAGAGTGCAGCCAGGGTGAAGAGTGTACACTATAATATAAGGAATGTACACAGGAAAACTAGGACCTTGAGCAGGGGAATGCACAGTTCTTAGTGACAACATAGTAAACGCTGATGACCTGGAACAATTCAGATGCATGAAGAAAAGCCAAGAGTACAGAATCAAGCTATGCTGGAGTAAAACAGTGTTTTTCTAGACCTTTAGGATAAACTTAAGTGTCAGGCCATTAACAGCAGCGTTAGAATGAGCAAAAGTTATAGGAGCTCACAGAAAGATTGAAGGAGAGTCATTATCCCAGCCAAACAAAAAGGTACACCTTTCTAAGGATAGGGAGAAGGAGGCCTGCATTTCCAATCTAAAACCAGGGAAATTAGACAGTTCTCAGGAAGAAATGTGGCATAAATAGAAACCATTTGTAGTACGGGTGATGGCTGTTCATGAAGGAGATTTCAGAATTAAAACAAAAGCCTCTTGCAATTTTACTAAGAGCAAAATCAATATTTTAAGAAAATCTTGTTGGGCCAGGCTCATGCCTGTAATGCTAGCACTGTGGGAGGTCGAGGCGGGAGGATCACTCGAGGTCAGGAGTTTGAAATCAGCACGAGCAAGAGCGAGACCCTGTCTCTACTAAAAATAGAAAAATTAGCCGGGCATGGTGGAAGACACCTGAAGTCCCAGCTACTCGGGAGGCTGAGGCAGGAGGATTGCTTGAGCCCAGGAGTTTGAGGTTGCAGTGAGCTGTGATGACACCACTGCACTCCAGCCGAGGTGGCAGAATGAGACACTATCTTAAAAAAAAAAAAAAAAAGAAAAGAAAAGAAATGGAAAAGGAAAAAAGAAAACCTTGTTGTTCTCACAGGGGAACAGAATGTTAAGCTCTGTATCAGTGTGTTTTTAACATCCAAGTGCAACCCCTAGGAAGACAGGTAACAATTTCCTTCCAGTTATAGCTGACCTGGCACACAGAAAATCCCTTTTTATAAATTTTCTTTTCATAAACCTCATTGTGATTTATTTAGACCATTTGTGAAATGCTTGAACTTTCTGCTTTGTCCTATACTTCCTCTTTCTTAAATAAGTCAATACTTCTTCTTTACTCGAGGACAAAAGTTTGCCACACAAAATTCTTTCTCATACAAAATGATTCTCTTTTCTTTTTGACTTTCCTTACCAACAAATCCTACCCTCCTCCTCATCCACTTACACACAGAATTGTCTTTCTCATCTTTAGTAATTTAATCAGGTACATTAATTACAATGTTAACTCTTAGCGACCCCGTTGTCAGTGAAAACCTAGGAGGCCGTTGTTAACCATCAATCACGTACCGGGCCGAGCGCGGTGGCTCATGCGTGTAATCCTAGCACTCTGGGAGGCCGAGGCGGGCAGATCGCTCAAGGTCAGGAGTTCGAAACCAGCCTGAGCAAGACCCCGTCTCTACTAAAAATACAAAGAAATTAATTGACCAACTAAAAATAT
Organism: Cheirogaleus medius; assembly: GCA_008086735.1. Classification (NCBI taxonomy): domain Eukaryota; kingdom Metazoa; phylum Chordata; class Mammalia; order Primates; family Cheirogaleidae; genus Cheirogaleus; species Cheirogaleus medius. The sequence goes on along the minus strand of VBSM01002959.1, from coordinate 8,682,538 downwards.
ATACAGAAAAAATTAGCCAGGCATGGTGGCGCGTGCCTGTAGTCCCAGCTACTCGGGAGGCTGAGGCAGTAGGATCTCTTGAGCCCAGGAGATTGAGGTTGCTGTGAGCTAGGCTGACGCCACGGCACTCACTCTAGCCTGGGCAACAAAGTGAGACTCTGTCTCAAAAAAAAAAAAAAAATCACGTACCAACTATCCATGAATACACACTTTACAATTTCCAGAGACACAAGGTTTCTATCAGAACTCTTTAATATAGAACAGGACATTGTTACTAACAGAACAAATCACTTTGGTTCCTCTGAAATAAGAAGCCAAAAGTATATGAGCCTAAACTCATATTCAGCAACCAAAGCCTCAGCGCTACATCTTATCTGGAAATGATCTAGACATTCAATGAACATCCATCATTTTATTTAGTTTAGCAAAACTCTAAGGGTATAATTACTAAAAAGATTTAAGAAACCTTCCCACGTAAACATATTACAAACATAACCATTACTAATAGTTCATTTATAAACTTTTATCCTGTCTTCCTCCACCCAATCCATTCATTCTTAACAATTATGCCTGGAAAATTTCCTAAGACATCAGATGAATCTAGCCATCTTCCCAAGCTAAACTTTCTATCAACTGATTTTACACTACTGTGGGCCAGGCAAGTATCATAAAGGTTATCTTAAAGTTATATGCATGCGTTATTTTGCTGATAATTCAGAAGACACAGCCATTCCCATCAAGTCAACAATTTTAGAATAGTCCCATTCACCAAAAGATTATTAAGTCACATGAACTTGAAAAGCATTTGGGCTTATTTGCTTAATTTATGAATACTCATTTATTTATAAGCCAATTTGGTACTGTAGACAATATATAAACAGATGTATATACGCATGTATACACAAAAATACAAACACAGATATCTTGTAGTTTTAATTTTAAAACTTTAAATATGAGTCAGGTATATAACTCACTAGTTTAAAAGGACAGTTGGATACAAATTGAGTCTCTGTAAATGGAACAGGCTGAAATTTATCTGTCCCGCATGGCTGAATTACCAAATTTTAGAGAAAACCGGGTAGCCAACTTATATCTCAAGCACAGAGAATTCAAGATTCTCCAAAAAGTAGTCTGGGTGTGTTAGAGGAAGATCAAAAATGGATGCCAAGCCAAGGCAACATCACAGGGATTCACTGCAAGATTCCACAGGAAAACACACAGATGAGTCCAGAGAAAATGTAGAAACCTTTCCAAAATAATCAGGTGAAAGAGTGAAAGAGGAAGGAGGGAGTTAAGTATAAAGCACAGGTGGCAAAAAAGGAGAAGAAGACAGGCAAAGCAGCAGGAAAGAGGGGACAATGGGAAAAGATTCTCCCAGAAGGGCTTTTGTAGCTTCAGTTTTAGTCTCACGCGCCCTAATTTCTCTTTCTATTTCATTAAGGTGCTCACTCGGTTTGGAATTATTTTCTCTAAGAGAGGCAATGGTAGCCTCTTGATTCTGTTTAGAACTTTCAAAGAGCCAATTGGAAAAGGCTTCCCATCGTCTCTGGGAGGTTCAGTATTTTCTTTGTGTGCACAGACAGACAGGTTTTAGAATTTCAAAGGAGCTCCACTTTGGCCAAAAAAGTTTAAGATTATCCTGGGTAATTTTTATCCCGAGGTCTAGCCAATTACAACTCCCTGGACCATAATTTTTGCTCATAAAGCCAGCTAGAGTGACAAAAGGTGGCCGATCAGCAGAGAAAAACCTAAAACATGTGCTACCCATTGTACTGACCTAATGAAGGCTTCCCTTCCAGTGCCCTTAGTGTGAGCATCCCCACACTGGACAAGGTCAAATGGGAAGCCCCCCACAACCTGGGTCCAACTGGGAGGGTCCGCTCTGGAGTCTGGATGGAGGAGGCCAACTGGGAAAGCCCTCCCTAAACCCAGGGCCAAAAGGGAATGTTCCCTCTGGGGTCTGGGTGGAAGGAACCAAATGGAACTGGAAAGGATCCCCCCGACCCCTGACCCCACAAACCTAAAGCCAACAGGAAATGTCCCCTCTGGGATCCAGATGGAGGGAACCAGCTGGGAAGGACCCCCCCAAGCCTGGGGCAGAAAGGAAGGTCCCCTCTGGGGTCCAGACAGATGGGCCTACAAGGAAGGAATAAAGTCTGCAGGACCTCAGCCCAAACCCAGGAGTTCCAGATTGAAGAGGCTTCACCTGATCCGTCTCCCTGATGCCACTGAGAAGACAACTGAGCCCACAAGGCTCTCATAGGCACCAGTGTGTTGGTTCAAGATGATGCTGGGAGGAGAGTTGGGGGTCACTTTGAATCCCATTTCTGACACCAAGAATGTGAACAAAGGTTCTCAAAAAAGGAATTTGGAGGAAAGAGACTTTATTCCAGTGAACAGTTTGCAAACAGGGGCAATGTACATCTGCTGTAAAATGGTGTGTTCCAGAGAATAAAGGGAAGGCTCAGGTTTTATAGCAAAAGTTCCCTCCCAGGTTCCCAATCAGGTCCATTTATGCAAATAAGATATTGACACTTACATAGTTCTGATTGGTTGATGTAGCTAAGTTCTGATTGGCTAATAAGCTGAGCCCTGATTGGTTGGTTTGGGTAAGCTTTGAAAGTCCCAAAGATGAAAAGGTGCCAATTTTGGAGGAACTTAATAGTACTTGTGTGACCCCCAGTCAGCAAATGGCTACTTGGCTCTATTTTAAATGTAAGACCTGTTAACCATTTGGGATCCATCTTGAAGGATTGGCTCTTTCAGGTCCACATTTGTTCACGCTATTATCTAATATACTGTCCATATGCAAATTTACTCAATTATCTCAATAATGTCCTTAATAGCGTCCCCATCCTATCCAAGATCCAATCAAGGACGACTCTTTGCATCCCTTTTAATCTAGACTAGTTCCCCAGACTTTTTCTTCAGTTCTTTCATGCCAAGGCCAGAGGCTTTGCAGAATGTCACTGTATTTGACTTGTCTGACACCCTCACAACTAGATTCAGGTTCAATATTTTGGCAGGAACCTTGGTGCTTTTGTGCTTCTCAGACAGGTCTGCCCCATTACTAGTGATGTTAAATTTGAGCACTGGGTGGCGGCCATCAGATTTTTCCATTGTAATAATGTATTAGGTTTTTAATGTTCACCTTCACTTCATTTTGCAGATGAATAACCTGAAACTTAGGGAGGTGAAGTGACCTGCCCTGGGCCACCCAGCTAGAATGCTAACCCAGTTCTGCCTGGCGCTTAAACACTATGCTATGCTGCCTCTCAGCAGGTAACACATAATAGCTATTGAAAAATTAAAAAATACAGAAAAGTTAAAATTTAAAAAAGAAATCCACCAGGATTCCATTACCTGGAGATCACTTTTGTTAATATTTTTGGAGTATTTTTCTAGATTACTCCTCATGTGAATATATATATAAATATATATTTATTTTTATAAAAATGGGATGACCTTGTTGTCCAGTCTGCTGTTTCCATTTAATATGACACAGCCCAAGTGGGGAAAGCACCGGGATCATGTTTATCGCCTGTTCTCCCTGTCGCTCCCCTTCAAACCTGCCCTGGAAGTGTCAAACACTAAACATGTGCAAGACCCCAGGAGGGAGAGGACTGGGGAGGGTGAGCTTGTCCCGCAGGTGGCCCCCAGGAAGACCCAGGCCCACCAGCTGCAGCGGGTGGAGGGTCAGGAGCACCAGCACCAGCTCCCCAAAGCCTCTATCTCGCCACAGCCCCGGGCACTTGGGCCTGGTGTCTTCCTCTCATTGGGGTCTCAGTCTGGTTACCCAAAGTCACAACTCAACTAAGTCTCCTCAGGCTTCCAGCAGCGCCTGGCGTCATGAGGGCAAAAACCACGCTAAGCTTTCACCTGGTGAGGTGGGTAGGGCTCTGCCAGGGCAGCAGAGACCTTGAACAAGTCAGGTTCCTCTGGCGTCCTGCAGTCAGGCCCTGGCTGGGCGCTGGAGAGTCAAGAAGACCCAGTGATTGAAATCCAGGGACAGTGCTGAGCTGGAGTCAGGGGAGGGTCCAGGGTGTGAGGGTCTGAAGCTTATACAATTTGCGGGCTATTTGTACAAAAAAAGGGTACCAAATTCTAAATGCAGAACTGCTTACTATGTCTTGGAAGAGGCCGATGCGAATGAGGGGCCCTAAGTCTTAAAACATCTTTAGCTTCAGGGTATATTCACCTCTGGCAGCAGACATTCCATAGAGAAGAGGGACTTTTCCCAGAAGCCACCAGGTGCTAGCTCCTCCCTAGCACCCCGCTGTGCTCTTGGGCCCCACTCACCTTCCCTCTACCTGGGCCTCTAGCTGGGACAACGTGGAATCATAACAGTGGTGCTAGACCCTGGAGCCTTGGCTGCCTCCAGACTTTAATGAGGATATTATTAATATCTCTCTCCCTCTGTTTGCTGTTGGGTGTTGGTAAATATTTCCAACTAGGATTCCTTCATACTGCCTTATAAGGAAGGGCTGCCAGTCTGCGTGTGAACAATTTCTACTCTCTCTTGAGAGAATGACATGGTTTCTCTCCACCGTGTCACTGTTAGGAGCACTGTTTGTGGAGTGCCCAATACTGGCCGTCCTCACATTCCTGAAATAAACTCATATTGGATCATGAGGTATTAGCCTTTGAATTTAGTGCAGTGCTATGTTTCTTTTGCTAATACTTTACTTAGAATTCTTGCATCCAGATCAAAATGAAACCTGTCCTGAGTTTTCTTTGGGCTGTCCATTCTATAGACTGTACATGGTTGGGTCTATGTCTGAGAGTCTTCCCTGAGCTGCTAGATCCCCTGGGACCCATGGCTTCTCATGGCCCAGCCAGTGCTGGGTCTTCTCTCCCACCCTGGAGTGGGCACAAGCCAAGGCTCATCCTGTCCCAGTTTGTCCTGCATGGCTCTTCAGCAGAAGAACCTAGCCAATGGCTCCAGAGTCCCGAGATGTGATCATGGCAAAGTCAGCGTCAAGGAGAACAGAGGAAAGAAGGTCCCAGCCACCTGGGCCCTGAAATTCCTCCTGAAGGGGGTGGCCTTAGGCTCAGGGTCAGCGGGAGGACTGCTTCTGTCCCAGGCCTCAGAGCCATGGCAGGACATGATGTCGGCCTCCTCAGCCGGCTGGCCTGGTTTGGAGTCGTGGCCAGGCCACAGCTGGGCTCCCCATGGGGCCACCTCCAGCCCGCACTGAAAACATAAAGCCCTGGCTCCTTCTCAGGCTATCCAAACCTACTGAGTAGAACAGAGTCAAATAACCCCGAGGATCACGGGCCGTGCGCGAGGCCCGGCAGACACAAACCCCTCCAGCAGGGCAGGTGAGTCACGGGAGGAGGCCCACAGTGGCCTCGAGAAGCAGCCAGCCCAGACGCAAATGCCTTGTCAGCTGTGTGACTCTTCTTGCACTGCGCAACCTCTTTGGGCCTCAGTTTTCTCATCTGTCAGGCGGAGATGGTAACATCTCAGAGTCATCATACGAATTTAAGGAAACAATGCGGCCGAAGCAGCTGGCTCAGTGCATGGCAGCCACACAAAGCTAGGGCTCACCGTGCTTTTCTTTGTGTCAGGCAAGATTATTTCACTTGTATGCAACAGACACTCACCTAAACTAGCTATAGCAAGAAAAAGAAAAATGTCGAGGGGAGGGACATGGAAATTACTGAAAGGAGCCTGAGAGCTCCCGGAATCCCAGACCAGCTGGGATCCCTCTTGCTGTCGCCTGGCTTGTCCCTGCTTCCTCTTCATTCTCCTCTCACAGCCCCCAGCTGTGTCCTCTCGGGGCTGCTCAGCAGTGGCAAGCGTGGCTGTGGGCAGCGCTGGGGTTGACGTGGCCTCCAGACACGAGGCAGCCAGCCTTAGCGGAGGCCGTTTGGTTCCAATTTCCAAATTCTCTGTGGAAGGCACTGATTGGCTCAGCCTGGGTCAGGTGCTCACCACCCGGGCATGGAGGTGGCTTTGATCAACTGTGGCAAATCCTGCTGGAAACCCGTGGCCAACGGTGATGGGGAGCAGTTCCCTCAAAAGGGCAATGCCAGGCAGACAACACAATAGTGCTTCGTGCACGCACTGGGTCCCACTCACCCAGGTAGAGCCTGGACCCCCACCCCAGCCTCCGCCATGGAAGCAAGGCGGATGGGCCTTCTCTTCCCTTCCACGTTGGTTGATTTTATCTGTTTGCAAAAAAACATGTCCCACCCCTCACCCCACCCCAACATATGCAGAGCAGACATTTGTGATTGGGAAAATAAAATGCCTCCAACTTGTAATTCTGCTTTGCGTTGAGTGGAGTGTACTAAAACACTTCATTTGCATTGGATGGATACACACTTCACAGTGTACAGTGGCACAGGCTGCCTGCCCTGGAGGCTGCCATCCCCTGGGCCGCTTCACACATCGGTTGCGTCCTGGTCCCTGTGAGCGGTGGGCCCTGCCTGGGTGAGTATTCGCTGTGGCACTTGGGCTTGCTAGCCTTCTGGGTCACCTCAGCCCAAGTCTCCAAGATCACAGAGTGCTGGCCTGGTGCAGGGGCAGGGCTGCCAGCTAGTCAGCCCTGGGAGGGCTGCACCTACCAGAGCGCACTTTCCATAGCCCGGGGACATCAAAGGCCGGGAGGTGTGGGCGAGGATGCACAGGTGGCAGAGGCGGCTCCCTGGATGGCTAAGGCCCCAGGTGCGCCCCATAAGTGAGGCCAGACTGCCCTTGTGGAAAGCCCGGTCTGTGAGGATCTGAAGACAGGCTGCCCTGTGGGAGGCCCTTCTTTCAGAAGTCTCTGGGGCGACAGGCATGTGCACAGCACCTGAGCTCTTGCAAAGGCCTTTGCCATCAGTGATCTTGTCCTGGAGAAGCAGATTGCCACTTTACAGATGGGAAAACTGAGGCTTCCAGTCACCCAGCATGTCTGAAGCAGAACTGGAGTGCCGAGCCGGGCCCCTGTGCTGGATGCATCTCCCACCCTCCTGCCTCCGAGCCCAGAGTGGAGGCTGGGAGGGGAGGCTGTGCTTTCCACTGCCCACTTCAAGATCCCGTGAGGCATGAGCAGTAACCTCATTTTACAGATGAGGAAACTGAGGCACAGAGAGGTTAACTAACTTGCCTAAGGTCACACAGCTAGAAATTGGCAGAGCTGGGACTTCAATCCCAGGAGTCTGACCGCAGAGTCTGAGCTCTCAGCTTGTCATTCTTGTCACAGGAACTCCATTAACTTGTCATAGGAGCTCCATCAGAATGGGATGTGGGGAACCACACAACTCCGCTTGCCTTGCCCAGTGAGGAGAGAGAACAAAACAGGAAGAAAGCCCTTGCCAGTTGCCTGGGAACGGTGGAACCAGGGCTCAGGGCCTACGCTTGTTTCATCTGCCTGGAATGTCTTCTCACTTCTCCTTCAAGATTCAGCTCTTGTGTTAACTAACTGTGCTATGATGCATTCCCTGTCCTCTTGGTTCAGAATTCACTGTTCCTCCCTTCCTTTGTGCAAGCCACCAGCAGAGCCCTCGTCACCTGCAATCTGTCGTCAAATGTGACGCATACATGTCTGTATCTGTCATTGATCGCCTTAATAATGCGGCACAACAAATAACCCCAAACTGCAATTTCAAACATTCATTTAGCGCGTGTAGAGTGTGTGGGGTTCAGCTGATCTGGGCTAGGGGTCTCTTGTGTGTAGGTCAGCTACTTGATCTCCGATGGCTCAGACTTGTCCTTTAGCAAGCCAGCCCAGCACGTTCTTTTGACAGTGGAAGGAGAGAAAGCGCAAGAGGGGAAACATGCAAGTGCGGTGTCAAGCCCCTGCTGTGCCAAGTCAGCCACCACCGCATCAGCCCAAGCAAAGCGCAGAGTGAGCCCAGAGACGAGGACGGGCAGAACAGTCCAGCCAGGGCAGGAGTTACTCGGCAAACGATGTGGTTAGAGGGAGGGGGAGGGTTGCAGGCCCCGAATGCAACTGATCTACCCTGACGTCTACCTTCTCCCCTAGACCATGCACTCGTTCCCTAAGGGCTGATTTATCTTCCCTGGACTAAAAATTCTGTCTCAGGCTGGTTGGATTTTGGTGAGCGGAGCCATTCCAATCTCTATGACCTTGAGAAAAACATCTGACTTCCTCTCCAAGTCTCAGTTTCCTCATTTGTGAAAAAGGAAGAGGGAAACCTGCTCTCCTAAGTCACAGAATTACAGGGAACGATAGAGATCTGCGCTCTGCCCTGGCCCTGGGAAGTGCGTGGCTGTGTCCGGGTTAGCGATTCATCATGGTTCCAGGCTCCCAGACCCAGTCAGCCTCTCATTCACTCCGGACAGTCGCAGACGCCCGCAGCCCTCAAGGCCCTCGGAGTCCCACTCCTCCACCTTCCTCCTCTGTCTTCATCCATCCCTCTTGCTCACCTTTCCCTCCTGCCCGCAGGACCCAGGCCCAAGCTACTCCTAGAAGTTCTCCCTTCCTCCTCTTCCTCTGGCCAACCCAGCTCATCTGCCAGGTCTCAGCCAGTCCCTCCAAGAGCTACCCTTGGTCTCCCACTCCCCAGGGCGGTGCAGCTTCTGGGTGAAGGGTTTGGGTTCCCGTGCGAGGCCACACCACGGCTCCACTCTCCTAGCTGTGGATCTTGAGCAAGTTTTTCCACTTCTTGAGCTTCTCTTTCCCCATCTGTAAAGTGGAAAGAACCATGGCACCTGCCACAGGGACGTGGTGAGGCTGCAGCAAGTTACCATCAATGCTCAGGACACGGCCAGCCACACAGCTTGTGCCAGCCTGCGGGAAGCTGGGCCCCCATTGTTCATTCCTGTAATACACCTTTCTTTTCCTTCCCAGCACTGGTGACATTTTGTAATTTTATTTGATGTGTGTGGCTATTTGTTTAAGGACTTCCTCCCCGACGTGGAGTGTAGGCTGCATGTGGGCAGGACCCATGCTCAGCTAAAACTGTATCCCCAGCCCCCGGCACATACAGGGTGCTTGCAAGTGTTTGCAGAATGAGTGAGGGCATGAATGAATGGTGGATGAGAGGAAGGCTGGACTTTGGCTGGGGAGGGCACAGCTGGAGACCCAGTTGGGGGTCTGGCAGGAGCAGAAAAGGCTTCATTATCTTTGGCTAGGGTGGCCTGACTATTACAAGGTCCATTATCAAGTCTAACCTCGTCCCATCCACAAATCTTAAGTGTCACAGTAACTGGCTCCACCTGCTCCCAGACCCTGGGCCAGGGGATGTGCCTTCCCCGTAGGAGATGATCACCCAGGCCAGCCGCCCGCTCTGCACCCCCGGTCCTTGGCACTCTGCAGCCTGAGGTCTCTCCCCACTGCAGTGGGAAGGATCACATAACCAAAGCCACTGTCCACTCTCCCTGCCCCTCACAACAGCCTGCAGGAGAGCTAACGTGGCTACTCTTCCCATTTTACAGAGGAGGAAACTGAGGCTGCTAAGTGACTAAGTCAGTCCTGTACTCCACAGAAATAGCCAAGTAACCAGCCTAGAGCACCCCAGGTGACCGATGCTAAGCAGAACCAAGCTTGGGAATTCAAAGCCCTGCCGAGCCTTCACCCTGGACAGAGCTGGGAAGAAAGAGCCTCAGGCTGGAAAGGCCGAAAGAGATGGGCTCAGCCCCGAATCCACCCTTAAGGGCCCCCATGGTGGGTCCCCAGCATTCAGAGTCCCACCCCAACCGTCACTCAAGCCCAGAGGGCCTGCGCTCCCCAAGCAGGCCGCCAGACTGCCGGTGCCTGGACCACAGCCACCCCCGGGGGGGATCTTGGCTATTTTTGCCAACCACAAGTGTTGATGGGCAGTTATGATGGGCTCGGATTATTTAGAAATCGGAAATGAGGATTTAATCAGTGTTATTCGGGAGCAGCACTGACTCGCCTCTACTGAGGCTGCACGGGCCCCTCGTGCACACCCCACAGCCCCACAGGCAAACAGGACATCTGAGGCTGGAGATATTACATTATTGGCCCAGAGTTACCCAACTAGGCAGTGATGGAAGTTGGGGTGTCTTAGCTGTCAGTGACTTTAGAATCATTTTCCACTCATTTGTGCAAATTCAGTTGCTTAGGTTGCCAGGGGTGGGGGAGGGGATCATTCCCTTTCAAGAGAATTTTTCTTCTTCAAGGATTAGTCCGGCAGATGTAACGTTCGCCTTAGGGGGAAGGCAAGTGGTTCCGTGATGGGTGTCCAGCCCTGGCACCAGGCTCAAGTCTCCTCTGCAAAGGCCCCTGGCCTTTGTGCCCACGCTCGGGGGACAGAGATCCTACCCCCTCGGAGGTGACTCCATTCTGGCCGAGCACGCTGGACTTGCCCTCCCTGGGGCTCCCACACACTGTCCTACTCGGGGAGGCAAAAGTGTTCCCCGCAGAGCCATTGGCCTCCAACCTGTCTCTCGTTTTCCAAGACCAGTCCGCTGCTCCCGTCCCAGGGAGATCGTACGTGCTCACGTAATGGGGCTGTGGTTTCCACTCCAGCCTCTGAAGCCAAACTCCACGGAGTTTCAAATATCCCCAAGGCGTCCGAGGAGGATGGCCGCTGGACAGGTCTGGGGACAGGGCTGTGTCTGGTCTGCGTTACCCAGTAGCTGCTGCGCCTCAAACCCTGTCAGGGAATGGGGGCCCAGACCCCAAGGGGAGACCCCGAGGGAGAGGTGTCAGCTCCCTGCTAACCTTCCTCCAGCTGTGCCAGCCCTTCCCGTAGGGCCGCGGAGCTGAGGAGGCCACTTGCAGACATTTAGAGCAGACGTCCCATTTCCCAGGGTGGAAGCCAAAGTCTGAGGTGGCACCGGCACGTTTGCAGCGGGACCGTGAGGCATTCGGACCTTCTAATATGACACCAACCAAGAGTTCTTTCCACTGCCCCACGCCAGCGGCTTAAAACCTGGCAACTGCAAGGCGGGACTTCTCTCTGGAGGGGGACGCCGCTGCCTCAAGATGGCGCAGGCAGGCCGCTGCTGGAGGCCGGCCTGGGCGGAAGAAGAAACTGGCATTAGGGGTTCACACGACTTCAAGAAGAGGTGGGGAAAAAACACATCAATGCTGCTAGAAGAAATGATTCACAGAAGCATGTACTTCCCAAGCCAAGAACAGAAAGAGTTTCTCAAAACGCACGCTTTTTGACCTGCAAAAGCTCCTCTCCACCCCAGGCCCATCTTCACAGACGGGGCTCAGCCCACACTTCCCGAGCTCCTGCCCAGCCTGGACCTCCCCGCCCCTGGTCCCGTGTCGCATCCCAGTGGGTTTTCACAGCAGCCCCACATCACAGATGAGGGAACCAAGGGCTCCCCTCTCTGAGCAGGGCCCCTGTGCCAGGCCGGGGAGCAGCATCACAGGGCTGGTTGTGGGGGGCTGGCTACTTGCTTCCCTGCACTTCTGAGCCTGAGCCAAGGTATGCAAAGAGCGCCCCTTGCTTCCTGGTGCCCCTGAGACCTCGGTCTTGGGGCTCCACCCAGGGTCCGGCTGGGAGAGGAGCAGAGAGCAGAATGGTTACGACCTGATTTTGTTTGTGTGCTTGTTCTTTGGTCCCCCCAAGAAGCCTTCAGGACAAAGATGTATATAAACAAGAGAGAAAAGGCGTGTATTTTCGGGAAATAAGTTTTCTTCTACCTCCCTATCCACACCCAACAACCTAATGATTTAACCT
>VBSM01002959.1:8644671-8663735 GCA_008086735.1 Cheirogaleus medius | reverse complement strand
TATATTTTTTAGTTGGCCAATTAATTTCTTTCTATTTTTAGTAGAGACAGGGTCAAGCTCTTGCTCAAGCTGGTTTCAAACTCCTGACCTTGAGCAATCTGCCCACCGAGGCCTCCCAGAGTGTTAGGATTACAGGCGTGAGCCATGGCACCCAGCCCTGATACTCTTCTTTCTTTATGTAGATCCAAGTTTCTGAGCTATATAATTTTCCTTATCTTTGAAGAAATTCTTTTAACATTTCTTGGAAGGCAGACCTACTGGTGACAAATACCCTTAGTTTTTGTTTGTCTGAGAAAGTCTTTATTTCTCTTTCACTTTTAAAGGATAATTTCACTGGATACAGAATTCTAGGTTGATGGGGTTTTTTTCTTGCAATGCTTTAAAATTTTCACCCCATCCTCTCCTGGCTTGCATGGTTTCTGATGAGAAGTCTGTTGTGATTCTTATCCCGTTCCTCTGTGGGCAAGATATATTTTTCCTCTGATTTCTTTCAAGATTTTCTCTTTGTCTTTGGTTTTCTGCAGTTTGAACACAAACTGCTTAGGTATGAATTTTATGGTATTTATCCTGCTTGGTGTTCTTTGAGTTTCCAAGATCTGTGGTTTAGTCTCTATCATTAATTTTGGAAAATTCTCAACCATTGCTATTTCAGATATTTCTTCTGTTTCTTCCCCCCTTTATTCTCCTTCTGGTATTTCCATTAGGCACATGTTACAGCTTTAGTAACTATCCCACAGTTCCTGGATATGCTATTCCCTGCCTCTCCCCACCCTCATTCTTTTTTTTTTCCTCTTTGCATTTCAGCTTGGGAAGTTTTTACTGGCATATCTTCATGCTTACTGATTCTTTCCTTGGTCCATCAAACCCATCAAAGAAATTCTTCATTTCTTTTGTTTTTGATTTCTCACATTTCATTTTGATTTTTCTTAGAAATTATACCTCTCTGCTTACATTACCCATGTGTTCTGCATGTAATCTACTTTTCCCACTGGAGCCCTTAAAATACTAGTAATTATAATTTTAAATCCTCTGATTAATTCCAAAATCTTTGTAATATCTAGGTCTGGTCCTAATGCTTACTTTGTCTCTTCAGACTGTGTGTTTTCCTGACTTTTAGCATGCCTTTTAATTTTTTGTTGAAAGCAAGGCATGAGATATTGGGTTATACGAACTGAAGTAATTAGGCTTTTAGAGTGAGATGTTATGTTATTCTTGCTAGAAACTGGGCTGTGTTTAAGGTTTGCTGTAGCTATAGGTGCCAGAAGCTTTGATTTCCTCTAATTTCCTTGTTTTATTCGACCCTCCCCCATAGTTGTCTTTGGGGTTCCCTATGAATTCCTACTTAAAAAGTCTGTGTCATTCAGTTCTTTCAGTTGTAATCCACTGTTATTATGCTGAAGACCTGTTGTGGTAGTGGTAATAAGATGTTGGGGTGGGAAGGCATTCTACACTCTTATCATTTAATCTTAGATTTTCAGTTGGCCTTAGTCCCTGGGCTATAACCTTCAGGAGCATTCCTTAGCCCCCTTTTTTCCTGCCCTGAAGTTAGACAGACAGGAAGGATAGAGGGCTGGAGTTGTCTAATGCCCTTCCCTCAGGTCAGATAAGGCTCTGCTACAATAGTTTCCCTGGAGGGTAGACTTTTATTACAGTGAGGGTATTTCAAAATGGCTATTTTTTTCCCCTCTTTCTGCCTTTTTCTCTGATCTTTTTCTCTGATCTTCCTCAGGGCTTTTTCTCTGATCTTCCTCAGGTAAACCTGGTGAGGCTTCTGGAGGTAAAACCTATTTAATTATTGAGAGGGGTGCCTAACGACTGGGCCCCTAGAAGTTTTTAATTTTTAAGCAAGTCCACATTTAGCTTCCAGAAGTTCATCAAACTTACCATCTAAGTGTTCCCAGCGGTTGCCGGCTCCAGTGGCTCTGCTTCAGGTAGGCTGGTCTTGGCTGTGATTCTCTGTCTTCACCCGTCGTCCCAGATTTCACAGTGGCGGTTTGCCCTGTGACCTTAATTCTCTGATGAAAATAAGAAAAGTTATTGACTTTCAGTTTGTTTGACTTTTTTCTTGCTGTGAGGATGAGAGTGACAACTTCCAAGCTCTTTATACATCAGAACTGATACCAGAAATCCCCCTTGCTGGGGTTTTAACACATCTGCCTCCCAGTCAGGGGACAGAGGGACAAGGAAACTGTGCTGGGGAAGCAAAGCCAGGAGCAGCCACGCCATGGCAGATCCATTCCGCAGACCCCACTGCCCTGCAAGAAGGAGGCACCACCCAGGGGAGACCGAGGCCCTAGGGAAGGAGCCACAAGCTACATCCTCAGGATGCCTCAGACTCCCTACTCCTCTGCCAGCCCTGGCCTCTGGATCCTACCAAGGGCTGGGGCTGGATTGTAGTGGAGAGGGAGGCATGGGGGCGTCTGAGGGGGACTGAGGTCAAGCTGGCCAGGCAGACCCCACCAAGCACGAGCTCCACCCTGTGCTGACTGTGAGACCTTGGGCCGGTCATTCCACTTTGGGGCCTCAATCTTCATCTGCAAAATTGGAAAATAACAGCACTTTCCTGGTACAACTGTGGAAAGGAGGACCGTGCCTGGCACTGAGCTGGGCATATCATAGGTGTCATACAAACACATTTCCCTCTTTCCCTTACAGGCATCATCTCCAATCCAGTGTCCCTGCCATGGCACTGCCTTCCCTGACTCCTCAGAGGTCAGCACTGCCTTCCCTCCACCACACCCCCAGTCCAAGGGCCACCCAGAGGAGGGAAAGAAGGAAGGCTGAAATAATCAAGTAGCTAATGTTAATGCAGTTATGTGCCAAGTACTGTTCTAAGCATTCTATATGTGTATGCTGATTTCATCTACACCCAAAAAAATGTATGATCTAGGAAATATTATTACCCTTGTTTTACAGGAAAGGAAAATCAAAGCAAAGAGAAGTTTAGGAATTTCCAGGATCACAGTCAGTAAGTGAGAGAACCTGGGTTAGAACCCAGCTCACATTCCAGGAAAAGACCATAAAGGAAGGGAAAATCCTCACCCCAGGAAGAGGCAACTCAGTAGGGTGAGAGCATCTACTCACCACATCAGTTTGGCTGTGGGGTTTTGACGGCTGGAGGGTCCCTCCAGTGCCCTCAAGTTCCAGGGTTTACTGAGGGGTTGCTTGTGCTCATGAGCGAGCCAGAGACCCGTTATCCTGCTGTAGGAAGGGGCTCAGGGGTCTGCCTCTGTGCCCTACCCCATGCTTCCTGAACTTAAATGTGCACGCGAATCCCTAGGGATCTTGCGAACGTGCAGATTCGGATTCAGTAAGTCCGGAGCGGGGCCCAGGACTCTGCATCTCACAGGCTCCCGGCACCGTTGGCGCTGCTGGTCCAGAGGCCATGTTAGCAGAAGAAAGACTCTGCGGGACTGCGCGCCTCTCCCCGGCCTCGCTCCTCTCCCGTCTCCTCCTGCTTCTCTCACTCTGCTTGCTTCGTTCCCTTGTATTACCCAGTTCCGGGTGAGAGTTCTCCCCACCCGGCCACCTCTTAGGTAGCGGGACAGCTTGTGAAGGGCATTTTAGGAAAAGCTACCCAGGGAAAGGCCGGGCAGCCACTAAACTAGTTACCCAGCGCGGCCCAAATCTATGAGTCTGGCCAAGCACCTCCCATCACCTGTGAGGTCCCAGAACCACGGCATCTGGCAAAAAAGCAGCACTTATCACCTGTGAATTGGAGCAATGATCACAGAAGCTGACCTCAAGGGGTTGCCGTGAGGATTACATGACTTAGCACGCGTAAGGCAGTCAGCTCAGTGCCAGGCGCCCAGGAAGCGCTATCGAGCATGACATCTCACTGTGCTGAGTGACCCTCCAGCAGCCGTGGTTTGAAGTGGACTCGTGGGTCATTAAGTGCATGGTCCTCAAACTGGAGCGCATCAGAATCGCCCGCAGGGCTTGTTGAAACAGATTGCTGGCCCCACCCCCAAAGTTTCTGATTTAGTAGGTCTGTGGACGGGGTGGGATGCAAGAATCTGCATTTCTGACAAGTCCCCAGGTGCTGCCAGTCCAGGGACCAACTTTGAGAACCTCTGATCTAAGGGCAACTCCTGGCCCTGCCTGGCCAGGAACTTGACGGCCAGAGCTGGCCATGCTAGGCTAGCTCATGCCAGGAGTTAGGAGCCTTACCGGCCAGGTGTCCTGGGCTCCAAGGACACCAGAGAAGGGCTCATCTGAGGCCCAAGGCCCCTGTGCAGGCCTCTCCCACAGGCTTGCTGCCTCCTGCCTGGCCCAGCGCCCTAGCCCTTGCAAGGCCCCTCCACCCAGCTTTGTTTGCATTCCTGGAGCCTGCGTCAGCCTGGGCAGCAGGCGTGTCTATGCGGACCGGCCTGGCGCGGGCCTGACGGCTGGCCCTGCGCTGCAGGCCTCCTGGGCTGGGGCCGCAGTGGCCACGCAGGGCTCACTTAGCAGGCCGGTGACTCATGCTTCCTCCCGGATTCCGGGAAATGCCTTCCTGCTGCCGCTGCTGCTGCTTTTTTCGTGTTTAATGAGAAGTTCTCTGCAGACTTCCATGGCAACCTCGGGATGAGAAGGCAGGGGGAGAATGAGGCCAAATCCATTCCCAAGAGGGGCCCCAGGAATTCCCATCTCACGCACACACACACACATACACACACACATGTGCCCATGCACGCTTCCACTCTCTTGCCAGCCCCGCATGAGCCCCCAACCCACCATGGAGCTTTGGTCCAGGAGGGCCAGCCCCAAAAATGCTTGCTTTTATTGAAAAGGAATGGCCTCACAAAGGCACGACTGTAGGAAAGGTTGTAATTTGCCCAAATAAAACTTAATTTGATCCATGAAATAGCTGTGGTTTATTGTGTAATAGATGTGCTATGTGTTTCAATTTAATAGAAGACAATATAATAGGGGGCCAGTGGGGGCCTCCAGAGGCCCCCTTTTCCCCCACTCACAGTAGGGCCACACAGCCCGACCTGATGGGGGACCCTCCACCAGGAGAGGCTGGAGAAGGGCTGGCCGAAGACCCCTGGCTCAGACCATGGAGGCTGGTGGGAGAGACAGCCCAGGGACAGAACGAGCAAGAGTGCTTGAAGGAAAAAAAAAAAAGGAAAGAAATGAAAACCACCCTTTTTCCAAAGCAGAGCCGCGGGTATGTGAGTCTGGGGAGGGGGCTGTGGGGGCTGAGTCACTTTCCGGTCCACTGCTGCTGTGTAGGGCGGGGGCTCTGCCAGGGGCTGTGGGAGAAAGGAGGCTCGGTCTGTTACCTAGGGTGTGTTGGGGGGTCCCTCTGGAGAAGCCTTCGGGATGGTCCCCGGGGCAGTGGGCAGCCGCCTCCACCCGCAGTGCCCGTGCGTGCAGCCCTTGCCCGGGCTGGGAGGACAGGCCGTACAGGCCAGGGTTGGGGAGCCGGGGCAGGGCTCACTCGGGTATGGTGAGGCCCCCAGAGATGGTCCAGCTCAGCATCCCCCTGCCCCCAGCCCACCCTCGCGGTCCAGATTGAGGCCCAGAGAGGGTGAATTGCACGAGGGCAAATAGCCAGGGAGCAGCTCAGCTGGTTCTCGTTCCGTTAACTCGAGTACACGCTGGTGCTGGGTGAGGGATCGGGAGTAGGGTGGGATGCCAGGCTGGATTTACAGACCCTCAAGAGTGTTGATGGAATGACAGAGACCAGTAGGGAAGGGAAAGTGGGTATTTTTCTAAGCATGCCCTGTGCATTATCTCATCCAACCCTCATAGCAACCCTGTACGGTAGGGATTGGTGGTCCCATTTTGCAGATGAGGAAATTGAGGCTGGGGTGGTGGCTTGTCCAAAATCACAGTTACCCCTCGACCCTCTGCTGTCTCCTGTGAGTGGAGACAGTATCCACCTAGCAGCCACCACTTCCGTTCTGGTTCTGGGGCTCTGATCCCTGTACCCAGGTTGTTCCTGATTCATTCTCCCCACTCAGTGCTTTCCTGAAACAGCCCTTTATTTGGCTCCGTGTGACCTTAGACAAACCTCTGCACCTCAGTTTTCTCATTTGCAAAATGTGGATAATTACACGTATCCCACAAAGGCTATTCTGAAGATTAAATGAGATACCATGTGAGAAGCACCGAAGCCAGGCTTGGCATTTAACATGAATAGTAGGCACTCATTAAATCGTCTCTTTCAAATAACCCTTATTGAGAAGACCCTAGGCTAGGCAAGGTCAGGACATTAGTCTGGGAGGGAGAACGACCTGGATTTGAATTCCAGCTCTGCTGTTTACTTACCAAGTATCTGCACAGGCACTTATCTTACCACTCTGAGTCTCAATTTTGTCATCTGTAAAATGAGCATAACATTACCCATCATAGGAATGACGGGACAATTGAATGAGTTAATAGATGGCACATAATAGGTGCTCAATGAACAATAGTAGTTATTGCATCATTGTTATTACAACTCTCTTTCTAACCTCTCTTCTATGGCCTGACCAACTATGTATGACTGACATGCCCAGTGTGATGCTTCCCCCATAATCTTTCTGTGCTGTTCCCCTCCCCATACCCCTCCCCGGGATTTTTTTAGTCTACCAGTGAATTGGGGTTTCTGAACTGTGGTTCAGAGAACCCTCTGTATCCCAAGTGTCCCAGAAACAAATCACACGTGAATCCAATGACTGAAAGAACAGAAAGCATTTACCCTGGAAGCATTTGCAGGACATGCCCTTCTCTTTTGTTCTTCCGAGGAAATGCCACCCCATTGCCAAACCCACTGTCTGTGGGGCAGCAAGAGTGGCGAGAGCCTTATCAGTCAGGATAGGGTCTTCTAGGGACAGCAGCCAGAACGCCTTCTCTGAAAACCACATGGAAGATGAGATGCACCCCACCAGCTTGCCAGGACTGTGGGGTGCTCCTCTCTTCCCATAGCCCTGCTGAATCTCACTGATGCCCACTGCACCACAGGGAGCCCAGGAAGCCCATTAGAAAACTGCAACATGGGACTTGGATGAGACTGGAGCCCTTGAGGACTGGACTCGTCCAGGGCCACAGCAGGTGCGTGTGTGTGTGTGCGTGTGTGTGTGTGTCCTATTTCCATCATTCCTTATGGACATGTAGCTCCTACAGGGGAGCTCCGGGGATGAAGGGAGGTGGTGAAGTGTGGCAGTACACTAGCAAATGCTACAAATGCGAGGATTCATTTATTGTCATTTGACACAGTCAAATTTCACTTAAACAGAACACTGGCAGTTAGAAATGTTTAATGGAAGTTTAACATCAGATCCTTTTCATTTAACATTTATGGTGGAGAATCTGCTTTTATCATTATAATTTATAATATAGTTTAATATAATAAAATAATATATGATCTGTATAGAAAATTTGAAAAATGTGGGAAAGTGTTAAAGAAAAAGGGTGCAAAAATCATCCCAAACTCTAGAAGCCAGCTATATTCACTGGTTATATTTTATTTTCATATATGCATGCATTAATATCATAGTATCCATTTGTGTGCATATATTCAGCACTTTATTATGCCATCGACTGAATTCCGTGCTTACTGCATTACCTATGTATACATGCATACATAAAGTATCACATTTCATAGATGTAGGCTTATCACTGCTTTTCTTCCGTTCGGCATGGGCGTACCATGTGATGAAACACATAGGCCAGGCTGTGACTCCAAGCCTTTGCTTATGCTGTTCCCTCTTCCTAGAATGCCCTTCACCCCCTCCATTGTTTCATTGTCAAATTCTGTTCTTTTAAAATAGTGATCCTTATAAATATTGAATGTGTTTATTGGGCCATATGCACACACATGGGCAAAGTGGTGTATAGTGAGAATTGCTCCGCCCACCCAGGCCCAGCCACCCTGATCCCCACGGGCTGCCTGTCTGTTGTGTGCCTTTCTTTCCTTGACTATACTGGCTTCTCAGGGCTCCCACTCACCTGTCCCTTCCTCTGGGCTTTCCCCTGCCTGGCACAGGTGCGCCCTGCCTGTTGGGTCCTGCCTGAGAGCTTGCACAGCACCCGGACACCCCGCCTTGTCCCAGCAAATGATCATTTTTCTATATCATTCAAAATATTCTAAAATATGATATTTTATTTATAAAAATAACACAGCTTATGGTAAAGTAAAGAGTCCAGGAAAATGGAAAGTGGAAAGGGAAAAAGACCCAGTCGTGCCTCCCTCTCGCCTCCTGCTCCCCAGGCACAATTGCCATTTACAACTGCAATCAATTCAACCTCATTCTGAAAGGCTGCATAATACTGTCACATGGATGTACATCATTTCTGTAATTCCCTATTACTGGACAGTTAGACTGTTTCAGAGTTCTTTCTGTTATAGAAAAGTGAATATTTCTCAGGAAAGATCCCCAGAGGAAGAATTGCTAGAATAAAGGCCATAGACATTTTTATGCCTTTTGATCCATATTGAGAAACTGATTTCCTGAAAGCCACCCCGTTTATAGTCCAATCCACAGGAAAGGAGAACGTGCATTTTGCTCACCAAACTTCGTCTCAGCACCACTGAGCACGACATTTTTTAAAAAAAATAATTTGTCTAAAGTGATAAGGGAAAAATAGCATCTCCCTATTTTGATTGGATATTTTGTTTTCTAATGAGACTAAACATTTTTCCATATAGTCAGTCACTTAAATTTCCCCTTTTGTTGATTTTCTTTTTAAAGCCACTGCCCATTTCTTCCTGCCGAGGTTTTCAGAGTTTTTTCTTTTTGATTTGCAAATGCTCTTTACATATTTCTTTTTATTTTAATTCTATTTATGGTGTGTTTTGATGTACAGAAGTTTCCAATTTTAAGTATACAAATATATGCATCTTTTCCTTTATAATTTCTTCCATTACTGCTATGCTTGGAGAGGCCCTTCCCATCCAGAGATCAAAATCATGAGCATTTTCTGCTAGTTAGTTTATGGTTTCATTGTTTTCACATTTGACAGTCTCATCCATCTGGAATCTATTCTGCTCTGTAGTGTGAGGTGAACATGTAGCTATCCTCTCCCTCCCCCGGCCCCTCTGCTAGCCCCTCGGTGTCCCCTGCGCCACTTCTCCAGCAAACCTTCTTTTCTGGGGACTTTTGTGAAGAGCAGCAGCTCCAGGCACTGTGTTGTCACCATCCTAAGACACTTCAATCCTCTGACGTTACCTTTAACCTGTATTTACTGAGTCCGGTGCCAGGGCCCTCGCCTCCTACTGGGGACACAGAAACCAACACCACACAGTTGCCACCCTCGAGCAGCTCCCAGGCTAGGGAGAAAACAGGCCTATAACCAGACAGTCACGATAAAATATGCCAAGGCACATTTGCTGGAACAAGGCGGGGTGTCCGGGTGCCGTGCGAGCACTGGGGAGGACCCAGCAGGCAGGGCTCACCTGTGCCAGGCAGGCGAAAGTCTACAGGAAGAGACAGGTGAGTAGGAGCCCTGAGAAGCCAATATAGTCAAGGAAACAAAAGCGCACAAGAAACAGGCAGCCCATGGGGATCAGGGTGGCTGGGCCTGGGTGGGAGGAGCAATTCTCACTACATGCCATTTTGTCCATGTGTGCATATCGCCTAATAAACACATTAAATATTTATAAGAATCACTATTTTAAATGAACAGAAAGGAATTTGACAATGAAGCAGTGGAGCGGGGGAAGGGCACTGTAGCAAGAGGGAACGGCGTAAGCGAAGGCGTGGAGTCACAGCCAGTAAGGCCTATGTGGGGAGCGTTGCTGCTTCGGCCCCGAGAGGCTGAGGGCTGCAGGCTATGCAGGGCCTTACAGGGCTTGGTCTTGGATGGGCAGCCAATGGACAGCCTTGCACAGGGGAGAGACTGGGCCAGGGCTGCATTTTAGGAAGATCCATCTGGCTGCATTATAGAGAGAGGAACAAAAGTAGCTCCTGAGACAGGTGGAAGGACCCAGGATGAAACAGCTATGGCCACGTCACAGAGAGATCACCATGTATCAGAGCCATGGTGGTCTG
This sequence comes from Cheirogaleus medius, assembly GCA_008086735.1. Lineage (NCBI taxonomy): Eukaryota > Metazoa > Chordata > Mammalia > Primates > Cheirogaleidae > Cheirogaleus > Cheirogaleus medius. The sequence continues at coordinate 8,653,773 of VBSM01002959.1, read as the reverse complement.
GGGCTGCCCCTTCCAACCTGGAAGCCCCTCCTGGAAGGAGGCCAGCCTGTGGGCACCTGGCCTTCAGGCACTTTGGGATCCTCCCACAGGGGAGGATTCTGGGTTGTCTCTGGCCAGGCCCCAGCCTCAGTGTGCTTGGCTTCTCTGGGGGTGACAGCAAAAGGTATAAAAAACTGAAGAGCCCCCAAACAACCAGTCTCTGCAGCCAGAGATCTCAGTCCGAACCCTGACTGTATCCCTTACCTCCCTTGAGAACTCAAACGAATTACCGAGGTCCTCTGAGCCTCAATTTGTCCATATCCGTCCAGTGGGACAGGAGGGTTAGTGTGCGTGTCCAGTGCAGTATTTCATTAGAGAAAGTCTGCGAGGTTCCTGGCACGTGGGCTCCGTCGTATTACATGCAAGGTCCAATCCCACTGCTCTAAATAGGATGAGGCTTTAAAACGAGAACCTAGGAAAGGTGCTGCTCACCCCAAAACCATGCCTGGGACTTCAGGCACAGGAAGGAGCTCAGGAGGGAACCCTGGCCCAGACCCTGACTGGCCCTTTCCACTCTGTTCTTTCCCTCCTGGGCCCTCTGGCGAGCCCCCCCTTCTCTCCTGGGCCCTGTCTCAGACACGTCGATGTCCACAATCAGACAACTTCCCATTTTCCAAAGCACCTTCCTGCTCCTGAACTCATTTGTTCCTCACAACCCCTCTGTTGAATGAAGCAGGTCTTAGACCCATTTCACAGATGAGACAACTGAAACCGCCATGTGGGGAGGGAGTGGCAGGGAGCCCACTGGCTGCTGCTCCATGCTCCCCCGGCCTTCGAAGCCTCCCAAGTGCGGTGTCCAGAACCAAGAGACACAAAATGCCACAAGCCAGGGACTGCGAGGCACATGAAAAAATGCTAGCACCTTGAATGAGGGAAAGCTGGGGAGGCAGGATTTAGAGAGCACTGGAACAGGAGTCAGGCAGACCTAGTCGCAACCTAGTACTACCACTGGCTGTGTGACCTTAGGCAACTGCTTGACTTCTCTGAGCTTCTGCTTCTCTGTAAAGCAGGCCTCACGCCACAGAAACTGAAGCATTACCGTGAGAATGAAATGAGAGACCTTATGGTGTGTGACTTCTCTCTGACTATGTGACAAATTCCATGTTTTTGGAGAGATAAAGAGCGATTAGTCCAATCTGTCCTGTTTGTCCACATCACCAGCTGGTCGCATTTGTCAGCCCCCTGGGATGACTGAATGCTGGGAGTAGGACAGACTCCAGGGGTGTTGGGCGGTGTTGGGCATGGGAGGAGCAGGAGCTGGGGCTCTCTCTTGCTATTAACATTTCCCATAACTTCTCAGTTTTTCGGAAAGGTTAAAAAAGATGGCAGCCAGGTGAGGGTCAGAGCCGTCTGGTGGGGTGTCTAACAGCAGCCAGTTAAACTTAAGGCATCTGCAACAGTTCCAGAGAGCTGCACTTGGGCACGTGCCATCGCAAGGAAGCCTCCTGCGATCTAAGGTATCGCTTCCCAGGTGCTGGAGTGTTGCGCTTCCCCTACCGACACGGAAGCAGCGTGTTCCATTCCCGTGCCTGCAACCTCACCTTTTCCCCAATCATGCTCTGCTTGTATCCAGACTTTTCTTCCAGAGGGGTCAGGTATAAGAACAACAGGATATATTTATAAAATTTAACCAGAATTCAGTCTGAACCCCCAAGATACCCTTTTGGTCAGCCTGCCAACTATAGTTTGTATCAACCAGGCTGGCCATTCAGGGAAAGTAAGAAGTATTAATGTAAGCCCCAGGAATTGTTAAGGCAAAATCTCGAATTTTCAAAATTGGTCTATGTATAAACCCCACCCCTTTCATCCTGGTCCTTACCCAGGAAATGGCCAAGAGTAGATGATTCCTTCCTGGGGACAGCCACAGTCAGGGACCAGGCTGCCTTACTGAGGTGTGCGGACTAGGAGAAGGTAAGAGAGAGAGCTGGAAACTTTGACCCAAGTTTTCGAGGAGGCTGTTTCAACCCCCAACAATACTATCCCTGTGGATGGCAGGGAGCATGCAAGGTCACTGAGCACCTTGATGGTCAGCCATCGTTGAGTTCTGTGATCAAAGGCACACCATTCTCGGACTGTAAATGGTTCAGAAAGCTGAAAACACGACACAGATTAGTTTCAAGGACCACGATGCTGCGACTGGAATCGACTGATCAGCCTGGAACGGCAGCACCATAACCTGAAAGCAGAGAGGCAGCCAACAATAGCCACCAGACAAGGTCAGAGGTCTGAGGCAGCGATCTGGCATAAGGAGGCAGAGGCCATGCCTGGCGAGAGACACCCAGGTCAGCTTCCGGCAGGAGTCACAGTCTGGCATGCAGCGGTGGAAGCACGGATTCCCTTACTCTGTCCTGGTCCACACGGCGGGGGGGTCGGGGGGTCGCCATGTGTGTCAGAGAGCAGACCCCGATGATGCGCATCCACAGGAGTGACCCAGGCAGTCCAGTCCAATCCACAGCCCAATCGTTTCCCCAGTTTGTGACCCCACAGAGGGGTGTCTTTAATCTACCGTCCTCTAGCTTTCCAAGTGGTAGATGAAACAGCCAAGCCATTGGCCATGCCCAAGAGTCAGTAAAAATATCACAGGCTCCTTCCCGGGGAGCGTTGGCCAGGGCTGCCAGAACAGCGTGAGGTTCTGCCCACTGAGCGGAGTGACCACACTCACTTCAGTCCTGCAGCGCTGAGGCTGAGCAGCCACGGCAGCCCAGGGACACCATGTGGGCTCAGCTGGACCATCAGTAAACGTGGCCGAGGCATGTAGAGGAAGCTCTGTGAACCGAGGTCCATGTTGAGCCGGCAGCTTTGCTTCGGGAGGGGTAGCATGGGACAGTTTTCCCCAAAGGGACGTGAAGCCGAGCTGCTGCTGGGGCCGGGCCAGCGTGCTCTTGGGCACACTGTTTCCATGGGACGACGGGAACTTGTCGGGCCCTTCCCACCTTCTCAGTCACTGAGTCTAAGTTGACCCACCCCAAATGCGAACATCAGGCCACACTGTCACAAGGCCTGTGTTGGTTGGATGTTCAATTTCAGTAAGAGCCCGGTTTCGAGCTAATAGTTGCTTTCAAAAACCGTGTACCTGGTAGTCACGTCAGGGAAGATATGAGTCCCAAACCCCAAGGGTGCCCCTGTGCGGAGGACGCCTCCCTTTAGCCAGAGGCCTCCATCAGCAAAATCATCTGTCACTCATCACTCTTACAGCTCAAAGGGGTCATTAGGGTTGTGGGGGCCCCAAAGGTATCAGCACTTCTCTCTGGGTGGCTTTCCCCCATTGAGAATCTCCTGTGGCTCTTACGGGACAGGAAAGTACAAGTGCATAATCATCGGTCCCCACCAGTCATTTAGATGCAAAAGTCACAATAGCAGTACATTGACGTGGCCCAAAGGATTGTGTTAGTGTCCCCTCCCCATGATGAGCCCTACTCAACACCACCTTAGCTGAGCCCAGGCTCCCCTCCCCCACGGGCAGGGTGGAGATTTGGGTGCCCGTCTCCAGGAGACCTAGGAGAGTGTGCGTCCCTCCCCTGTCCAGAGCTCCTCAGTGTACTTGGCCAGGAGCGAACTTCAGCCCCCTTGGGGACAGGAAGACTTTAGCCTCACCCCAATCATCTTGCTCCTTAAAGTAGCTGAGGCTAGGGTGGCAGGGGAGGGCGTGGCCAGGGCCGTGGAGGGAGAGCGTGCCTCCGTGACAGCGAGCAAGGTGCCTTTACTTCTGGCTGTGGCCAGCACGCAGCTGCCTAGGGCTCAACCACGCAGTGCACACACAGCCCTGTTTTGGGCAGTAAAGTCATCACTGTTGACACCATCTACCTCAGTTGTAGAGACAATTTGACTCAGCAGCCGTAGCCGCATTGCTTTCTGCTGGGGCCACAGGCTTTATGCCCATCGGCTAAGCTGGGCCTGCACAGACAGGGCAGAAAGTTTTCAAACTTTAAACTTTTTAAAGGAGACCACCCTAACCCAAGGCATCTGCTGCCCCATTACCAATATAGTGTCTTTCTAAGTTCTTATGTGGTTTCAACATAAGGACTTGGGGAGTTTTCCAGGGTAGGGGAGGTACATGGCAAGAATTGATCTAGATTTGAGTCAGTTTCTCATTCCCTGGTGGGTCGCCACTGGTATCATAAACCCAAACTGAAGCAGTCAGAGACCTAATACCAACCAATTCTTCATCTGTGGTTTCCTCTGGGACCTTGTCTGTCTCAGGGAAATTTCCCTAAGCAAGCCAGAGTTCCTTTCTATTCCCTTACAGCAGCCAGCACCCACTGTAAAGCAAACAGTAAAATAACTCTGAGACCTTTCGCCATCATCTCCAAATGGGTCTAAAGTTGGCGCAGTGGAGTGCAGGAGCGGCTGACATTGTCATTCTTCCTTCACAAGCACCACGTGCCCCACCCTCTCATGCCAGGTGAATTTGCTTAAGTTCTAGACCCTTCTGGTCTCTGCCCACAGCAGTAGTCAGTTTCCCTCTGGGGCGTAAGTGGCCACTTCTGTAACTGCATCTGAAAGGCAGCAGCACCGTCTGTCCCCCCAGGACAAATCTTAGTGCTAGTTCATTCTAGTGGGGAGGACTGAGACTGCCCACTAGGCTGGTGAGGAAGCCCCTCCGCCCGGAGAAGGGTTATCACAACCAGGGCACCATTTGACAGCCACCTTTGAACCCACCTCCCAGCACGCAGCCTGCAACTGCCTTCCCAAGTCCTTCTCATTAATAGGCAACGACAGATAGCCACGCATTGCCCACTTGACCATACAGTTTGGCCAAAATGTTTGCAGCTGATTTCCATGGACTTCCCTCGTATGGGCTTGTGAGACCCTCATCTTTCCTCTTCTAGAAAGCTGGCTCTCTGTCAGCATCGCATCCTCATCACCAGAGCTGGCAAGAACTGGGAACAATCTGAGATTTTATCTTATTTATAAGAAGTTAGCTTGTCGCTGTTTCATGGATGCTGGTGTGAAAGATAAGACTGTCTCTGACTCCTGGGTCAGAGACAAAGGACTTCTATTACTCGTGGCACAGGGTAAACATCACATTTGCACTGGTTTCACTTGTGATGCAAAGAGAGACAGGTGACACCTGCATATGCAGTGGGGTATTTTATAGGAGAGGAACACTGAGCTTAGGGAACCCAAATTTTTTACAACGGGAAGTAGAACATGCCTGTCCCTTGCACCAGAGGGAGGTACTGTGCTGTCTCCCAAGGCTGTTTGCTGCCATATATCCTGAAAAGACAGTCCAGAACAAAGGCAGTCAGTGCCTCTGTTTGCAAGATTTGCAGCGAGACCACGGAAGATGCTTTCTCATTTGATTCCCATGTGGTAGAGGGTATCATCCCCCTTTTACATGTGAGAACACCGAGGCCCACAGGGAACTCATGGAATGCCCAAGTTCACACAGACTAGGAAATCATGGAGCCGGGATTCAAACCTTTGTCCTCAGGCTTTCGCTGCTCTCTGAAGCTGGCCCCTCTGTCATGGAGCAGGTAGGCAAATCTGTCTGTTCAGTTCAAGGTGGTTTTCATTGACTCTGTGGACTTCTGTTCCCTAGCGTCTCCTCTATTCAAACATAAAAAATTCAAGAACAGACTCACCTCAGAAGCCCGTGGTTTCTCCTGATCTCTTGGGAGCCCACTCACAAGGCCTAGAAACCATCACAGAAGATGTCTAATGACATCTCCTGCTGGGCTAGGGCCAGGCCAGCTGGGACCTTCCCCTAGAGGAGCATCCAGACTTCCCAAACGTAAGAACTGACGATTCCCCAATTTAAAACTCCGTGTGGCAGACCCAGCATGACTCAGCTTTCTGGGGATCTGATGTGGTTTTTGACACTCATTGGCATTATATTTTGGGCAGCACAAAGCAGGGAATTCTTAAATAGTCAAAATAGTTGTCTTCAGGGCCAGGAATGGCAAAATTCTTGCTCCATTGGTAGAGAAGGAAAAGAAAGAAGGGGTGGCAGGGAAGTCGCCATTTCCAAAGAGTCCGCTTCTAATACACAAACTGTACTTAGAAAACCCGAAAATGCTGCCCATTTTAGGCAACTTAAGGAACTTGGCCAACATTGAATGGCCTGTTTTGGAAGAGATTTTTTTTTTCTTTCGTCTACAAAAACTGATGAATAGATGTGTTTCTGTGAAAATGTTAATGAAACTGCATGTTGGACTGGGCGCGTGTATGCAGTGGTGTTGCCGTGTGTGTTTTTCTAGGCATTCCAAAAGCACCATTTTGTTCGTTGCTCAATGATGAGAAATAGACAGCAAAACTATTAAAAATAAACATTTCCAATTAATTTTCTAGTTCAAACAGAACTGACAAAAAAAAAAAAGCTGGCAACAAACATAATATTTTTTAAAAATTCAACGAATACTCAACGTCACTCATTATGGGCCAGGCTTTGTTCTAACTGCTTCACAAATACTAATTCATTTAATTTCATCTTCCTAACCATCCTATGAAGTAGGTAATATTCTTATGCCCAGTTTAACAGATGAGGAAACTGGGGCTCAAAGACTGTAAGTAACTTGCCTAAAGTCACCTCGCTCCAGGCAGAGCTAAGCCCGGAGCCCCAGGACTTGGCTGCAAAGCCTGGGTGCTCAGCAGCTATGGGAAGTCAAGTTCAGAAGTGCTGCCACCAGCAGGGGGCTGGGGGTAGGAACACTAGCTTTGGAAACATCTAAAGTGTGAGTCCTGCTCTGATACTTACTAGCTGTGTGACCTTGGGCAACTTACTTAACTTCTCTGAGGCTTATCTATGAAATGGGGCCAAGGGATTAATTGAGATGATACAAAGTGCCTAGTACACAAAGCCCCTCAGTACATGATAACTGCTATTGTGACCACTAAACAAAGAGTTCTGTTACTAGCAATTATCCCAGCTCCTTTCAGCAGGTTCAACATGAACGTCCACCTTGCCTGCCTCTCTTGGGGCATTAGATTTTTGGGTGAAGGGCAGGGATTCTCTAGAGTCCCTGGGCTCCCCCAGAAGGCACCATCAAATTATCTGGTTTACACCTTTCATTTTAAGGGGAAACTGAGGCCAGGGGTCTAGGGGGCTCAGCCAGGTCTCCCATGGTAACCCCAGGGAGTCCAAGGAGGCCAAATTGAAAACCATCTCTCTCCTCTGCTCGGACTATGGACTCCTGATCTCAGGCTCAGACATTCTAGGCACTTTTTCGAAAATGGTCATTGTTTTGAAAATGGTCAGAGAGGCTACGAGGCTGTTTCAGCCTATGTCCCTGGAGATGGTCAGCCTAGGCTGGAAACCTCTTCCCCAGTACCCTCCTCAACCTCCTCAGCTGCCTCCTCCAGCCCCCTACTTGAGCCAGGGTGACATACAACACCCACTGGGTTCTCGGGGCTTCTGGAAGTCTGCAAAGGCTCAAAATGATAGGGTGGAGAATTTAAAAACATTGTCTTCATTTGCCTTTCACTAAAAAGCATAGGGAACACAACAATGAGAATGTGCTAAACGCCACAGAACTGAGCACTTAACAATGGTTAAAATGGCATATTTTATGTTATGTATATTTTACCACAATAAAATTTAAAAAGCACAGGGAAAATGAAAAGGTCGCAGAGATGGGTGGTGGTGATGGTTGTACAGTGATGCAAATGTGCTTAATGCCACTGTTGACTTAAAGCATGGTTAAAATGGCAAATAGGGTAAATGTTATGTTATATATATATTTCACCACAATTAAACAAAACACGCGATCTACACCTCTACCCTTCTTGCCTCTCAACTGCTTTGCTCAGGCCCATGCCGGCTCCACAGAAGCCTCTGCAGCGTCTCTGAGCAGCTGGCTCTGGAAGCAGCTTCAAGTCATGTGTTGGCTTCATCTGCTACTGCCTTGCTGTGTGACCCTGGGTAGCAGCCTGCCCTCTCTGGGCTTCAGTTCTGGGAGAGCTATGGAACTAGACGCACTCTGAGGGCACTCTGAGGGCTTCCCCCATTCAGAGGTTCTGAGAGTCTGTGTTCTAATCCATCCAATGGACACCTCCACTGCCACCACCCCCGCCACAAACCAGGAATCCTTGCCACCAAACCCCCAGACGTGTGGCAGCAAGACCGATAGAATAAGGCAGCAGGACACGAGCCCCCAGAACCCAGGCCTGAGAATGGGGGAGGGGCGAGTGTTCTTAGGGGCCTGGAGGGAGAAACCAGCTGGGGGTTGTCATGGAGACACATGATACTAATAAACACACCCCCTCTGGATGCCTGCTTGGTCCTTCAGAGTTTATAAAACACACCCACATCCATTACCTCTGTGACCCTCTCATTCCACAAACATCCAGGGAGTCCATCCTTCATGCCCGGCACGGGGCTGGCCCAGGGCCACGGGGCCAGTGGGATGCGAGACATCTCTGGCTCCCAGGAGACTCTGAGGGAAGAGAGGGGGCCACAGTGTGGTCAGAGCTAGGATGGGGCAGGCTGGGGGACAGATGAGAGGAGGGGACAGCTTGGGCAAAGGCCTGGAAGAAAGAGGGAGAGGGGGAGAGACACATGTCCAGAGTGTGGTGTGGAGGATGCTGTCGGATCTGGGCACAGACGCCACTCTGGGTGGAGAATGGACTGGAGGCGGCAGGAGAGGGGCAGGAACTGCCCAGGAGAGGCCCTGGGGTGCCAGACTAGGGCCACTGCAGTGGGTCATTGACTCTACTTTCCAGCCGAGGAGACAGGTTCACACAGGTCACCAGCAAGTTAAGGGATCTGGACTTGAGTCCTCACACTTGCTGAGTCTCCAAAGCGAAGCTTTGCTGACCCTCTGAGCTGTCCTCCGGGCCCCACTTACTGGGTGCTTAGTCCGGGCCGGTTCTGAATGCCTAACAGGCATGACCTGTTTAATCCTCCCAACAACCCTGGGAGGTAGGTACTCTTACCATTATTATTCACTTTAACAAATGAGGACACCAAGACAGAGAAGTCAAGTGACTTTCCCAAGATCACATAGCTGCTAAGTGACAGAGTCAGGATTAGAATAAGGCAGCTGCAGCCAGAAGCAGCTGGAGCCTGTATACCCCCAGCGACAAGTGGGATGGGGGCTTGCAGGAGGGGAGGGGTGGGTGGGG
>VBSM01002959.1:8609034-8644571 GCA_008086735.1 Cheirogaleus medius | reverse complement strand
GGGGGGGGAGGGTCCAGGCAGTATGGGGACTCCCACAGTTGGCTCTGGCCTGGGGGTGGTGGCGTGAAGGGATATAGGAGTCTGGGCTGGCAGGGGAACCGGGAACGGTTTCTCCTTGAAGGCCAGCATGGCCAGTGAGGCTCAGCGCCAGAGACAATCGATGTCATCTGCCTGGTTGGGCGCCTTCTGGGAATCTGGGACACATGAGTCTCTACATGGGGTAGACTCTGGGGCGGGAGCCAGGAAACCTGGGTGAAACCTCAGCATTCCATGATTATAGGCGTGAGGTAAGCACTTCCCTGCTCTGGGCCTCAGTTTCCTCATCTGTAAAATAGGGGCATCAATCCATGATGATGGAGGATTGTGATCACCCCTGCCACACCCAGGCATTGCAGGGTGACTGCTGCTTCCTCTAATGGCAAAGAGCCCCTCTTAGGAGATCAGCATTGGGCACCATGCTCTGGGGAGCCAGGATGAGTTCAGGGATGAGGGGCCCAGGCCCTGCCAGCAGGGCCCTCCTTCTAGGATGCCCCTCCAGGCCTTTAAGCTTCCTGCAATGACCTTTAATAAGCCCAGGTCTGCTCACCTCCCTGGTCCACTCAGAAACCAGCCCACCTTCCCCACTGCTTCCTAAAGATCGTCCCAGCTCCCCATCTTGGCATTGGAGGGACCTCCAGCCTCCCATTCCAGCTCTGGCCCTGTGTTAATAACTGCTGCTGTGCAGACCAGCAAGCTGGTCTAATGCTTGCTGATAGACCAAGGGACTGTGTGGTATGCTTAATTCTCCCAATTTGCACCTACGTCTGAGGCGGGGACAATTTTATTCCCATCTTAATGGATGATAACACCAAAGTATGTTAAGAGGTCAAGAAGTCACTGAAGTCACTCTAAGTGGCAGAGCTGGGATTTGAACTCAGACAGCCATGCTCTCTAGAACACAAGTGTCTGAAAACTCCCTTCTCCTGCTTCCTGGTCTCTGCCATCCCCAAACCCTTAGCTGCTAGAGGCACCAGTGTGCCTTGGTATGGGGACTGGATTAGCAGGGGTGGGGACGGTCTATTGGCAAATAACTGGGAAACAAAGTTAAATGGTGCTATTGCTTGGAGGATGTGGTGGCCATGATTCCTGCCCCTTGGCATTCACCTTGTGTAGGTCCTCCCACATTGTAACAGGGATGATTTGTCTGATCAATAGAATATGGCAGAAGCAATGCTATGTCACTTCTGAAATATGATTCTAAAAGACAGCAGCTTCACTCTTGGTCTCTCGTTTGGATCACTTGCTCTGGGGAAGCCACGTTGTGAGTAGCCCACTGGAGACGCCCACGTGGTGGGGAACTGAGGCCTCCTACCCTCCTGCCAACAGCCACAAGCAGGTCCCCTCCCAGGCAAGACTCAGATGACTGCAGCCCCAGCTGACGGCTTGACTACACAAGGTCGTGAGAGATCCCCAGCCAGAACCACTTGGCTAAGCTGCTCCTGGATTTCTGACCCGAAGAAACTGGGAGATAATAAATGTTAGTTGTTTTAAGCTGCTCAATTTTGGAATGATTTACTATGCAGCAAGAGATAATACACAGGACTTCTCAGAGCACTTTATGTAAATCTCTAAGAAAGAAGATATAGAGTGTAACATTCCCCTTAGAAGATCTGGCCAAGGAGGCTTTCTTTTTTAGAACATTCTTGGGAAAACTCTGATCTAATGAAATGGCACTGGTCCTGCAATTAGATGTAACCTCTAACCTTGATTTTGTCTCATGAGCTAGTGATTTATCCTTTCAGAACCTCAACTTTTCCCTCCTATAAAGTAGAAATAAACCATCTGCCTTTACATAAATTAATACAGCCCCAGATGGGCAGATTCTGAGCTATTTGGTGGTGATGGCTGGTGGTGGGGCAGCCTGTCCGGGTCCTAAGAGGAGCCTTGCCTTGGGGCTTCGGGTGGTTCTACAAGGTGACAGGTAGGGCCAGGGCCCACTATCTCAGTCTTCCTTCCCTAGGCAGTTTCTCCAAAGTGGGAAGAAATAGTGTCTTCTAGTTTGTGCATAGCTCAGAGATGGGGGCATGGGCCTGGGCCCCTCCAGGCTGAGGCATGAACCTCCCCATCAGACTGAGAGAACTTGCCCAGGACAAATGACCTGTGTATCCTCCCTTCCCCCACCCCACCCCTCTCCAGTGGACACACCGCAGCCATGAGCAGGAAAGAAGAACAGAACCTTCTCTGATTTACTTAAAAGTAAATGTGTCCTTCCTTTCTTTTCAATTTGTTCCCTCCACGCTTCATCTAGTAAAAGACTGAAGTCAAGTTTCAGAGTGCCTGATGGGTCAGAAACCCACTGAAGCCCTACATGTCCGTCTTTGTAAAAAGAAGACAGTTTAAAAACAACTATAATGCGAATACTTTATTATCAACGAGTGACTGGTATTAGCTTTTTGTCTGGGCATTAATATTTCAAAAACCATACACCAAACCCAGGCTTTTCCACCTAGCTCTGCTGTATCATTTTCTTAAAAAAACAATAACAAAAACAAAAAAACATAAAGAAGAGAGAAAGGAGGAAAAGAAAAGAAAATATATCTGTATTGAAAGAATTATAAGCCAAAGTGCGTCTTTCTTGTTTTGTCCATATACACACATTGCACCATACATAAATAATTACATTGTAAAAATGACTCCATAATTACAAGTATAATATATATTTCCATATAATATATAAAACTTTATATTAAATCTAGGTAGATGATATTTGGGGGGTTTTGTCCGTGGGGCGGTGTCTCTGGGCCTCAGCCCCTCTCGAGGTGAGCAGGTGGTGGTGGCCCCGGCCTCCCCGCCCGCCCGCCCCTGCGCCGGGGCCTTCGCCTCCGAGAGGCCAGCGCTATCTGTGGTTGTTGAGGAGGATCTCGAGCCAGCAGGGACAGGAGGTGATGAACTGCCGGGAGTAGCAGGGCCCCCAGCCCTTGGCGAAGCTGATGCGGACGCTGTTGGGGTCGTAGGGACCGTCGGCGGCGTCGGGCTCGGGCCCCTGCTGCAGCAGCCCGGAGCGCTCGAAGTCGAACACCTTGATGGAGTAGCCGGGCGGCACCTTGCGCACGACCAGGGCGCGGCCGCCGGGCGAGTCCAGCGTGGGCGAGTTGACGAAGATCGGGTGCTCCCCGCGGTTGTAGGCCCACACGCCGTCGGGCTCCTTGCTGAGCAGGATGCCGAAGCCGATCTTGCTGCGCGTTCGCCGCACCGACTCGCTGCGCTGCTCCAGGTTGAGCTGGCCCAGGCAGAAGCCGCTGCCCTGAGGTAGGTCGTAGAAGATGCTGACGGCCTGGTCGTACACCGCGTAGAGGCGGCCCACGCGCGTCCGGTGCTCCCAGTACGCCACGCTGCACCAGTGGCTCGGCTTGGTGGCGTCCGGAGACATGCTGGCGTCTGGGGAGCAAGCACAGGGAGCGGCCGGGTTATTCGGGGTGGGGAGGTGGGTGGAGGGGGTGCACGGGTGGGCACTGCTGTCCAGGCGGTAGGAGCTGGGTGAGGTTTCAATAGCAGTCGACCGTCATGTGAGCACCTACTGTGTGTCTAGTTGCCCTCAATAAATTTAGCACAGCACAGGATGTCTGTCTCTCTCACACACACAACCTCACACAAAAGAGAAAACAAAGGTTATGAACCCACAGAGTGCAAGCCAGGGCACCTACTGTGTGCTCGGCGCTGTGGCTGCAGACAGGAACCACACCCTGCTCCTGCCCAGAGCATTTTACACTGGTGCAAGAGGGACAGAAAACACCACGCACACCGTGGTGTGCCAGGCACCGAGCACTGTGCTTCCCATGCTACACACCAGACCCCACTCGGTCCTCAGGGTCACTCTAGAAGGAGGCCACCTCCTCATCCTACAGATGAGCGGCTGCACAGCTGTTGAGTGGATCTGAACCCACTAGTCAAGCCTCAACCTGACAGAGGAGGGTTACAATATAACGGAGTACAAGTCACCACTCAGGGGGGACTTAAGCATGGGAAGGTGGCCCCCAGGATCCCTTCCAGCCCAGAGCTGTGGGGTTTCTGCGCTGGCCTTGTTTGTTATAACTACGGCTGCCGGGCTGCTCCGGGCCTCAGCCTTAGTCTCCACTACCCCTCACTCCCCAGCCCCAGCCTGAGTTGGCTTTCTTGGCTGGAAATGCGGGCTTGCACTGGAACTGCAGCCCCCTGTGTATGGCGGAGGGTCCCTAAGTGCCAAAGAAAATCACTCCTCAAGGGCCCTGGAGCTTGCCATCTCTCTGGGGTGTGTGCTGCTCCTCTCTGGGCCTTAGTTTCCCCACTGTACAGCAAAGGGGTGGCCCAGGTGTCACTGAAACCCCTTCCCACTCCAACCTGGGGCATCTCTGAGTGTCTGGAGGAGTCCAACAATTTCTGAGAGCAAAACTAAGACCACAAGCAAAACCCAGGCTGAGGACCTCCTTGCAGGGCACCCTGTGCCCACTGCCCTTGCGTGTGGCCAGCTTCTCAGACTCTGAAGACTTCCGACATCTGGTCAGAGGTCTGAGAAGTGACATGATTGCCACACCTGCTTCCACACAGGTCCCTGGCCAGGGCCTGCGCACCGAGGAAGACGTCCCGTGTGAGGCCTGACAGCAAAGCAAAGCCCTTTATGGCTCAGCTTCTCCGAGAGAAACTGACCAAAGTCCAGCCAAACCCTGGGGAGACACAATTCTAACGACTTCATCTGGGAGCTTGAGTGAGGCCAGCTCTGTCTGCCTTCATCCTAGCCCTGCCTAGAAGCACCAGAGGAACAGGGTGACAGGGCCCCTGATGTCCTCTTACACACTGGGAAGCCTGCCTAGCCACCTAGCAGGACACTGCCTGAGGGGGCCTTGGGCTAGGCACAGGCCCCATGAGCGTGCCCCTTGCCCTCTGCCTGGCACTGAGGTCCTCACGCCAGCCCAGAACTCGTATCGTTTTTCTCACAGTTTCCATCTAGGCCTCCAATGGTCCCAACTGATGGTCAGTAGGGAGGAGAAGAGGCCCTGCTTCCTGCCCTGGGCTGACCCACTCCGTAGCCAGTGGGCAGAGAGACAGCTCAAGCAGATGGCAGGTGACAGGGCTGCAGGCACCAGGTCAGTGCCAGCAGGTGGGCAGCAGGAACAGCCAGACTCTGAGCTCTAACACCCCATCCCATTGTCCCTCTCCCCACTCATCCACCTGGCACAGATCAGAAAAGCAGCACTGTGCCAGCCTGGCACCAACACACCCGCACCAACACTGTTCACCCATCAGCAAGAATTCCATGCATGTACCAGGCACAGCGAGGTGGGAAAGCCAGGAAGTGGTGCTGGAAGACCCTGGGAGCTGGGAGGGACGACAGCATCATGGAGTGCCTTCTGCGAGCTAGGCGCCTCCTCACAGCAGCCTGGGTTCCCCTCTATCACCACCCCAAGTCTCCCAAATTCCAGGAGACAGACTGCCACCTCTGGGAAGCCCTCTCTGACTCTCCTTCCTGGGGTGCCTTAACTGTAGCCCCTCCTTTGGCCTGAACAGGAGTCTGTGCTGCTGGCCAGATCCCCCCAGGGGGTCTCCACTCTCTGAGCAGGAAGGGGTGGGTCCCAGTCCGTCCGGAGGCTGCACATATCCCCAGTACTCTCTCACTCGGAACAGGGGAAAAGGCAAGGAGGGAGGGAATAAAATACACCCCAAGTGTCTGCACACTGCCCCCCATGGGGTCTGCCAGCAGGTGGGCCGATAGCCTCAGGCCTGGGGGCAGTGAAGGGTGGTGGGCAAGGACTCAGGTCTCCTGGGGGTGAGCCACCGGCTCTCAGCCTCCCCATCCCCAGCCACTCTCGGTCTTGGGTTCCAAAGCTTGAAGATCCCCTGACACCATCTCATCCAGTGAGACCCAACACCGAGGCTCCACAAACCAACACAGTTTTTAACAGCGGTGCTGGGATGACACGGGGTTACCACCCTCTACTTTGTCAGGTACCAGTTTATTTTCTATCTTATTTTTCTTTCTTTCACCATGGACCAGTGAAAACGCAGTCCTAAGACTGGCCCGCAGCGACTGCTAATGGAGTCCACCAACCTTGAGCCCCAGAGACGGTGTCCCAGGGCTGTGTGGAGTGACCTGCCCAAGGAGGTGGCAGAGCTAACGCCCGAACTCGAGAGCCCAGAACTCTACTCTGACCCTTGCTGCATGATCCAAGAGGTGTCAGAGTGAAATAGACCTAAAGCTGCCGCCACTGACTAGATGTGTGGCCACAGACGAACTGCTGAATGTCCCCAAGCCTCAGTCTCTTTTTATTATAAAATGAGCTGGTTAGTAATTGAGTGCCTCGCTCACACAGTCCATCTTCGGATTTTCTGGCAATTTCAGCAGCAAATCAATTGGTTGCAGAAAGAAGCAGCTGCCTTGTTCGCTGGCTCCAGTGCTGTCCTCACCCTTCAAAGGCCAGGGCCCCTTAGGGATGTTGGGAGTCGTGGCCCAGGGCCACCACCGTGGAAGGTTCCAACAAGACAGTGGGTGACAAGGTCTTTGCAAACTGTAAAGCACTTTACAAATGTTATGAGTTAGCTCCTCGCCTGGCGCCTGCGGTGACAGAGGTGCTCAGTGGGTAAAGGAAGAATGAAGCGATGAGCATCTCACTGTCTAGAACAAAGACGAGCCCCGCTGCGGCTGCCTTCCCACGCACATGTGCATGCAGACCCCATGTGGCATGTCCGACACAAGCTGACACTCTTTCTGCGACACCGTGAACAAGAAGGCAGGTGCCCCCCTAACCCGTGGTCCCACGGTGCACGGCCCCCACGCCCTTGACGCCCTGACAGGCTGGGCTGCCACGCAGGGTGCGAGAGGACAGTCTCTTGCAGAAGGATCTTTTTCTCCTCGTGGCTCCAAGGCTGTGGTCCTGCCATCTCCCACAGCCATCAGCCTAATTAGGAACCAGCTCTTTAATTGCAAATAAATACCGGGGAGTCAGACCCGAGTGAACAACATCAAAGATGACCGAGCTATGACCGAAACTCCCGCTCACTGCCCCCTGCTCGGGGCCTGGCCTAGTTCCCAGCCAGACCCTGGGTCCTGCTGGGAGCATTCCAGGGGGAGGACGAGAGGTGCTGTGTCTGGGGTGGGGTGGATCTGGTAGAGCAGCACTAGCCCAGGAGACAGGAGTCCTCCCTCCTGGCCCTGATCCAGCAGGTCATCTCCCTTCTCTGGCCTCAGTCTTCCCATCTGAACAATGAGCTCATGACTTTCCCCAGCTCTAAACTCCTGCGATCTAGTGAATGCTCACGGCAGCTCTGGTCAAAATCACCCAAACCCGGAAACCGGCTCCAATGTCCACCAACAGGAGAAAGGATAAGCAAACACTAGGCACATCCACCCAGTGGAACACTACTCATCGACAGAAAGGAGCACACTTCTGAATCTCAAAACGCACCCCGCTGAGAGCAGCCAGGCATGGAAGAAGATACATGGTTTGTTTCCATGGATGTGAAATTCTCTGATAGAAATCAGAACAGCGACTACCTCTGGGAAGTGGGATGGCTGGGAAGGGGCACAAGGGAACTTTCCAGGCTGATGGAAATGTTTGATATCTTGATTGGAACAATGGGAATGAGGGTGTATGTGCTGTCAAAAGTCACGACCCACACACTTAAGAGCTGTGCATTTCATGGCAGGTATGATACCTTTGAAAAAAGTAAAAAGAAGAAAGTGGCAATGTCCTGTGACTGTCCTAGAGTGGCCTCAGCAGGGCTCGGCAGTGGCCTGGGGGACAGCCCCTGTTCCCTCCCAGTGGTGCCCACATTCCTGCCACCAGAGGGTGGTGGCTGCTTGCACAGGGCAGGAGACGACTGGCCCCAACAATAGGCCTTCTCCCCTGCACAGAAGCCAGCCCTCCGATGGCTGGCATTCCTTCCTCTTGGCCTCTCTGCCCAGGGGTGGGTGCTGTAAGCCCAACGTGTAATTTTGTGGGGGTGCTGGGGCACCGAGGGGGCTGACTGCAGTCTGGGGGAGGCAGGGAGAGCAGAAATCCCAAGAAAAGCCTTTAGCTTCTTCGAATCAGCAGTTTTCTGTCAAAACAAAGGGCAGGGATGTTCCTGTGTGCTCCCCGTGGGCTGCGAGCTCCAAAAGCCTGGGCACACACAACAGCCTGCTTCCCTCCTGCTTCCCCCTTTCCTTTTGGCCAAACTGCCCTGGACTCGGCCATCCCGTGCAGGAACCAGAGTTGTGCCCAGATTAGATCTGAAGGCTCAGAGCATCCTCAGGAGGCCCAGCGGAGGCCTGTGCCCCTCCACGCTCCAGGTCCTCACTGCCGCTGCACACCCACCCACCTGGGCCACAGCAACCTCCCTGCCTCTCCCAGGGCTGGACTGCTCAGCCACGCGTCGATGAGCCTGAAACAAGGGCAGACAGGCCCAGGCCCCACCGAGAGCTGAGAAGGGAAACTTGAAGTCTCAGAGGCTTCTCACGAGGTTAAGTGACGAACCTAGGGTCACCCAACAAGTTGGTGGCAGAGCTGGACAGGAGCCTGGGGCTGGCTTTTCCAATCTCCTTTTCACAGGGCTGCACTGGGGCCTCCTGCCCTCCTGGAAAACTCCTTTCTTCTGGCCCATGTCATGCCTGTGGCTTCAAGTTCCCGTCCAACCGGCAGCGTTTCATCTGTGGCTCCCAGGCCTGGGAGTAATTACGTGGCCCTGCATCTGGTTAACCTAACACCCCTTTTAAAGCCTTGTTTGCCCATTAGATAAGTAGTTTTTGTTATCAAACTTAGAGGGGAAAAAAGGAGTTTCCACTTAACCCTCCTTTGTCGTTTTAAGCTGCAGAAATGGCTTCAGGTTTTGCAGCAAGTCTAGAGATGCAGCATTAATTAGAGGCCCTTTTTTCCCTTTGTTAAGGGAGGGGAAGGCCAGTCCCTTATCCACTGGGCTCTGCAGTAAAAGCAGAGAAGGAATGTGCACAGGGCCACGTTAATGGTCAACAACTTAGAACAAGCCTCTCTGCTGAATACTTGTTCCAAAAGCTGGCCCAGCTGACAGGAGTTTCCTCTTATTTGCTCCTACCCCCTCCCCGCCCCCCACCTCACTCCAGCACCTTTGGCTCCTAGAGGAAGCCAGGCTTCCAAGAGGAAGTTCCTAATCGGTCATTACATCACGGGCGGTCTGGCCACCACCGCAGCCTGCCTGCACAGGGCCCACCTCAGGGGCTCTTTCAGCCCTGGTCACTGGGCCCAGGACTATGCTGGCCACCACCCTCCAGAGAGTGCTCAGCTAGTCTGCCGGGGTGTGTGTGTGGGGGGGGGTGACCCCAAGATAGGGAGTGTGATGGGAGCCGGAAAGGAGCATGACAGCGAGAAGAGCAAGGAGGCTGGGGACTATGCAGTCCACAGGGCCAAGGCACAAAAACTGAGACCCCAAGAGGTAAAGTGACTTGCCAAGGTCACGGTGGAAATAGCGATATGGCTGGGACTAGTTGGGTGTCTCCGCACAGGACTGGGTTAAAAGCACAAGCTGCATGCATATGAACCCCAGCTCTGCCACTGCGCAGCTGTGAAATCTTGGGCAACTGATTCCACCCCGCTGGGCCTCAGTTTCCTAACCTGGAACATGGGGATGCAATCAGTGGTTATTTCATCAGGGTGTTGGGATTCATTTCAAGTGTGTCAAATAATGCCTGGCTGAAAATAAGCACTCCATAAATTAACAAATAATATTATTACCACGGTGCCCCCTTATCTGTATATATTATTTATATTAGTTATATAATAGAAAGTTCTAGGGGTATTCATGTTAGGGAGTGACACCTGCAAAGATAAGATGTGCCAATAGAGTTGAGAATGAAGGGGAAATAATCACAGTAATGATAATATAACAAACCAGCCCATATTTAAGAAATCTTTACCTGATGCCAGGCAGAGTATGAAGCCCTTTAAATGCACTACTCCGACATAAGTAAATCCCATCTTAAGATGAGAGGGCTGAGGCCTGAAAGTCGGGTAGCATGCCCAAAGTCATCAGCTAGGGAGTTGCAAAACTGGGGTTTGAGCTCTCGTCTACCTAGGCTGAGAGGCAGGAGACACTTTGCATTACCCCTGCGGTTGCAACCTACAGCTGCAAAATCCAGAGGACTACAGGGTCACAGGGCAGGGGCCGTGCTATCATAACCCAGCCACGTCCATGCCACGCCGCCATGTGGGGGCTCTGCAAAGACTGAACATTAAAAGGGTCCTCAGATGCGGCAATGCTAGTGCTGCTGCCCCGCCACACGCGGCCCACCTTGCTGGGGGGCAGCGGGCTTTTCGAGTACCACTCCCCACAGCTATGGCCCCTGGACCCCCCTGCAGACACATGGACTTTTGGGTTTTTCAGTACAGTTTCTCCCACACACTCAAATACTCCCTCCAAAATACAAAACTGAGCATTTTCTAGATGTGCTGCCACAATGAACACTCATCTTGGGAAAGGGCTGCTAACGCTGGCCGGGTCCCCGGAGGGTGGGAGTGCTCTGTGCTCTGCAGTCATTACCCCTTTGCACCCTGCAAGTCCAGGAGGGAGGATCAGCCCCGTTCTCACCACAGACCCGAAGCCAGGAGGCCTGACCCTTAGCCCCCCGCTTCTCCAAAGGCTGGGTCCTTCATGCTGCCTCATCCGCTCCCCTGGTCTTTGGGGTGGTCCACAGAGCCCCCGCCCCAGCAGCTGGGCTGTACCTGGCCTTCCCGAGGGCAAGGGCCAAGAGGGCTTGCAGAAAGGCCTTTCCTTCTGCCTTGGCACCCTGACCACAGCCTGCTCGGCTCCCCTGTCTCTGGTGGAACAAAGTGGCGGCCAGGGCTACGATGGGTAAGGTTTCCCTTCTTTTATCTTGTGCAGTATTCAAACAAATCCTAAAAAGATGAACTCATCTTGCAATCCCGACACAAAACAAGCTTTTGCCCAGACTCTCATACACAGGTCTGCTCGGCGTGTCCTCCATAGACGGCTTCCCCGGGGGCTATCAGGCTCAGACAGGGGGACAGACCAGAGGATGAAACCTGGGGCTCCGCCCCTGTCAGCACCCCGCCACCTGCCTCCCACCGAAGCTCCTCCTCCTCCGTCCTGCCCTGCCCCAGAGATGGCCTCCCACCCGCGAGACTGTTGGGGCTCCCTGGGCCCAGGCAGCGTGCCCTTTCTCCCAGTGCCCAGGCTCTGCGGGATAAGCCCCCTTCTTCACAGCACTCTCTGCAGGAGCTACAACTTGGAAGGGCCACACTGGAGCTGGCATCGGAGCCATCTTCTCCCTCGGGGGGCTGGTCCATCAGACTACCCAGAAAGAGCGGTGCTGCCCTCCTCGAAGAAACCCCAACCACCCAAGCCTGAAAAGAAAAAGACCACCTAGGAAGCAAGGCAGGGAA
Source organism: Cheirogaleus medius (assembly GCA_008086735.1). Taxonomy (NCBI): domain Eukaryota; kingdom Metazoa; phylum Chordata; class Mammalia; order Primates; family Cheirogaleidae; genus Cheirogaleus; species Cheirogaleus medius. The sequence goes on along the minus strand of VBSM01002959.1, from coordinate 8,633,208 downwards.
CCCCTCAGGCCCCTGGGGAGGAAATGAGGCCAGGAGGGGAACTCTGGTCCCCTGCTTCCTGGGAGGGGAGCAGGGTGAAGAGGGAGAGACAGAGCAAGATAAGCAGCTTATAAAATCTGCGTTTTGAGAAGGAACCAGTTTCTGAACTGCAACAAAAACCTCTGAACTTTGCTCCCATTCCAAGTCCTCTTTTATTTTATCACAAAGTCAGACTCTGGAGTATGTTTGTTTGCTTTCTTACTCAGAGACCACCTGGGGCGGGAAAGCCTTGCTTTTATTGCCCCTGGAAAGATTCTAAAATAACACTATTTGTGTGAGATAATGAAGCTGGGTACTTTGGTCCCCAGGAAAGAGGTGGCAGTTGTGAGAAGGGAAGGGGGCCCCCAAATCCTCCTGGCCTGCAGGTGTGCTTTTGCCTGTGGCCGAACTGCCAAACTCACACACGGATCAGGACCTTCGCTGGTCTTATGTCAGGCTGAGCCTGGGTTCTCATCTCAGGCCTCAAGTGCCCAAGTCCACCAACGGAACCCAACCCTGACTTCCCTGCTGAGTCTGAGAACTGGAGAACAAAATTGGCCCTTTGGGGGTCCAGGTAGGGACAGTGTGCACGTGCGTCAGAGGTGCAGGGAGGCTGGTTTGTGGCAGATGGCGGGCGGTGTGCTTCAAGGAAGCCCATCTCTGGGCACATTCCCCATCCTGAAGGTTCCTGGAGCGGGGAGAACTTGGGGAACCTTCATTTTTCTTTTATTTCCCAAATACACTTTGTGTTTTACTGGCAAACTTCCTGCCTGGGACTTCTACTTGGACCCAATATAAAGCCATAATAGCAAAGTAACTAAAAACTTCGCTCAGCCAGCCTGTCCCAGCTCTCAGGGGCAGGTGCCCACACTGGTGCAGATACGTCCCGGGGGGACCGGGCGAGGCGCCCGCCGGGCCTCCCCAAATCCCTGGCCTTGTAACTCTTGCCACTGGGGCTGCTTAGCTCCCTGTGTTTTGAACACCCCATTCAGTGTGCACCTGCCCTTCCCACTCTCTCTTCACCGGGAAGGCTCCCCGAGACCACAGGGAGTGGAGAGGCGAACCGGTGTGAATCCTGACATCTATGTTACTGCGGACATCTCTTGAGTACCGGAACCCGCTACATAATTTTGGGGGCCCAGAACAACATGAAAATGCAGGGTCTCTTGTTCAAAAATTATTAAGAATTTCAAGATGGTAAAAGCAGAGCATTAAATTAAGTGGAGATTGCTTCTGAGCAGGAGGCCTGGGCAACAGCACACGCTGCAGGCCCAGGAAGCCAGCCCTGCTGGGTGCTGGGGTCCCCGATGAGGTTGCCTCACTCTACGGGGTAGAGGGACTTTAAAGGAGGGTCTAAGACAGTAACTGGCACTCAAGACCTGTGAGTTTCCTGCCCCATTCCCCAACGTTTGTCAGAACCTTGCTTACCCCATCCAGACCCCAATCACCTCCTTTGGGTCTAAACCACACACCTCTGGCCTGTGACACTCTAATTTACGCCATCAACGGAAGGGATGTGTCTCCAGCCTACTCACCTACCGACAGGCTCACTGGGATTGGGCTGGCCTCACTGCTCCTCTCCTCCCCAGGGACCCGGTACTGTGTGGCGTAAAGGGGTGCTCTCAGCAATGGGGTGCTGAAGGGAATTTTACATTCAAGGCCTGAAAGGGCTCTCGGGAAATCACCTGTCTCCTCCTCTGCACCGCCCTACCCCTGGGTTTGAAAAAGGCACAGTAGCGATTCTGTTCCCATTTAACAGATGATACCACTGACACTCAGAGGCCAGGACGGTTGGCAGCAGGGGAGAAACACTGTCCCCACCTGTGACCCTCAGGATGCAGCCCCACTAATGGAATGCCAAATGAGCTCGCTGTGTGTAAGGCCTGTCTAGTGGCACACACACAAAAAAATTGCCTAAAGCCTACAGTCATCTTGTCTGGCAATGGGAGTGGATTTAATTTCTCTGGCTTGCTAAGGCAATGAGGGTAAAGGGAGCAGAGAACACGACTTTGACCAGAAAAGCCAAAGAATGGGGTGGGGGAGCTGGTTTTCTTATTTGCAAAGCTCTCAAAATGAACCTCATCTAACACCAGCCTGTTGTTATTTTCCAACTACACAGTATCATGTGACCTTTGCCAGTCAATATACCTGCCTTGATTTACAATAAAGATGCAACTTGGGATAATCACTGCAAAATTAAAGCACCAGAGGTGGAGCATTAGATAATAATTCTTGCATTAAATCCTTTCCTTTAAAATATCCTTTTATAACACAAAGATACACAATCCACGCCTCCTTGGTGAATGCAAAGGCCTACATACTGGATTTTCTTAAAGTGAGGGCTGCCCGGATCATTCTTGTATGTTTCTGGAATAAACAAGAGTGCTTTATAATAAGCAAAAAGCTAATATTGACTGGAGAGATCATTAATCCACAATTAAACACTAATATTTGCTGTAGAGAATGCAGTAACATGAGATTTAAACATTCCCTACAAAAATGTTGCAAAATGACCTGCTGGCTTAGCAGAAGCTCACAGCTCTGCCGTGGCCACCGTCTACGCTTTGCGGCTGCGCTACTGTGCAGGCAAGTCGGAGCTGCTTGGCGCCGTCCCTGCCTAAGCTCCCAAGCTGCTGGAAAGGGCTGGCTTGTTTGATCGGGGGCAGGGGGTGCAGAGGGAGGGAGGGGGCCAACCAGTATGTCCCTTCGACCAGACCCCATGGAGATCCTGGGCCCCACGGAGACCCTGGGTCCCACGCCTCAAGCCCAAGTCCAGGACTGGTTTCCAAGGCAGGAGGCCAAGCTTGGTTCTCACAGCCCCTACAGGCTCTACCCCCGTCGATGGTGAGATAGTGGGGTGCTGTTTTTCACTGTGGAGAGTTTTCCAATTCTGCAAGCCCATTCATAAATGACCCCGTCTTAGGTTATGGAACACAAAGCTCAGAGAGGTTTGGTGACTGCCCTGTGGTCCACAAGGCTAATGACGAAGCAGGACTGGATGCTCCTCTCACTGCCACTGCCTTCCACCAAGCATCCCGGGAAGCAGGTGAACCGTTATCTCAGAACAGCTTCATGTTTCTCAGAGTAATTCCTTAGCCTGGGTCTGGATGCACACGGCACACACTGCGTGACTAGAACCAATGCAGCAATAACGTGAGGACATTGGTCATAACTGTCAACCCTGATCCTATTTGGTCTTCTGTTCCCAAGGCTGACTTTTCAGCTAAGAGGGTCATGACTTGTTTCCCATGATCCAGTTCATAATCCTGGATTTCTTCCAGAAAAGACAAAAGGCCCAGAAAGATATCTGGGCTGAACCTGACTGATGGCAAGGTCCAAATGCCTTCTAGAATTGTCTCTCCCTCTGGAGGGCTGTGTGGTAGATAGGTGGGAGGAAGGGGTACCTTTCCTGAATCTCGGGAGAGCCTAAAGGGGCTCTTGCAGGGCCTACCCTAGCAAGCAGCGTACACCTGACATGCAAAGACCCAGCAAATGTCAGCAGAGAGTTGCTACGTAATGACGCTGCTAGACTGCTGCAGGTACCCTTTGTCATCACTGGGTCGGGCTATTCTCTCCAGCCATCCTATGAGAATCCAGCACCTACTGAGTACCCACTGTCCACATATCCCACCTCATTTAATGCTGAGAACAATTCCAGGAGGCAGGTATAATTTTACAGAGGAGGTTCAGGGAAGTTAAGCCCCCTGCCTAAGGACACACAGCAAATAAGCCAGAATCCACACCCAGGGCAGCCAACTCCACTGCCACTCCTCCTTCCCTTCCTCTTCCCAGAGTACATCCTGGAAGGTGCTCAAATTCTGACCTGTACCTAGTTCCAACAGGCAGCCAGCACAGCCCCACTCCCTGAGGTCTCCCACTGGTGTGACCTGCGCCAGCCTCCGCCTCCTGCATGAGGCTGGCGCCTGCCCCGCTGCCCCCCCCTTCCCCATGGGCACAAATGGCCCTGCAGGCCGCCAGTGTCTGCATTCCTAGAGCACAGGCCCAAGTCGGGCCCACTAAGGAGGATCCTGAGTAATTCAGCCCATAAATCATGGCCATTGTGAATTTCCCTTTTAGCCACAGGCGAAGTCAAACTTTTCCTTCCCCCACTGCAGTTAACCACCCTTTGTTCACTGTATCTCTCTCAGCTCCGCTTGGCTGGGGGCCAGGTCTCAATTATTAATTAATCTGGGAGGTGCAGGTTGCATTCCTGGCCACCTAACCACTTCCTCCTAAGTGGGGAATTCGCAGGCCAGGCCCTTCTAGTTATAGCAAGCATCTCACAACATCCCAGCCCTGTCTTGCGGCCACTGCTGCAAGAAAGGACGTCAAAAACCAGAGTTAAAAATAACAGCAGAAAACCCAAATACCCAGAAGTCTCCTTTCCCAACTCCATCCCACAGCACCAAGCCAATCTGCGCGCAGGCCACCATCGCCGTAACGCCACAGTGCGCCTCGGTTCCGTCCGTGCGATGGGGACATGTTCCCCCGCCACGCAAGGCTGCTGTCCGTGTGCTTGTGTAGGAAGCGGGTGATAGGTGAGCCTCCACTCTGGTAATCTCACCAGCCAGAAAGGGAGACACAAGACCGAAGGCTCAGAGACAGTCCTGAGGCTTCTGACTTCGTTCATTCGCTTTGTCCTCACCGGGTGAAGAAAAGTGTCAAGCAGCTAGGCGAGAGGAGGTGAGAGCTGTGATTCAGGCTTATTAAAGTCATCAAAGCATCTGCAGGGGTGTCACGGAAGAGGGCGGAAGCGTGAGCCCTCTTGGCCTGGGTCAAGTCCTTGGGAAACCTTTGCACAGAGGAACACCCGAGAAACGAGGTGACCAGCCTTGGTGTGAAATGCAGCCCTATGATGGTGACATCCAATGGTGAAGTCAGAGCACAGTATCTATAATTCCTAAATGTAATAAAGGTCCTTCCCTCCTTTATGTTACAAAGTAGAGCGGGCACGGCACGTCAGCAGTAGTGCTGAATGGTTCGTGCTAGCTGGATGGAAGTCAAACTTAAGCCATGAGACCAGAAAAGGACAAAAATGATAGAAGCAGCATATCGAGTCATAGGCTGGGATAAACATTTGTCGCTGCTGGTAATTGCCATAAATATCCTTTTGGTCTTCCTCCTCTGGCTCACACACACCCACAGTATCTCAACCTTACCCAGAGTGTCCATGAGCCAGTCAATAGAGAGCGCCAAGGACCTAACACCTTAGGGTATAGCCTACCAAAGGTCTGACCTTCAGGCTTTATCTACTCCATGTTTTATCTGCTTTTGATGTGATAAGACAGATGGTTTGACCCCAAATCTTCATATAATATTGCTACTCTGGGAAGGAAGGGAAACTTTTGTCTTTTGGCTTCCCTTATCCCACGGACTGAGGCTTTTGGATAAAGCATGCATACCGCCAAGATAAATGACTGTGCACATACAATAAAGAACCATTAATTAGGACTCATAAATCCGGAGTTTGTAATAATTCCGAAAGCAGCTGGGCCAAAGTCAAAAAAAAAAAAAGTTTTGATAAACAAATGCAAAAATATAAATAAGGTTCAGGAGAACTGTTTATCCTACTAGCACTGTATAAACAACTGGCATACCAATTACGAATCGCTCTTATCTGTTGGCCAAAGCAGATCTCTGAATGACCTCTAACAGGAAACATTATCCGGTTAGCATCACAGTCTGCGTATTTGGAAATCACAAAACCTGGTTTCTTAGACCAATCGCCCACCACCCAGGCAGCCTGAGTTAGTAAAGTGCCCCTGAGCTGTCAGTGGTCTCTTTCTGTGATCTGGAGAGGAAGTCACTTGGACGGCCGGGCCTCCCTCGGCCCGACTCTGGTAGCCAGTGGCCGCCTGGGAGGGAGCGGCAGCCTTGGCCCTGACATGCCAACATGCCACCCAGTTATCTCTGTGCCCATCTTAAAGCAGCAGCACTTCCTAGGGCACTGGGCCAGGGGACCCTGCCAACTCAGGCGTTTCCACGGGAGAGCTGGCAGGGGCGCCCCACCCCTGTGTGGAAACCCCTCAGGCATCGAGTGCAATAGGTGAACCAAGGACAGTCTGTGGCTTCCTCGGTGACTTACAAATTAGCCAGGCCCCAGGTTTCCCCCGGGGGTAAGCACTGGTGGTCAACAGCAATGCAGGTGAGGGGCCCACAGAGAAGCGGGGAGGCGTGAGGTGGCAGGCACAGGCCCCGGGCGAGCCTGGGAAGCCGTCAAGCCAAGAGGGCGCGCTGGTCCTGGCCCGAGAGGGACAGACTGCAAGGCCCCAGAGAGATGGGCAGAGGGCCAAGCTGGAAATACCGAGGGCCGATCCAGCGCGAGGAGACGGCCCTGCCAAGTCAGGGAGGTGGCACTCACGGGGGAATGGCGGGTTCCGGCCGGGCCGGTCCCCAAGGGCACCAAGTCAGGAGCAACCGCCCGTGTCTCTGGGCACGTGGGGGCTGGAGCCTTGCCAGGAGACCCAGAGCCGCCAGTCTCCCCGGGTTGCCCCTGTCCTGGAGCTACCCGCAGCCCGCCTAGGACCCGTGAGGAATGTAGAGCCCCTCTCTAAGTGGCGCGCTGACCTTGGGCAGAGTGTTGGGCCAGCCTCCAGGCCAGAAGATTGCTCTTCTCCCCACACCTTCCGTCTCCTGGCTGCAGAGGTGCCCGCTGAGCCCGTCGCCCACGGGAGGGGCCCTGCTGCTACTTCCCTCGTAGGCACTGTGGACATCTTCTGGCTCACCAAGACCCTGACGGCACCCACTGGGTGAAGGAAGCAGACTCAGAAGGGGATCCCAGGGCTGGCAGGGGCCTCTCTGCTGTGCCCCCCCCCCCAGGAAGGACACATCCTTTGGGGCAGGGGAGCCAGGTGTATTGTGGACTCCTTGTTCTCCCTCCCCTACCATCTCCTCTACACCTTCCCCTTGGGCTTCAAGAACTGCTATCAGGTCAGACCGACAAAAAACGAGGTTGGGGTGGCCACGATGTGTGTGCATCCTGCCACCAGATGGACATCTGCCACAGATGCCCTGGGACCTGCAGTCGGCCCTCAATCTACTGTGCAGTTTGATCGGAAAGCTTCTTCATCTACAGATTCAGAACCTGAGCATCCACTTGCTCCAACTCTCTCCCCGCTCAGGGCACGTACCCTAAAGCAGGCAGATCAACTCACTTATTTGTATAGATCCACCAAGAACCGCCCCTCACGCGTCCTCCTCACTGGAGTCTGACCACTGCTGCCATCCCAAAGCGCCCCTCTCTGGCTGCTCACTCCCACCCGCCAGGGACAGCCGCCCCGCCCGGCCTTGCCCACACCGAGCTCCACCCAGAAACCCTGGAATCAAATTCCCTGAGGGGAAAGAGTGGGTAGGATGTTTTCAAGAACCACTCATTGTGGGTTTGGGTTCCAGCCAACAGAAGCCCCACTGAGAAGCGAGACGGGCATTTGCTCGGGAGACTGGGCTCCTCTCGCTCGCTCTCGAGGCGCCTACTGTGTGGGGCGACACACCTGCAGGGGCGCACCGGAGGGGTTCGTGGTGCTCTGCTGAGGGGGGCTTGGAGCCTGGAGTGAGGAGAAGGTAACGCGGTGTCAGGGAAATCGGGGTGACCCTTGTTTCTGCAAACATCACTCCTGGTCAGTTCCAGGTTATTGAGTGGGCTACACCCGCGTCATCCCCCCTCCCTCTGACCGGAGGAACAGTGCTCACCCCCAGCCTGGCTTCGAGCCCCGGGAAAGCCCCACTCCTGTGCTCTGAGGGTCACCGTGTCCCCGGGGAAACCCGCCCATCTTCCCAGGGGGGCATGTGACTGTCTTGAGATGAGGGGAGCCTGCCGCCCTCGGACTGGCAGCAGCTCTGGACACCGTAGGGTGCTGTGGAATCTCCGGTCCAAGAACAACGTCACGCTCATCTCACAGAGAACCTTGGAGGAAGTTCAGGGAAGGTTCTTGGGAATGTCAGGGCCAGAGAGCATTCAGCCCGACATCTTCCCTTTATAGAAGAGGAAACTGAGGCTCAGAGAGCAGAAATCACTTGCCCAAGGTCACCCAGGAGGGTGGGGCCTCGCGGCCAGGGCCCCTGTCTCTGAGGAAGGACCCTCATCCTAGATACCACCAGGCCGGAGGAACTGGGACAAATAATGCTGATGAGTCCAGCCCACATGAATTATTTTTGCAAAATGGTCTGTTTGTTTGTTCTTGTGGGTAGCAGGGAGAGAGTCCTTCCTCGCATCGCTGTCGGAACAACTCCCTGCCTGTGCCTGAGAAGTGACCCGCCCCGGCTGGCCGGCACCACCACCGACGCTCAGGCAAAGGATGTGCGTTGCAAAAATGGGGCAAAGTTTCCTATTCTGAAGATAACATTGTAAGACACAGGAAGTCTGCAAGCAGAGCCTGTGTTTCCAGAAAGCCTCTGCACACCCGTTCGCAACCACATCCACTGTAAGGGGTTTCTAGAGATCCCGAGGCTGGGGAAGGGGCAGGGGAGTGGGGGGGTGAGAGTCAAGAGAGAGCCTTTCCCAGCTTCCAGGCTCCCCGGGCCTCCTGGAAATGCAGACCCCTCTTCGAGTCCCAGCTACTCTGACAGAAAAATAAAAGGGTTAAAAGAGCCAGTGCTTCTCTGACTTCGGGCCCCTGTGTCCAGATTCCCAGGCCCCGCCCCTGGAGATTCTGATTCATGGGTCCTGGGTGGAGCCCGGGAACCTATGTTTTTAACAAGATTTAGGAGGCCCCTTTTCTGGCTCTGCCATGTCGTGATCCCTTGGGAGGAGGGCGCAGCGGCCTGGCATGGTGGTGGGAGAGTTGGCTTCCTCCAGGGAGGAATGACAGGGGCAGGAAGGAGACCAAACCAAATCGACTTCCTAGCATTGGATGGACGTGGTTGGTCCCAGCGCCAGGCCCTGGAGACTCGCCGGGAAGGCGACACTCTGGAGCCACCGCGGACAGCCCTGACTCAGTGTGTCTGGGTGTGTTTGAGGACAGGCCCTTTGGACCGTATACGCCTCCCTGTGGGATTTGGAACCAAGGACCTCAGTTCAAATCCCAGCTCTGCTCCTCCCTAGCAGTGTGCCCCAAGGTCCCCACCTGCGAAACGAGATCAAGACTCATGACAATGAATCGTTGGAAGAGGACTCACGCCAGGCACATCCAGTTCCCACAACGACCCCCCATAGTGCAGATATTATGAATGGTCCCTTCTTAATGATGAGGAAGGTTTACAGAGGAGGAAACTGAGGCCTCCCAACCCAACCATCGTCACCCGCTAGTGAAGTGGTGGTGCTGGGTTCACGGACATCCAGTCTGACCACTCCTCTGCAGCAGTGTCAGCTGGCAGGGAGGCCCGCTCCCCACTGGGCCGCCTGCCTTCCCCTTCCCCCAATTCCCAGGCACTACCTGTGCCTATGACAGAGGGACAGTGCTCTGACAGGGCAGCAGGAGACAGGACGCGTCTCTGCTAGAGAAGCTCCAAGTCTGATGGAAGAAAGAGCATCATACACGAGGGGCGGTGAGGCGAGGCACGGAGGGACATCCCACCCATCTGGGGAGGAGGACAGCTCACCACCAGGGACTTACAGGCAGAGTGCGACGGTGGAGGGGTGTGAGGGCAGGCAGGTGAGCGGCACTGCAGGTGCGGGGACTGCACGGGCAGACGCACGCAGGCAGAAGACAAGGCCGGCAGAATCCCGTTCTACCAGACCACAGGGGCCAGTGAAGGAGAGTCTGCGGAGGCTGGTGGGGACCAGATGATCCCACACTCCTGTTGTGAGCACAGGGAGCCAAGGCAAGGTGTTGAGCAAGGAGCGTCAGGACAAACCACTTCCCCACTGTTTCACCGGTGCACACCCAACAGACCACTGGCTCATGAGGGTGGGGACCCTGCCTCATGCTTCCTCTGGCTCCCACTTGCTGCTGAAAGCTGGATGTGATTAACGCTGGAAGACAGGTGGGCGCTGTAAGTGCACGCTCCAGGACTGTGCGAAGCACCCGCCACTGAAGACGCAGAGCTTTCTTCCCTGGTCTTTGTCGAGGCCATACAGAGGTTAGACAGGCTACTCCAGTTTAAAAACTCCAAGGAGTAGATGAAGATCCAGCATAGCACAGTGGGACAAGCATCTATAAATATATGCATATGCGGATCATTAAGTTTGCTGTGTTGTTCATAATTTTGTCTCTATCTCTCTCTCTCTCTACTGGGTCTGTCAACTTCTGAAAGGACTAGTATAAAGCCCCACTTTTCTGGGGGCTTATCAAATTTTCTTTTTACTTCTATCCATTTGTGATTTAGATATTTCAAAGCTGTGCTGTCCAGCATACACAGATTCTTGATTATTTTATCTTACTGATCCTTTTAGCTTCTATCTATGTCAGGGGTCAGCAAAAGGCAAGTTTGGTCTGCCATTTGTTTTTGTAAATAAAGCTTTATTGGAATGCAGTTGTGCTCATTTTTTTTTTTTTAATGCATTGTCTATGGATGCTTTTGTGCTATAATGGCAGAGTTGAATAGTTGTGACAGCCACTGTATGGCCTACAGAGCTTAAAATGTTTACTACCTGGCCCCAGAAAAAGTTCGTCCCTGATCTATATAAAATATGCCTCGTTGTTTCTTCTAATGTTTTTTTGCCTAGAATTATATTATCTCATATTAATATTGCTGCATTTGCTTTGTATATATTTTTTCCTATCCCCTCTAGTTTTAATCTTTCTATATAATTTCACTTAGGTGTATCTCTTCTAGATTAGCATGTACCTGGATTTATAAAAACACAATCTGAGAGCTTTTATCTTTTAATAGATTATTTTAACACATTCATATTTATTGTTACCAGTGTTTGGATCTACCATACCATTAAGTTTTTTAAATTTACTATGTTTTGTTGTTGTTTTCATTCGGCCAAGTTTTAGAGGAGTCAACTCCCAGGAGAAAAGTGGGATGGGGAAGAAAGGGAGACTTCTGCTTTATCAGAGTGTTTTTAATTTTATATAAAGAGAATATATCACTTGTGTTACCACATATCACTTCATATTTAATAATAAAAAGAGAACTTTTCAGAACCAAGAGTCATGAATATACAAGAATCTCTGTGATGCATTCTTGGGTCCACAAAAGTTCTAGTCACACTTTCCTTCCCGCTGCCTTCACCCTCAGACTCACAGAGACGACAACAACTTTCTAGAAATGGAGGAAACGTGGAGTTTGCTTCAAGGAGGGCCCCAAAAGCCGCCTCGGTCACACTGACAGCAGCCAGCACGCTGTCCCTCCCTGGACCCATCAGGGCGTCACAACCACGTCTGCCCAGAGCCTAATCCCCAGTGCCCAGGCCTAGGCGATCGCGTCCCGCCCGCTGCTCTGTTGTCCTGCCAGCACCTTCTTCGCAGCTCTCGGACATTCCTGAGTCCAGGGCGTGTGTGCAGAATGTGGCGCTCAGGGCAGGCCCCGCCGGCCCCCTCTGAGCACCGAACTGCTGCCGCCGGGCCTCTCCTGGCTGGCCCCACCCTCAGAATTTCCTTCAGCCCTCTGCAGAGTGTCACAGCCAGGCAGGACCTCCAAGAGACTGAGGGACAGGGCCCAGGAGGGGCCAGAATCCAGGGAGACCAGCCCTAGCCTGGGGACTCACGTAAAGACCCAGCCCGAGGGGTCCCGCTGGACGTCCCTCAGGAGCAACCCTGGGTTGGGCTCTGCGCCTGGCAGGTCCCGCACGATCGCCGGGCCTCTGCTGCTCCCCTAGGCTAAATGATTCGTCCACTCTCTCCTGCGATGACGAGAGCCTCTGTCATTCCCGGTGACTCCTTGTTAAGCAAAGGTGGCTGGAGTAGGTCCCCAGTGGAAAGGGAAGGTGCATGTCCTACTATGCCTGACACGGGCCCTGGGCACCCCCGGACACCAGGTTCCCCGCTTCAGAGGAGGTCCAGGGCGCACAGCACACCTCTGCCCGTGCCCCGCCCTGGGTTCAGAGAGGACGGTGCGTGCGGATTTTAACAAACCATGCCCTGAACACCTGCTGTGCTTCAAGTGTCCCACACCAGCCCCTTCCATGGCATCCTTCCCACAGTACCAGGAGACAGGGACTACCGCCTACACTGGAAAGGTGGGGAAACTGAGGCTCGGGGAGATTAAGCAAGGTATTCAGGACGCAAGAGCTAGTCAGGAGCACAAGCCCCCCACCACTACCAACCCCAAGTACTGGGACCCCCGTTGGGGTTTTTCCCATTCTACCACAACTGCCCCAGGGAGACACACGTCAGCACTTCCCTCCTGACACAGAAGGGCTGGCAAAGCTCCCTGCAGGGGAGAAGGAAGGTCTCTTCCTAGGGAGGAGAAATAGCCCAAACAGCCACAACGCAAGCATCCCCCAGCCCCACCTCACCTCTGTCCAGGGAACGCAGCTTATGCTTCCGGTCACTCTGCTCCTAATTCCCTGTGTGACTCTAGGCAAGTTACCTCCCCACTCTGGGCCTCGGTTTCCTCAAACCAAAGGGGACGGCCTATGAGAGACTCCGGTGTCCCATCTGGCTCCATCAGTCCGATTCCACTGGCTACTAAACCGGATCGACTCTCCACTGGAAGATTCCTCCATGGGTGTGGGACCCTCCCCTTTGTGGGATGTGGGAAAGGGGAGGGCAGACAGAGCGATGGAAAACAAATATTTTCCAGGGATGGGAGTAAACACCAGTGTTGGCATGGCAGAGCCAGTGGAGTTGCTGAACTAGAATCCTGAAACCGTTAAAAATAGGAAAAGAAACGGTACAGTTCACATATTTCGCAAAGCTAAGTTAAATCAACATCTGCAAAAAATATCCCCGTTAAATGGAATAGCAGGATTTCATTAAGTAAATTGCAAGTTGGCAAAAATTCTGAAAGAAAGGGGAAAAGCCACGGGCTGGCCTGTAATTTAAACCTTATTTTAACCGTGACAGCATGACTGCAAAGGGCTCCATTTCCAAACGAAAGGAAAAAAATAAAATAAAACCTAAAAAAATTTTTTTTTTTTACAAAAAGGGCCTCCTGCACTCCCAGGCACCCCTTCCCCCCAGCTTCCACGGACCCACAATATTTTCAGTAATTATAATGTTACCTAGTTTTCCCATGGATACAACAAATGAGGGGCAGAGAAGGGGGAGGTGTGGGGAAGAGGGAGGAAAAAGTGAACACACAGACAAAGTCACCATTGTCACCTCTAATTAGGTTTTTTTTTTTAAACCAAAATGGCTTGAAGCATAGAACTCTGGGAAGCTTTTCCTTCCTGCAGGAGGCCTTTCTGCTTAACCCCGCTGTGGGTTCCCCTGGCTGGAAGCCCCATCCGAAGGTGGGGCCAAGCGCAGCTCAGCCAGGGGAGGGAGCGACTGCCACCTCGCTTGCTGGGGTGACCCCGCCGCTCACCTCGGACGGACTCCTCCCTCCTTGAGCCTCAGTTCCTCATCCCTAAAATGGGGTGACAACAGCAGCCGCTGCCCGGACCCTGGAGTGCCAGCAGACCAGTGGAGAGGCAGCTGGGAAAGCACCTTGTAAAACACGGAGCACCTACAAAGCCCAGGGACAAGCTGGGGGCTCTTCTACCAGGAACCCAGGTAAGCAGATGCCTGTCGTGGTGATGCCATGGCCTTGTAGGCATTGCAGACACAGCCTTCCACACTCGGGTCCTGCCCTACATCCTCTAACGAGCACCCCGTCTTCTCTCCTTACAGCTGAAATCCGGGGCTCCCTGTGTCAGTCCCTGGAGTGTCATCCAAGGATGGCTCAATACCTAGAATGCTCTTACCAAAAAAGAAACTTGAGCAGAAGGGATCATCTACTTGGTTCTTAAAAATTTGTTTTCTTTTTTTTTTTAATTTGTTTTCTTATTTAGCACTCCCCTCTCTCCCCCATAAAGGTGGGGTTACTGTTAACCCCACCATCTAAAATAGATAAAAGTAAAGCTAGCCCATCCCTCATGTTCTGTAGCAGTGCCTGAAAGAGTTTGAAAACCACGGATCCAAGTTGTCTCCTCTCCCAGTACAAATGGGGAAACTGAGGCCCAGCAAAGGGGAGTGACCTGGTCAACGCCCCCATGGTTTGTTGGTTCCAAGGTGGGGTGAGGATTCTGGGAAGCAGGGCCGTGTATTCACACTGATGGGGACTCTGAGTCCATGAGGGCCTCCCTGGCACTGTCCTGTGAGCAAACAAATTTCTGCCGGATCCGCAGGTTGGTGGTCACTCCTCAACATGGCAGTGACCCCTTTGAGCTGGGCGATGAGCCCTGCTCCTCCCTGAGACCCTTAGGAAGCCTTTGAAGGATAAAGAACGTTGGAACCAATAATCGACTTCTTTCTGTACACATCTGATCTGTTGCCAGAGTTTCCAGAAAAAACAAAGATAGTCTGTATCCGTGCACAGTAATTTACAGGCCCAGAGAGGGAAAGGTGCTTGCCTAAGGTCACACGGCAATTGAGCAGCAGAGGAGGGATTACAGATAAGAATAAAGCAGGCTATCCCTTAGCCCCTACTGGAGTCTTATCTCATTGGCGTGGTGAGACACACAGAACCCCAGCACCCCCAGCCCAGAGAGCCTCCCCTCACCCGGTTCCCCTTTGCTACCTCTGCCAGGAGCCACAGAGACGGACCCTGCCCTTTGCACTGTGTCCGAAATGGACTTCCAGCCCCTACACTGCTACCTAAGTTGACATATGCCTTTTCTCTGAGCATCAGTGAACCAACCTGAAAAATGAGGATGGTAATTAATGATACCCCCCACCTCAGGATGGTTATAAAGATTCTGGAAGATGCTCTGTGTAAAATGCCCAATCTGTGCTGAGCAGCTAGTAGGCCTTTCTTCTGCACAGGAGGGGCAGCACGGAAGGCACTCAGAGAAATCACTAAATGGTAAGAGAATGAGAACAAATGACTCCCGCCCACCTGGCGGTATCAACGCTGAGGGACAGAAATCAAATGGGCAGGTGCACTTACTGAGCCCCTAGGAAGAACCCTGCACACGAGGGATCTGGGTGAACTGTGTGTGTCATGGTTGCGCGTCAAGGCTCAGGAAAGGCTGCCTGGAAGCAGCGAGCACGTTGCAAAGTGCAGTCCAGCCTTTCCCCAGCACAGGAGAGCCTGCCCACCCCCCAGCAGTGCCCGGCAAAGCTCTGCCCTTTCTGCAAGTGTGCAGTTTAGCCTGGCTTCTGCCTTTCATTTAAGGAGAGCACAAGCAAGAGGTCAGTGCACTTGGCCGGAGTGGCAGAGGCTGAGGGAGTCGGCAGAACACGAGAGTCAGATGGAGAGAGGGGGAGGAATGAGAAATGCCCCGTCTCTGAGGACCAGGTAACAATAGCATCCATTTATGAAGCACTTACTGTGTGTGTATTATTAACTCATTCCCCTGAGGTGGGACGTTTACAGAGGAGGACAAACGAGCCCATGACCACCCACCTACATGTCACTCACGTAGGGGCTGGACTCAGAACTTGAGCTCCCAGGTGCCCCACGCGCTGCCTTTCGGGGCCTCCGATGGCGAGGGCAGCAGCGCCAGGAAGCTGGCGGGGAAGTCAAGCCTGAGCCGCCCAGCGGGAGCGCCCGGAGCCAGCCCCAGGACCCAGGGGTCCCGGCTCCCTGTCGGCAGCCCTTTCCCTTAGCAAGACTCCGTCCCTACAAACCTCCAAACCAGGGACGAAACCTTGGAGGAAGAGGAGAAAAAAATTTTTTTTAAGTTTCCTCTTCGAGTTCCGTGAGGATCTTTGGGGTGGGGAGCAAGTCCTGGATCCCGTTACCCACCCCACGAGTTCTGCGCGTCCCTAAGACCACATGACTTTGAGCAAGTCGCTTCCCTGCTCAGAGTGTTGGTTCCCCATCTGTGGAATGGACACTCGAGTGACCCCTGACGTCTCAGGCCCACGAAGCAGGGCCCTTAACAAAGGCCGCCGGGGGGTTGGCAGAGGAGCAGGTACCCCGAGGCCAGCGTGGCCACTCTTGCTTGTCCAGTGCACATCAAAGGCCACCCAAGGGAGTCAAGGCAGGAGGCAAGGAGAGGAGATGTCCCCAGAGCGGCGGTGCTGCGCATTAAGGGAACAAGGAGGAGGCACTGGGGCTCCTTGGAGGCGGCTGGATTCACAGACAACCAATCTGCCCAGATGCCCACAGCTGGTGACACAAGGTGGGCAGTGGGATCCCCACCCCTCCCTGGCTCACCCCCTTACAGGACACCTCAGCCTCATCACCCTTCCCAGACCCCAGATCCTAAAACTGCTGGGAAGGGCTGGTCAGGCTCGGGGCCCTCTTGAGAGACGCACGGGAGGCCGCAGGCAAGAGGAAGGAAGACGAGGGGCTTGAAGCCTGGCCTGTGGGGCCCCAGACAGGCGTCTCCCCTCTCTGGGGTCCACTGACCTCACTTGCAGAATGGCAACGACGAAACAACCTTCCCAGGGCTGTCATGAGAATTTAACAAGCCAGCGCACTGAAAGCACGCAGCACAGGGCACACCTCTGGCAAACGCCACCACTGTCCCCTGCGCCCTCTCCCTGGGTGCCCTCTGTGCCCAGGCCAACCGTCGCCTCCTCCACGAGCCTTCCCACGCCCGCCCAGGCAACTCCCTCGAGGTTCCCACAGCAAACTGCTCAGGTCTACACGAGACCTTTCTGTGTGCATCTTTAAATGAGGAGTCTGCCTCCGTGAACCAGTGAGCACCTCGAGAGCAAAGGCCAGAGCTGTGGATGATGCGGGGCCATCACCCCAGTGGAAGAACTCAAAGCACCGCCTGACCTCGAACCCGTGTCTCCGGAGTCCAGCCCGGAGCTCTCTCCCCAGAGGCTCTCCCCCAGCGAGGTCTGCCGTCTGTCAGATAGCACCGAGGGCCCCTCAGAGCCAAAGCCCCCAGCACAGTTGAGGCTGGCAGAGACAGCACGTCTGGGAGTCTCAGCACCCGGACAAGTTTCCCGCGCCTCAGTGGCTCCAGCTCAGAAACGGGCATTGCCCACTTGTTGTCCCTCAGTGGCTTTCCTGAGGGGCAAGGGAAAAGCTGGGTTGTAAACAGCTGAAAAAGAGAAGGGTGCCATTAAACGTAAGGGATTTTTATTATGTTTATAAACAACTATAATAAAACATACTTTACATAGCAGCTTCCTACGGAAGGAGGAGGAGGAAAAGCAAGCTGGCTCCAGGGCCCGACTCCAGTTCTGATTGTCACTAAGTCACTGTGTGACCTGGAGAAGCCACCAGTGTCTCTGGGACTGTTTCCTCTTTTCAACAAAACTAACGTTTGGTCTAGCCAGTTGCCAAAGCCCCTCCAGCTCCGGCCTCCCACGCAGGTGCTGGGGGTACAGGGCAGACGACTCGGGTTCTACTGAGTCTCGGCGTCTGGCACGACGACCCTGAAGACAGGGCGAGGGCCAGCCGGAGAGCATGGCCAGTCAACCTACTCCTCGTCAACAGCTTCACGATTTGCTTTTACCTTGACACACACCTGTCACATCAGGAAAGCAGTGTGGACCAGTGGCTCAGGAGACCAGGCTTTCAGTCTTAGTTTCCATGGGCCTCAGTTTCCCACTGTGGAAGAGGCAGCAATAGACCCCACCTGGCCTGCCACCTCAGGCATGTTGAGAGGGCCACAGGAGGGCATGCGCCATCAGCCCGTAGGGAAGGGAGCAGGAATGAACATTTCTTGAGCACCTACTATGTGCCAGGCACCAGGGACTGTACCTGGCACCTGGCACACATCATTTAAGGCTCACAATGGGCTGGCAAGTAGGTTCAGCAGCTTCCCCAGGGCCACAGGCTAGCGACAGGCCGAGCTGGGGCTGGCCCTCGTCTTCTGATTCTGCAGTCAGAAGGTAAACACCTCCAGGTCTGAGCCCGCTGTGCAGAGCTGAGCTGATGACCACCATCACCTTCTAACCCTACAGGACAGGACTCCACCTTCTGGAAAGCACTTTCACCCAGAGAACCTCAAACACAGGCCTGTCTCAGTACTTGTTCTCCAAAGGGCAGGGGCTTGCCAGGCTCCTCTCTGCTCAGAACGAACTACTGCTCTAGGAGACTGGAGGTGGCATCCCTGGGCCACCATGGCCTGGTACACACATGGCGGCCCAGGAAACACTGGGTGAAGGAACTGAACGAATACCTCTGACAAACTCCGCTCACATCCCTCAGCCCTCATCAACTGGGTGCAAATGCCAACACCTGCTTTTGTCCTGGGACTTTCCTAGCTGCCAGGGGCCTGCTCTCCCTGAGCGCTGGGCCATGCCAGGAACGGATGCCCCGGAGCGGTGGGTTAACACCCCAGCTCCCACAGCCCTTGGCTGAGACAACCGAGGCGAGTCCTGTGTTGTTTCCCAAAGTGCCCACGGAGGGAACTGGCTTGGTAACGCTGCCTCTACTGGCCTCCTTCTCCTCCCCTCCCTGCCCCACTCTCCTGCGGCTCTTTCCTGGGCCAACCCCCACCTCAATAAACTGTGCACTCGAATTTTTGTCTCCAGCTCTGCTCCTGGGGACACCCAAAATAAGAAAACTTCCCCTCGGCGCCAAACAAATCAGACCATGGCCAAGCCCAAGTTCCTGGAGAGATGGGAAGGGCCGTGAGAACAAGCGTTGGGTCGCATCTGCTGCGTACCCCACGCTAGGCACAGGGCTGGGCTACGGACGGAGCAAAATGAAGTTAGGGTGAGTCATTCAATGCGTATTCCCGGCCACGTGGAATGTCCCAATCTTCTGAGCATACAGAAGGACACTTGTCCTGGTCCTCAAGGCACCCACAGTCTAACTGGGAGGCAGGACACGAATCAGTTCATGAAGACACCCACAGAGAAAGCAGGTTTGGTACCGAGGGGTTTTCCTGGGTGTCTACATCTGACACCTTTGTCTGGCTGAGAGGTGACTGGCCCAAGGTCCCATGGCTTTGCTGTCTGTGAAAACAGATTTCAAGCCCCTCCAGGACAGGGTTGCAAAGAAGCCCCTCGGTGTCCCCCATGGCAGCTCGCAGGGCAGCCTGGACACGGCAGGCAATCAATAAAGGGCCACAGGTTATCTCTGAGAAAGAAGACGCACGCGAGGGGCAGTGTGTGCTTCCCATGTACACACATTAACCCCGAAGGACAAAACCTGGCCAAGGCTGCAGAACGTGCTGCAGACACATGATTTTTCTTTTCTCTCTTCAGAGCCAAACCTCATCTGTCGGCAGGCTCCGCTGTCCCGGCAACTTTGAACCACCGTCCACACACAAAGACTAAATTCCAGCTCCCAGAAGGGAGGTGCCACGGGGGGCCAGGCCTCCTTAGACAGGCATCAGCCCAGGCTGCCCCCGGAGATTAGGATGACAGAGTCCCTGGGCCCAGGAGGACTCAACCAGGCACTTTCCACCAAGCACTAAGCACGTGGATGGCCCCAGGAAGTGCCCAGGGACCACTGTGTCTCTGCCCGCTACATTCCTAGACCTGCAAGGGCTCTCGGAGCTTCTACTCCAGTAATTTTTAGCCAAGAAAGCACGACAGAAGCATGTGGGGAACCCACTGAATCAGGTCGGGCACCAGGCAAGTGTATTGTGACAAAGTTCCCCAGGAGCTCAATCCAGTGGCTCGTCATTTCACACAGGAGAAACTGAGTCTCAGGGGCAGTGACTGACCCAGGATTCCACAGCTAATGCCAAGTCCCAGCAAATAAAGCATTTCACAAAGCACATCTCATCCAAGCCTCTCCCTATAGCTTTACAGGGAAACTCCCGTGGAGTCTCCTCTCCCTGATAATCTTGGGCAAAAGCAAGTTAGGAGCAGCAGGGAAGGGGGAAACCTGGGGAGCGACAGGAGAGTGACAACCCCCTCCCCTGAAAGAGCCTTGCTTTCTTGCAATCTAATGAAGCGGAGAGAGAGATTCAGGTGGCGGTTCAAACGCTAACGTTTTAAAGATGAAAGTATGCAATTCAATTAAATGTTTAAATAGTGTTTTCTCATACTAAATCACTGAAACGTTCGTGCATTCCTTGAATTTCTCAGGGCACTGTTCATTTTTATTTATTGTTGTAACCCAATGCCCTTAGCTGCGTGAATGGTGCTATTCGAAGGAGACTTGTTTTGCAAAGGGGAAAGTTGTCCCAGGTCTCTTAAAAGGTTCATTATGTGCGTGGTAACTCGGCTCTATTAATAACCCTGGACTATATAGGCAGGGTTTACTTTCCATTTAGCATTATATTTTCCACAATTCTGTAAACAACTCCTCCACACAAACTCTTTTGATATTCAATTCCTCCCTATTTTTCTGCCTAACCACTCCTCTCTGGGCCTACTCCTTATTAAAAGGAAAAAAAAATGGGAAGAAAGAAATCACCAAGCACACATATTTTTTCAATTAAGCCATGCTTGGTGCCAAAATATATGGATGCCACTAATAGCCATAAGTAATCTTAAGGTCTTTTCCCCAAATATTTTGATTATTTTACAAATCCCCCAAGGAATGTGCTCTTAGGGTGATTTATGGAGCCCAGGGAGGCTCATGATGGCGGGAGGGGTCTGACTGCAGTGGGGCAAGTTGGGATGTGGGGGTGGCACCCCCACCCACTGCCTCCTGCCAAGGCACGAGAACGGGGGATCCACGGGGCTTTCAGGGGGGACAGCAGGCCACCTCCGCAGGGGTGAGGATGGCAAGGATTAGTGGGTCCTACGCAAAACAGATGGCCGGAGCAGCAGCGACCACCACAGATAACCCGGTGTCCGACAATCCCCAAGTCACTTGTGCTTGCCTTACATGCTAAGGTCAGGTGTTTTATGCAATCTCGATCAAATTTAACCCTCTCATTTTTTGACTTTTAATAAGTATATATGACTGAGAGGAAACCACGGAGCCAGTGTCAGAAGAAAGCTAACCGGGCATTCAAAACTACCTATGAATGATCTTCAGGAGAGAAGCAGCAATTCCAGTGGGTAGGTGGGCGGTGCCAACGGCCAGGTGGGCTCTGCAAGCAGCATCTCCCAACCTCCTACCACGCAGCACCCCAACCCCCAACCCCGCAGGGAACACTCAGAAGAGGCGGGGGCCAAGGGCCCACAAAGACCAGCCTGGCAAGCGGGCTCAGCTCCTCACAGGCAGAAGAGTGGCTGGAGTCTCCCACTGACAGAGGGAGCCCATGTCAAGGACCGGCTTGATAGCACGGCGGATAAGCCTCTCCCAGGGAAAGGCAAGTGTGCTGGGAAGGCCTGGCCTTGGTGCCCAGAGGCCCACAGCCCACTCACTCCCTGCAGCAAACCACGCAACCTCCGGCCAAGCCTCCTTCTCCCCATTTGCCAAGAGGAGATAAGAATTTCTGTCCTCTTGGCTGGATCCTCTCAGGGAAGATCAATTGGATCAATGAGATTATTTGGATCATTCTTTGTAAAATGAAAATCAGGACAGAAGGAATTTTGTGTATTAGTGCTATTATACCAATAATTGACATACCAAACGTCCAAATGCACACTTCCTAGAAAGTGGCTTAAACATATCCTCTCCTTATTTATACTTCAAAACAAGATTAACCCTTCAGAGCCAGTAACTTTGCATCCCTGGATCATGTTCCCCCCAACTCTGGGGAATTTAATCAACTCTGAATTGAACATTCATGAATCCACACGGGAGCGGAGAGGGGGTTCTTGCTGGATTCACTTGCGGGTCACCGTGGGTGTTCATGCACAAAAGCCCGCGCTCTCCGCACTATCTCCGTCAGCTACTGTCAAATCAAACCCCCCCCTTGACTGGCCACCTGAGCAGTCTAATGACCACATCCACCAAGGGCACCAAGTCAGCCACAGCCAGAAGTGGCCAAGCACCAGGATACAAAAACCCAGGCAGTCACTGTCTCGGCAAGAAGGTGACTCAAAATGGCATTTTCTCTAAACAGGCGCATGACCTTTAATAAACAGGTGTGCACGGATCCCACTCCCAGCCCCCACCACCAATACCAGGAACCACCACCCTCCCCCCCCAAGCCCAGTGCAGATCCAGAGAGGAACTGGGAGCCTCTATGTCCGCAGGGGGAACAATAGGCTGAAGTCAGGGTCCTTGAGGATGTAGAACAAAGAGCCGGCTCCCTTGGGAGGGAGACCTTTAGCTTTCAGACCTTTAAACCACACGTCCCATCATCTCACACCTTGGCCCACAATCGGGAGGAGAGCCCGTGGATCACACGGCCTGTTGAAGGTCCCAGGGTTGCTGGAGCCAGAAAGCCCCATCTCGCCAAGGATTAGCAGGGCAGGAGACACCAAGCTTGTACGGCTGCCACATCCCTTTCTCTCAGCAAGTGTCACATTTGTCATGAAACCCTCCCTCACCTGGACAAGAGGGCTTGGGGAGGCCCCCAAGGGGCAGGCAGGCAGATGCTGGCGAGCCCTGCCCCAGCGTGCCCTGTCTCCCCCCACCCTAGCACCCTCCAGCTGGTTCTCGGGGAACCTCAGCCTCTTATCAGGGCCCGCCAGCCAGGCACCAGCACATGTCCCCACTGGCCGCACCTTCTGCCTAGAGTAGGCCTTTGTCTCTGGCTCCAAACTGGCTGCGGGAAGTGGGGCGCAAGGCGGGGTGGGGGTGCCACAGGGCCTCAGAGGGACCATGAGGGGCCTCCCCACATGACGCCAAGAGATTCTCACCTGGAGACAGAGAAAGAAAGGTGGAAAGAACCCAGAGCATCTACCACCCACCCACTTACTCTGTGGATGAGCAAGCTGAGGCCCAGAGACGGAAAGGGACTTGTCCAAGGGCGCACAGCAAGCTGGAGGCAGAGGTGGGACCGGAGCCAGCTTTCCCAGCCTGACCCTCAGTCCTATGCCAGCCCACTGCTCTGCCAGGTACCCCGAGCAACTAGCATGGCTTTTCTCCCACTTAGTGTCCACATCAACAAAATGGATTCAGTACTCAGATCTTGGGGACACCGGTAACGTCTAAGGTGGGGACGTGTTTGCCAAAGTAAAAGTGTCCTCCTGGAGCAGGAAGCCCTCCTCCTCCTGGCCTTCGGGGAGGGGCTGTTCAGGGAAAGGAATGGAGGGAACAGGAGGGAAAAGAGCCCCATGGAAAGCTGTTTTGATGCGGGGCCCAGGAAGCGGGGTGTAAGGAGAGTCCTCTGAGTGTGTGTGTTGGGGGCATCTGGAGCTGAAGGGAAGAAGGCGTGCCAGCTGGGGGCTACAAAGAGGAGGGGGCGTCCACGGCCTGGAGGGCTAGGCTGGAGCTCTGGATTTTAAAAGCAGGATGTTTGCCTGGGGCCTCTCTTCTCTCCCATAAACAATCCACAACCTCATTCAAAACAGAGGGGCACATGGGAAAGCACTGGGTCTCCTCGTCTCCATGCTCTCTGAGGGCTGGGTGCCACCAGCAACCTTTGAGGGCTCTTGGGAGGGAGTGGCAGGGACCAGGGCTGGGCAGCAGCTACCCTCGGGCCAGAGGTCACCTGGGGGACCCAGGCTTGCTGGACCTATGGGACCAGAGTCTTGCCAACTGACAATCCTCCGTCCCTATCCTGGCCACAGGCACCCAGATTCTTGGCCTGAGAACCAGAAGGGAGCCCCCAAGAAGTCTAGTCCCTTAAGAAAACTGAAGCTCAGAGGCAACTGCCCAGGTCCCACAGGAGCTGAGACTCCCGGTCCCGTGCTTCCTGGTACCCACTAGAGTGGCCGGCCCTGAGGGGTGTGGGCAGCACACTGGCTCATCCTGTTTTCCTGCTGGGATCTAGAAGACTCCACCACGTTCTTAGATTCATTTGTCCCACGGAGCCTTCATTCGGTCGGCCAATATTCATGGACAATGACAAGGTTCTAGACTTAGGGGTGTAGCCGGCCATGAACAAGACTCAACTCCTACTTCAGAGAGCTCACGATCAGCTTCTGTGGGTAACACGGTGCTTTGTGTTTTGCAGCGCCGCCATCCACACGGTGCCAAACAGAAGCCATAAAGTGGACGGGGTGGCTGTGGCCCTATCCTCAGCCGGGACTTGTACCTGTCCTGGGCTCCAGCTGCCTTCAAGGTGTTTGCCAGGTGCCCTGACATTTGTCACTTCTCCTTCCAGGCAGATGGAAAGTGCCTGAGGACACAGACCTGGTCTTGCGCTCCAGCATGTTCCCAGACGGCCTGGCCCGAGGCAGGCGCAGCGTGTTCACTCAAAAACTGGGAGTGGACTATTTACCAAATGCCTCCCTTCCTCTGGCAGGAAGTCGCTCCCAGAGCAGTGGTTTTTTTGTTTTGTTTTGTTTTTTTCCCAACTCTTTCTGG
>VBSM01002959.1:8585938-8596125 GCA_008086735.1 Cheirogaleus medius | reverse complement strand
ACGTCTAACGTACGGCCCGCACGCCACTCCCAGCTTGCGCCCAAGAGAAGCATGACCCTGTGTCCACACGAAGGCTGGCACAGGAATATTCACCGTGACAGCATGAGCCCCAGACTGGGAACTGTCCGTCAGCGGGAAGCACCCGTAGTAGAAAGGACACGCCAGACTAGAAGACCCGTGGCACATTCCCACAGAACGTCCCCACGGTGAGATGAGCGAGTGACAGTCACACACACAGCATGGACGATCTCACACACCTCCTGCTGAGCTAACGGCGCCCATGGGACCTGCCTCCATGTGCATCAGGTTCAAAACCATAATCTATGGTGTGAGACGCCGGGACAGACCTCAGTGACCCGTGGGGAGTGGCTGGAAGGGGACGTGAGAGGGGCCTTTTGGGGGCACGCTCTGAATCTTTATCTGGGCTGTGGTTACACAAGAATGTCCTTTGTGACAACTGTTCCCTTGTGATATGTGTACTTTTCTGTACATATTACACATCAGTAGAAAGTTTAAATGAAACAAACAAAAAAACTCCACATTCTGGGCCATACAAACCTCATCTCGAAGGCCACAGTCCTCCATCTATCAATCAAAAGTAGTTCCAGGATGCCTGTCCCTGGCCTACGACAGAGAGAAGTCTCGCCCTCCCCGAAGTGGCTCTCAAGGCTCTCCCTGTGGGCCTCATTTCTTACCGCCCTGCCAGGATCACTCCCCATGCCCGGAACAAGCGTCCTCACGTCCCCCTGCCTTTGCCCAGCAGTCCCCTCGGCGGGGATGCCCTTTCCCCTCATGGCCTGGTGAGATCCTCCTCCTCCCAGCCCAGCTCCCACCCCAGCCTCGGCGGCAGCCCCCTCCCAGCCCACACCATCCATTCAGGAGACTGCACTTGCCCGGCCTCACTGGGAAGGGATTTTTCCCCAGTCCCTCCTAGTAGATTCTACGTTTCCTGAGAAGGCCCTGCCTCTCCTGGGTATCTTCTCCTCCTCACTCGAACTCCTGATTCCCAATTCACTTAGTTCCCATTCACTGAAAATTAAATGTGTGCCAAGCATGCCGTGATCTGTCCATGCTCGATCTTCATGACGCCCCAGGAGCTGCTGCCGAGTCCCCCATTCGGAGGAGGATACGCAGCTACAAAGAGCAGCTGCGCGGGGTGAACGGTGGGTCTGTCTGCGCCCCAAGGCCCGGGCTCCCCACCCGGCCTTCTCAGGTCCCCAGCGTTCCTCGGTCAGCGCCACCCTTCACTCCACGCCCCGCCTCCACGTCTGCAAGCGGCTGTGGCAGAGCCCTGTGGCCCTTGTTAATTATTAGTCAAGCTGTTCAGACCCAAGGGAGGCACCAGGGCACAGAGGGTGCCGGGGCTCAGGCGGGGCCGGCCCAGCTCTCCTGGGCACTCACAGAACACCCACCTTCCTGCATGAGATGGACAAGACAACGTCCTGACACAGGAGGTGGCAGAGGCTCAGCTTTAGCTGAGTGTCTCTAAGTGAATGTCACTTTAGCCACCCAGACTCAGTTTTCTCATCTGAAAACGGGATGTTCCAACGGGACAAACGGGATGTTCACCAGGCCGTGGCAAGAATCTGACGCATAAGCGCCTGGTGACACTCAGAGGCATGGGCAGACGAAACCTCTTTGGTGTTCTCGAACGGCGAGCCCCCAGGACACAGATCACAGTGACGGGGCCAGCGCCAGGGCAGCTCACAAACGGAACAGGCTGTCTTAGGACGCCACGTACACCCACGCCCAGAAGCACGCGCCAAGGGCCTAGACACAGAAAGGACTCCTGTCTTGAGGGGACAATGGCCAGGGTGCTCTGGGTCTCCTCCAGGTCTATCTCCACCTGGGTCCTTAACCAGACTGCATGTTAGAATCACCTGGGGAACAAATAAAAAAACAAAACCCAACGCCCAGTCCAGCCCCAGGCATCTCTGGAATGGCGTCTGAGCTTCTCAAAAACTCTTCAGAGGACTGAGGTACAAAGAGGGTTAAGAACCAATACGTCAGGTCAAGTGACCCGTTTTACAGATGGGCAGGACAAGCGGAAGCAGTTTGAGACTACCAAGAGATGTGGGACAGAGTCAGGACTAGGACCTAGGTCTTCTGGTCCCCTGGCTTGGGGGGATGGGGACACCACCTTTAGACTTGGAGGAAGGCCCTGGGGCCCTCTCTGGCCTTTGTCCTGTGAGGGAGAAGGCAGGCAGCCAGGTGCAAAGAGATGGGGGCTGTCTACTGAGGAGCCTGGGCCGCCCCCACCCTCCTCATCTCCTGTCTCAGCTCAAACAGCAGCGGTAGCCCCAGAGATCCCACCCCCAGCCCCAGCCCAAGTCAGAGTCTCCTTGGGCCAGAGACAGACAACGTGAGCCGAGACAGTCGGGAGTGTGGGGAAGCCACAGCCTCTCTGCACAATCTGTTCTGTTCTGCTTTGAACCCTTGGAGGGGGCACGAGGAGTGCACCCCTCTGCGAATCACAAACACGGTCCCAACATCTCCTGCACGCCGGGCCCTGAGCTGGGCGCTGGGAAGGGGAGACTCAGGCCCTGCCCTCAGAGTCAAGCTGCCATCCCCACTCCCAACATCTGCCCTCTGGGAGCGGCTTGGGGTCCTCCCTTCGGAAGTGGTGCTCCCTCTTCTCCAGCGATCCTGCGGGGTAGGCCTGGGATGGACCCCGCACATCCCTCAGGCCCAGCAGCCTCCTCGGCCTTCAGGCAGAGCCCGAGGTCTAGAGCAGACGTGCGGTTTCAGAAGACCACACAGCCGCTGAGTGGAGGGCCAGGACCGGACACCTGGGCCGGGGACCTTCCCTGAGTGCCAGACATAAGGCAGTGGACAGCAGGGCAGAGGAAGGTGAGTGGAGACAGGCCGCAGGTCGGGGAGAACCAGTCCCGGGATGCCCCGGGCACAGGCTCCCTGAGGGGCCTGCCGGGCACCCCACTTCACCTCATTCAGCCAACGAGGCCGGAGCCAGAACAGCTGTGCCCCACCCCAGTCCCTCTTCCAGTGATCCTCACCGGCCACATCTGCCCAGCCAAACCCCTCACCTTAGCTGCCTCCCCTGGCTACTGAGATGCCCAATGGTGTCCCCAGCCCAGCCCAGCCTGGCCCCTCCTGATTTCGGGCTGTGTGACAGAGCCAGCTGCCCCTCCCTCCGCCCCGCCTGGCACGGAAGGCCCGACAGCCCGGCCTCTCCCTGCTCTGTCCAGCACTGGCACTGCCCCGGCCAACTCTAAGGGATCAAAATGACTTCCAGGCCCCTCTCTGTGAGCTCCCACCTCTCCTTTTAAAGATCAATTAAAGCCTTGGCAATGACTCACCTTGCAATCTGGGACCGTGGCTTTGATGTCCACTCCAGACGCAAGACCTCTGTTTCTCCAAACCTAGGAACTGCTGCCACTCGTCGGGGTGGGGGCGGGGTCCCTCCTGTGGGCCGGGGCACCCTGCTTCGCATTAGTGCCAGCCGGGGCCTCACCCTCTCTGGTGGGACGGTGCCAGGCCCCGACTGGGGGCATGGGGAACTGGGCCTGAGTTTCAGGAATTCTTTCCACAAAGGGCAACTGGAAAAGCAATGCTTCCCTTGGTGGCCAGGGGCCAAGGAGGGAAAATGTTTAATATAAAAACATCTGACAAAGTGCCTTCGGGATATATTTTCTGCATCAAAGAAGTAGCTCTTGGCAACAGCCACTCCACCCTGACAAGGACACTTTCGAGCACGGCTCCCGACTGTCACAGACGCCTGTGGAAAGCACGCCAGCGGCGACAGGAGGAGGGCGGGCTGTGGGGCCCGGCAGGCAGGTGGTTATGATTAGGCTGGATGTGACCAAATGCATTTTCTGGAACTCCAACTCTCCTCGGAAAACCTGCCGGTCCCCCCGATGACGCAGGCCACTGTGGTGCAGTGAGGGGTCGGGGGCTGTCTGCCACCCGCTCGGAGCCGAGCGGCCCTGGAGGTGCTCGAACCCCTCACCCAGCGGCCTCCTCTTGCCCGCCCACCATCTCTCCACTCGTGCGTTCATTCACCCGCCTCCCAGCCCACGAGAGCCACTCAGGGGCCTGGCTGACAGTTCATGCTGAACCTTGGGTACCCAGGGACACAGAAGCCTCAGAAGCTCGAAGACCATGTTTGAGTCTCAAATCTTCCAGAGATAAAGAAGATGCCTCATCAGACACTGGGGAACCCAACAGGTGCCAGACTGCCTACGTTCCAGTTCTACTGCTTTCTAGCTGGGTAACCTCAGGCAAGTTACTTAACCTCTCTGAGCCTTAGTTACTTCTTCCTTTAATTTGGCTAATAAAAACGGCTACCTCATAGAATTGTTGGGAGTACGCCATAAACGAACATCGCAGAGCTCCGTGCTAGCTGCGATTATCCAATATGCGCGATGATCTGTCTGTGTTTCTGTGTGCTCTCTTGGGATAGATCTCTTTGCCTTAGGCAAAAATTCATTCTCTCATTCATTTATTCCACAATGACCTCCTGCTAAGGGCTAGGCCCAGTGCTGGGTGCCAAACAAGGTCCTTCAGGACCAAGTATATCCCACGGTTCCCTGGCCCCCTGTGACCATGATACCTCTGTTCCAGCTCATTCCTCCAGTGTTTGGGACAACCTCTCTAAACTCATCTTTCTCCATTCCCCCATCTCTCACAAACTCTTAGAACATACGGTGCTACTGCATGCCTCCTTGCCTTTGCACAAGCTATTACTTCTACCTGACAAGAAATCTGTAGTCTGTTGTCTTCTCGGTGAACTCTTATTCATCCTACAAAACCCAACTCTAAATCACCTTCTCCATTAAGCTTTCCCTGAAGATCCCCATTCCCATCCAACAGAGTCCCCTGCTGTTGACTCTGTGCTAGCACTTAGCCTTGGCCACATCTCTAGGGCAGCACTTAGCACAGTCCTTCACCATTCTTGGCTTCCTGTCTGCCTCTTTTTCTAGACCATAACCACCTAGAGGGGAAGGTCCAGGCTTTCTCCATTTTGTACCACCTGCCACTGGTATGCAGTAGGTTCTTAATAAATATTCAATACATTGACTTGTCATTCAAAAACCTACAGTCAAGAATCACAGTGGCCCTGAGGTCCTTTGTCAGGGGCCCCAAGAAGTCTAAAAGCTATGTGACCTCTAGTGAGTCAGCTGCCCTCTCTGGGCCCGGGGTTCTTCATCAGTCCAGTGCACCTCCATTCGAATGTCCAAGCTTCAGTGCCCTGGCAAGAGGGGGGTCCAGGAAACCAACACCTGGCTTTGTGCCAGCCCACAGTTGTGATGATAAAAGAAGCTAGGATGCCCCAGGCCAGAAACCCTAGCTCTCTGGCCACCCCCCAAAGCCCTGGAGCCCACAGCCCAGAGCACGGCGGCACCAAGGGGGGCTCTGCGATCAGTGACCCGGTGGCCCCGCGATCAGTGACCCGGTGGCCCCAGTGTACCGCTGAGCAAAGTGAGAGTCGAGAAGCAGGGATCCGTCTGAGGTCGCGCAGCAGGGAAAGGGCAAAGCCAAGCCCAGAACCCACTCTGGCGCACCGCCCATCACCCCACACTGCCTCCTGGCAGACCCAGGCTGGCTGGACACCCTCCTCAACTGCCCGGTCCCCCAGGACTGCTGCAGTCACCCCTGTTACTCCTGCCCTCTGCCCTAGCCCAGGAATAAGGGGTCCCTCTGTGAGATACTCGGGAGGCAGGAAGTTTTTTCCTTCCCTTTGGGTGATCAAAGCTAAAAAGACACGTGGCAAGGACCCGAGGTGGGTAGCGCGCACTGTCGACCTCAGGATGGGAGCCGAGTGCCCCTCCCCCACCCTGCCCAGGGGAGGCGAGGAGGTTGGGCCATTTCTGAATTAGAAACAGCAGGCTGGTCCTGGCCAGACTCAGCGTCAGTCTGGCAACCTGTCCCCCACCCCTACGCTGGGGCCTGACCTCGGCGGATAGGCAGAGTGGGCACGGGCCACACCCAAGAGCCACCTCTTAAACCCATGGGGATTGATCCACGTTCAAGTCTGATTGTATCAGGGCACCGTTCACCCCAAGCTCCAGGTGAAACGTCCTTCCTGCTCTCCAAAGCCAAATGAAACCCTCTTTCATCGCCTGCCCTCCCGCTTTCCCTTCCAAACCACTCAGCATGCTGCGCCCCAGACCCAGGCAATGAGCAGCGCCAGGCGGCAGCAGCAACGTTACCCAGGTCCCATCACTCAGTCGTGATCAGTTTGTGAAAATTCACTGAGGGGGACACTTGCGTGTGCACTGTGGATAGGTTCAGTAAAAAGTTTTCAAAAAATCTTACCTAAGCCCTGGCCTTCCCCTGCCTCATCTCCTACCAACATCAGTGCTTTGCTTCCCAATCCCTCCAAATTCCTTTGGTTTCTCAACATCAAGCTCTTTTCACACCTCCAGGCCTTTGCACATGCTACTCCTTCTACCTGGAATCCTCCAAATCCTGCCCCTTTGGTAGACTTCCACTCATCCTGTAAAACCCAACCTGATATCACCTCTCTCAGGAAGCCTTCCAGGGCTGCCTTCCTACCACACCAAGAATGCATCTCTAATCCCTTCTTCCTCTGGAATGCCTCTTGTTTCTTTTTGCATCTTTACCTATCTGTGAGTACCTTGAGGGCAGAGATGATGTAATTTTCATTTCTGTGGCCCTGGTCCAGCCACAGTGCCTGGAATACTTTAACAGCCACACCCACCACATGCAACGTGCTAGGTCTTGGCTAATTCACAGGCATCACCTCATTTAACCCTCACCACAAGGGACATGCTGTTATCATTCCCATTTCACAGGTGAGAAAACTGAGGGACAAAGCAATTAAGTGGCTCGCCTAAGGTCACACACCTCATAAATGGCAGAGCTGGGGCTTGAACCCACTGGTGCAGAGCCCGACACCACTGTAGGGGCTCTGTGCACACCGACTCGACTGAACCGAGTACCTAGGCAAACAGAGCTCCAATGTCTGCGTTAGACGAGCATCTAACAAGAACACGCCTGGGCCTACCATCGAGGATGATGCAGGAGCGACGCTGCACACACTCCTCGCCCGGAGCACTGACCGGGAACCTCGAAGGTCCGCTGAGTGGAACGGGCAAAAGGGCAGGCACAGTTCCTACCAGGTGGCACTGGGCAAGCAGCGTGGACCCACCTAAGTGGCCGTCTGGCTCCACCTGCTTATGCTTGCTGTGTGGCCCTCAGCCAGTCTCCTAACCTCTCTGAGCCTCTGTTCCCAAACTGTCAACGTATAGAATGCAAGAATCTACGGAATGATCTGTGCCCTCAGGGAGCTTACACTCTGGTGGATGAAGGAAAGGCATCCACATCCAGTTCAGACCCCAACTTCTTCCCTGGGCCTTCTCCTCGGTAAAGTGGGGGGCCTGCCCCCACTCACGTAGCTCTAAAGGAACCAGCATGCTGTGAGGACTGAGACACCAGCACATCCAGCCAAGATCACCAGAAAGGACTTGCCCGATCCCCATAATGGGCAGCATACACCATGCCTTGCATACAGCAGGTGCTTAATAAAGCACTTGAACAGTTACCCAACAGGCACTAGAATAAGATG
The DNA here is from genome assembly GCA_008086735.1 of Cheirogaleus medius. Taxonomy (NCBI): domain Eukaryota; kingdom Metazoa; phylum Chordata; class Mammalia; order Primates; family Cheirogaleidae; genus Cheirogaleus; species Cheirogaleus medius. Next base: position 8,588,576 of record VBSM01002959.1, on the reverse strand, counting down.
CCAGAAGGGAGCCGCTGGTCCTCCAGAAGCTGGTGCCCCACGCCCCACCCCACAGCCCGGAGTCAGGCAGGCAGCCCCACCACCGCAGGCTCCCGCCAAGTGACCCAGAGCTCACTCAGCCCTGCCTGACTGCGGCTCCTTCCCTCACCAGGGCATAAAGCTGCTCGTGTCATGCTCATTCTGTTCTTCTAGGCTAGAGTGGGAGGTGGCGGGAGACCCTGCCCTCCTTCCCCAGCCTACCTCAGAACCACCATCCCCACGTGGCCCCTCATCCTGCAATTCTTTCAGTTATGGCATAGTCTACTTTTAAGTTGCAAACGAAGGGTTGCCTACCAGACACTCACACTTTAGTATGAATTTCTTTATTAGCTCCTCTTGCTTTCTTCCCCAAACTAAACTGAAATCAAGAGAATGGGAAAGGAATGGAAATGTTGCAGACAACAGAATGGCCCGAGGGGGCCCTTGGACAGTCAGGGGACAGCAGCCCAGGCCCTGTGTTAGGCCAGGAAACCAAAGTGCCAGAGTTCTGATGGCACCCCAAAAGGGACCTCTGGTTTTTCAACCTTTCCCAAATCCTACTGAAGACTCCAGGTGTAAGGCTCTTCAGATTTGGTAAAATCTCCATGTTCTAACACCCCCTCACCAGAGTGTCCTTGCTGAAGTCACCTGGCCCCTCTGAGCTTCAGTTTGTCGTCTGTTTAGTGGGGGGCACATTTCCAAATTTGGAGGTGGTGTAGAGAGCAGACGCGAGCTGAAACAAGATTTTCCTGCTGCCCTCACCCTGCCCACCCATGCGTCCTTGCCTGCCTGGGCCTGGGACTGAGCCTCAAAATCCCCACCATTCCACAAAGTGGCCTCAATAACAGGACAGGAAAGTAAAGCAGAGACCTTGGAGTTGGATAAAAATAGACAGCTCCAGGCCAGGCACTGAATTGTCATTTTTCGAGACAAACAGGGGCGGTCTCCATCCTGGGGCTGCAGACACCCTGCTGCCTGTCCCCAGACACTGCCATGAACCAGGCCCCCAGGGTCAGCAGCCCCTTAGGATGCAGGGGGAGGGGGAGGCAGCTGGCTGGTGTGACCTCTGGGTGGTCTGCTAGGTGTGCCCAGCAGAGGCCTGGATGAGCGCAGGGCCCTGTGCCCTTGCTAGCCTCTCACCCCCACCCTGGGACTTAAATCAAGACAGGCTGTCCCCAGGCTCCTTTGACTGGTCTACTCTGCCCCCGTCAGGGTAGGAGCTGGGCAGTCATGCTGCCCAATCTCACATCCCAAGCCTGCCACTTCCAACTGGGGCAGGCAGCCCAGCAATGAGCCTCAGTTTCCTCATTTGTAAGATGGGGAGAATCATACCTGCCTCATTGGGTCGTGGTAGAGACTCAATGAAATGGGAAATGCTGGCACTCAGTGAAGTGGCTGGCATGTCATGAGTATCAGTAAATGTCAACTGCCGTCATCATCAGCACCATCATTATCATCCGTCCTTGAACATCAAAGGCCCTGGCCTGGCTCAGCACACTGTGCCCACCTCTGCCCCTCACCTTTCTGACGTCACCTCCCACCCTGCCCTCCTGCACAACCTTGTGTTCCATCTTTGCAGGATGACTCAAGCCTTCATCATCCACCAAGACTTGTCACCTCTCTGAGTGTTCCCCCCACCCCAAGGCCTCCCTTCCTGAGCATGTCCTCCAGCGAGACAGCCAGCACAGCCCCAAGTCTGCGAGCTCCAGCAGGCAGGGGGCAGCTCTAACCCACAGAGCAAGTTTGAAAATATGAACAGTGAGTCCCCTAGGGGAGGGACACATCATCCCTGGAAGGGGCCAGGATGACCATAATGGGGAACGCCACTCACCTACTGAGCCCACCCAGAACTCAGACCAAAGCCCATCAAGACCTCATTCGATCTCCTTGCCAGAGGAAATCCCAAATTTTCTCCCCAAATCCTTCAGCCCCTTAGAATTCCAAGCCACTGGATGCAAAACTGTCTCCTGAGAGCCATACAATCCTCATCCATAGTAAAGAGCAGCAGGGACCTTCTCACCGTCCAGTACCAAAGACTCCGCTATGGGACATCTGGGCAGAAATCCCAAACATAGGCCCAGTGGGCCCCGAAGCCAGCAAAACTAATGGCCTGGGACGGGGGAGGGGTATGTCTCTGGAGACCTCCCAGCCTCCAGAGGGTGCTCTCCCCTAGGAACCAGAGTGGGCGGGGCCTCTTGCAGATGCTCTGGGGTCTGCTTCCAACCCCAGCCACACACCAGGCCCCCCTCTGGGATGACCGGGATCAAATTAGAGCATGTCTGCAAACATACCCTGAAACTGTAAGGCAGTTGGGTACACACAGGTACAAAAATTTCCATTAACAACAGGAGGAGAGGGGATGTCAAAAGAATTCCCTATCCATCCAGACAACCAGTGCCAGTGCAGTCCATCGAACTCACATACGCTCTAAGGGTTGGCAATGACATGGGATCACAAATTCAGAAATACTGTTAAGTTCCTCGCTTCACAATTATATGTGGCTTCCATCCACGTAGGTGCAGAGGAAAAAGAATGGACTGAAATGTTAACTTGTGTTCACTGTCCACGTCTTTTCAGGAAAGAGATTATAACCAAATAGGGTCAAAACACAGGGAAGGGG
>VBSM01002959.1:8539320-8576643 GCA_008086735.1 Cheirogaleus medius | reverse complement strand
CCCATTGCAGGGCCCGAGGCTCCAAGGGGCCGGCTCCCGGGGCGGGCCGAGCCCTGGCCCCCGCCCCACGCCCGCCCCGGCACCCCCGCCCCGGGCCTGACAGCGCTCGCGGCCAGCTCTCTGGCTTGCGTTGCGCCCGAGGCACGGATGCGAGCGAGCACACGCACAAGCACGCACACACACACGCACACACACGGTCACACAAACCACGGGCAGGCGCGCGAGGACTCGGCGGACCCCCGGACTCCGAAGCAACCCGGACGCTTTGACTCTCCCTGGCTAGCGCACAAACTTACAAACACACATTGCACTTTAGGGTTGGTCCAAACCCCCGTCCCAGGGCAGGCTAACAGAAATGGGTGTGCGTGTGTGCCTTCCTGGATTGCGTCTCTGGGGAGCAGGGGGTAGCTATATTGGGGTAGCGGATCTTGCGTGACGGCATGAGGGCTGTGCAAAGTCGGGGGTCGCTCCGCAGGGCCAAACGGGGAGCGCGGGACGCTGCACGCACTGGGACTCCAGACTCGCCGGAGGCGAGGAGTTGGAGAGGGTGGGGTAGAGGCAGGGAGTGTCTCCCCGTGGGCTCCTTTCGGCCACCACAGCCCTCCCTCGGAGCTAGGCGGGCCGCCGGAGGTCCCGTGCCCCCTCGAGGCCGGGCACTCCTTCCTCCCCCTTCTCCAGTTTCTCTGCACCTCCGAGAGGGCTGCGGGTGAGGGGTCGTGCTTTCCCTAGCGATGTTTCCCTGCGAAAGCGGGGGTGGGCTGGGGGCGCGGCGGCGGCAGTCGGCCGCCCGGCGCGGGAAGGGTTAAGGCCGCTCCTGCCCCTGGAGCCGGCGCGGCGGGGTACCTCCTCGGGCGCGCTAGCTCGTCCGAGGGTGGCAAAAGTTCAAGCTTGTAAAGTCGGGATTGGTCCCGCGCGGAGGGGAAAAAAGGCCTGGTCCCCCCTCCCCCCCCGGTTGCGGCGCCGATTGGCCGGGGTGCGGGGCCGGCACCGCCCTCCTCCCGGCGCGCGGCGGCCCCACCCCCGGCGCGGCGCCCCGCCCCTTTCCGGGCTGGAGCCGGGCCCCGCGCTGAATGAAAGAGATTCCGCTACGCTCATTGGCCCGGGCTGGGCGCCATTCCCCCGCCGCGGCCGCGGGGCGCCGGCGCGCGGGTCTCCCCCGGGGCGCCCACTCGTGGGGCCGGCCGTGTGAGCGGGCTGCGGCACGAGTCCCCGGGCGGCCGGGAGTCTGTGCGCGCCGGGGAAGGGCAGTATCTGCAGGAAGGAGTCACAACTATCTGATGAGCTTTACCTGGAGTCAGGTACTGTTCCACTGCGCTCTCCCCAAAGAAGAATCAGACTGAAACTTCCCCACACCCATCCCCTACTACTCTGGCTACAGGAAAATAGCCGTCCTTGCCTGTTTCTTGCTTAAAAGTGCGGATGATGATGCCTGCCCTTCATGGCGTGCTTCACAGAGCCACGAAGGCCCTAGGAGACCGTGCATATTAAGTACACAAATCTCAAGTGAACAGCAGGATGAATTTTCATAATTGAACAAACACACCTGTGTCACTAGCACCCAAAAAGCAACGTGACCTGCACCCCAGAAGCCAGTCCTGTGGCCACTTTCAGTCACTTCTTACCCCTGGGGAAATTAATGCATCTTAAAATACAAATACTTCCATGTGAAATATTTCCTTTTATCAGGGTGTTTGCTCACTTGCCTGTGGATTACAATAATAACAGCTCATGCTTACTGAGTTCTTGCTATAGGCAAGGCAATGTTCCAAGCATTACCAGGACTTAGTTACTTCATTCTCACAACAACCCTGATAGGTTCTACTATTACCCCTATTTACAGATGAGGAGAGTGAGGCACGGGAACTTGCCCATTCAGTTTGCCACTGACACAAGGACAGTGTTGAGAGTGCTAACGTGTAAAACCAGAGGAGCCTAAACCAGCATGCGTGCTCGCCCCCAACAGCCGGAAATAGCCAGTGGGTCTGCGTTGCCAGAGCAGTCTTCAGGGCAATGATTTTCGAAATGTGGTCCAAGGACCACCTACGTGGACCTGCAGAATCAAAGTGTTATGGGTTGAGGCCCCAGACTCCACATTACACTTTGGGGATAGGTATGGTGGTACCACCATTTTACAGATAAGGACACTGAGGCACAAAGGCTTGCACAGGGTAACATGCACAAGCTTGTAGTTAGTGGCAGTCAGGATTTAACCCCAGCCAGTTTGGCCGGAGCGGGGGTATGTGTGTATGATGGGAAGCAAAGGGATGGGCAGCAGGAAGGAGAGAGGTTACCTACAGTTAACGGAAGGGAATCCCCTCCCAGCAGGGATAAACGTGCTTCCACAAATGCTCAGTGCATTTCCCTGGGGGCAAACATGTGGCTTCTTTATCCCTACTGTTATCCCCATACCTCCCTGAGGTGCAAAGGCATCCCTTTCTGCAGAGTTCCTGGGGGAGTGCCCTGAAAGATGTCAGGCCTATGCTCCCATGGCCTCAGGCCAAGGAGATACTGAAGGGTGACCTTTCTGGGAAGGGTTGCCTTCTTCCCTGGGCAATAACTCAGGCAAAATGTGGCCTGGGCTCTGGCCTACCAGGACCTGTGGCATAGGGGGTGGAGAGTTGGTTGCTAAGAGATGATGCCACCTGAAGAGCACTGAGGCAGAGGCTGGTGGGCCTGAGTTCAGTACTGACCCTGCTTACCTCCCTCAACTCTAAGCCTTGGGACGCTCATCTGTAAAGTGGGAATAGGAATCATGCTGGAAGTGGTTGCTAAATTTAAATGACAAGAGGACCCAAAATGAGCCCTCAATATGGGACAACTGCATCTGAATGGAAGGGAAGGGCAGTGACCATGAGCCCCAGTGTCCTCGGATTCCTAGGGCCTGCCATGCCTCTTGGCCACTAGAGGGTGTGTGTGACGGGGCCCAGCAGGACAGGGCCCTGGCTACAGCCTCAGAACACCCTCTCTCCTAGACTGTCATACCCCAAAACAAGCTCTGATTCCCTAGGGATGCGGGGAAAGGAGAGAGAAGGTGGGGTCCCAACATGTCTCCCCACCGAGTTACAAACTCACAAAATAACTCACAAAGTAGTAACTCTGACCCCTCAGATTCAAATCTGCCCCCACTCCGCCAGTGTTTCCCCCAAAGCACTGTGTAATTGCCCTTTATAGGGCTTGTCGCAGTCCATGACGGAAATGTCCACGTCATTTCTTTTCTGTTCTCCTATGCCTCGGGAACGTCAGCCCCACAGGCGCAGAGATGGTGAAACGATCAGGCACAGGCCACCCTCAGCGGTGTGGAGGGAGTGAAGTCGCAAACAGCCATTCTGCCTGTGCCGCTGAAAAAGCTAAATCACACAAGACAGCACTTGCCCCACTTCTTCCTGGTCTCTAGTATGCCTGTCACAGAGTGGGCACTATTCGTGGGATGATTGAAACAAAACCCTCACTTAACCAAGCTCCATGCTCATCCCTGTGCCAAGCACTTACATGCACTATCTCATCAAATCCTCCCAACAACGCAAAGAAGGTGTTATTCTTCCTAGACCCATTTTTTAAGAGAAGGGAACAGAGAGGTAATTTGTCTCTAGTCACATAGCCAGTAGATAGCAGAGTGATATTTGAACCCAGGGCTGCTTGAGGTGAGTGTGTATCTTCTTAACACCTAGTCCTAAAAAAGAAAACCAATCCTTTGCCTTTGAGAAGTTTCTGTACTGGCTGGGAAGGCACAAGGTATGAAATAGCAGCAATCATGCAATGCGGAGCTTGCTTCCAGGTGGTGGGAGGAGGCAGGAGCTAGGGGCCCCTGCTCATAAACACAGACATCACAGAGGGAGAGTGGGCCGCCTCTCACTATGGTTAGACAGATTGGCAGGGCCACTGACTCATTGTGACTCACTTCACAGGAGACTGATGGATAAACCAGGGTTCCACTTATTAACTCTTAAGGAAAACAACTATAGGCCCCAATGGCTAAGTGGTATTGTCTGCCCCTTTGGAAGGCACAACTACTTGGTCAACATAGCCCCAAATGGGGGGATGGGTGACTCTTGGGCAGTGGTAGGCAACCCTTCCAAAGCTCTGATGACCCTCTCCCTTGAAAAATGCACATGTGTATGAATGAAACGTTGTGTTCATTCGTTTGACACATACTTACTGAGCTCCTACTGGGTGCCAGGGCTGCTTCTAGGTGCTCGAGATCCTGCAGTAAGCAAAACACAAAATTCCTGAGATCAAGGAGTGTAACAGGAAGAGAGACAGACCATAACAAAATAATCAGGGTAACAGTGTATCAGAAGGTAAAGGTGCCAAGGTCAAAAATAAAACAAGAAGAGAGAGGAATTCTAGGAGAGGGTAGGTTGTGGTTTAGAGAAAGTGATCAGGGCAGGCTTCCCTGGGAAGGTGACATTTGAGCAAGGTCTTAATGGTGGTGGGAAAACTAGCTATGACACTATTTTAGGGGAGGAATATTGCAGACACAGACAACAGCAAGGACAAAGGCCCTGACCTGGGAGCCTGCCTGGCATGTTCCAGCAGTGTCAAAGAGGTGATGAGATCAGAGAAATGCTGGGGGGTAGACTGTAGGTTCCTATAGGCCATTGTTGGGTCTTTGGCCTGTACTCTGAGTGACGTGGGAGCCCCTGGAGGTATGAGCAGGGGAGGGACAGAATCTGCCTTCCAGTTCAACGCCTGGTTCAACACCCATAGATTGCGGGGGCAGAGGTAAGAGTGGGGCCTGGTAGGAGGCTGTGGCAGTGGTCCATGCAAGAGGCCCCAGAGCCTCGCACGAGGGTGGAAGCAGTGGAGGTAGGGGAACAACAGCAGATCCCGGACATTTTATATACCTGCAGGTAGTCAGATCTTTGGACATGTAAGAGAACATCTGAACAGTGTGCCCATGTTATTGACGCTTATTTAATCTTTTAAATCAATTCACAACTTTTATTTAGCCGTGTCATAAGCAGTAATATCCATGAAGTCACAAATGTGCTAGTTATATTTGTCACCTTAAAGTAAAATACATATTAAATAGATAAATTACATATTAAATAGATAAATCTGTTTATCTATGCATCACCTGAAATTACCCTGGGGACCACCAGTATACATGTGATGTTGGGAATACTGGTTTAACCAATTCCTAACTTCACCCTCTTAGGTTTTGTGTTTGCTTGCTTTCTTTTCACTACTTTTTCTCAGAGGATGATTTTTCCTGGTCCTTCCTCTAAATCGTGGCACTTCTTACCATAGCCCCTCTGAACTGATTGCTGGTTTTACCATAGCCATCCCAGGCAGCCTGGGCTTGGGCAGTAATGGTGCAGAATTTGGGCCACAGGGCCCAACAGACCTGGGTTCAAATCCTGTTTGAGCATCTCTTAGCTGTGGCCTTTGGCAACTTCCTTTCCCTCCTACAACAACTCCCAATGTAGTACAAATATTATTCCCAGGTTATAAACTACAAATGGGGAGCCTGAGACTTAACTGGTAATAGTAACAATATTAGGAGGTTGTTTTGAAGGTCTAAATGCTTAGCACAGTGTCTGGCACCTAATAAGTGCTCAATGAATGGTAGCTCTTATTAGTGAAATGAGCATGGAATCCATCCGTCATTACCAAGTTAAGCCACTAAACTAACAACAACCCTGCAAACTACTTAACCTCTGGTACAATCAATCTCCTCATCTGTAAAATGCACCAACTTGACAAAGGTGGGAGTTAAATGAGTAAAGTTCTGGCACACTCTAGAACTCAGCAGTTTAATGAGCTGATTAATAAGCTCACTAAGCATAAGTACCCACCTCATAGGGTCACTGTGAGAGTCGATTGAGATAATATACGCAGAGCAGATAGAGCTGCTATTGTTATTCTGCTCCTTGAGTATCCACAGGGAGGGCAACACCCAGCATGTTATGGAGTGAATGAATGAATGGATGGAGGTGTGAATGAGTGAGTTTCGTGGTTGTTAAAGGGATGGAGGCAGTTGCAGAGAGGCCGGGGAGAGGACTGTGGCTTTGCTATAGTGAACCTGGGTTGCCTGGATCCATCCTCCTCAAACTGAGCTAATGTGGGGTCTCTTGAAGTCAAGGGATTTTTCTGGAGAGCTAATCTGATTCATAGATGTTAAGGAAATTTAATTTTATATTATATCTGTAATATATTCTATTTTTAATAGGAAAGCTAACCCAGATATACTAGAGAATAGAATGCAAAATCATCATGAGTTTTTGAATGGAGATAGGAGACTTCTAAAGAATGTCATGGTCACTGTGAACAGCATCAAGACCAGGACCCCAGACTGGGCCAAGACCCAATCCCAGCACCTCCTGGTTGGCTCACTCCCCCACCCTTCAGGAGAATGCAGAAGCTCTCATTGGAGAAACGATGCCCAGGGATATGCACATTTTGGTGCTTGGCTACAATTTAACAGACAGAGCATTTCTACTAGAAACTTATTATAGGCCAAAGACATTTAGTGCAGAGAGCCCTGCCCTTCAGAGACTAGGAGTTTATTTGAAGAAATGTCTGTATTTAATCACTCCTCCTCACCATGGCCAGAGAGAACCTTTCAGCATTCCTCTCTGACCTTGAGGCTTCCAGATTGAGAAGCTTTCAATGGATGCCCATGGCTAAGAGGTCAAAGAGGAGTTCTGGCCCTGTTAGTGCAAGTCTCACTTCGTCTCCCCTCCACTACATGGAGCTTGAACAAGAGAGTGGCTGCTCTCTGGAACACTCCAAAGTTCTGCACCTATGTCCTGCTCTCTGATACCCCAGACTTTGCACATGCTGGTTCATCTGCCTGGAATGTAGTATTCTTCCTTCTTTTCCTCTGAGCAAAAGTCTCTCTCTCTCTCTCAAGCTCAAGGCTACAGTCCTTTCACTACCCTGACATTTGTGCATTCCTCTTTCCCAGGGCTGGAGATCATTTGTCCACATCGGAGAGACCCTCAAAAGCAAAACCTGAGTCTTCCTTATGCCCCCACCCCTAACCCAGCACCCAGAAGGTACTCCAGAATTTTCGGGGGAGAGGGGAGGCAAATTTTAACTTTTGATAGATATGGCCAAATTGGTCTCCCAGGAGAAGTTGTACCAGCTTCCCCTCCCTGCAACAATGCTCACACCTGTTGACCCTGTGATTCCAGCTTATATATGTAAACTATATAGATGCATGTGGGTGAAATGATACATGTATATGGTTAAATCTTGTATAACTGAAGTGAGGAGTTATGCTCCATAGGGTTACTTTATATTAAAAAGAAAGATTGGAAGCAACCTTAACGTTATCAGTAGAGGATCTAATTCAAGAAATGATGATACATCATCCAGCTGTTGAAAAAGAGGCAGCCCTCTGTATAAAAAGATCAAGATATTAAGTCTCGAATAGCAATGTGTACAGTCTGCTACAATTTGCAAACATTTTTTAAAAGCTTATATGCTTGTGTAGCATAAAGTGTCTTTGGAAAGATACACAATAAGCTGGTAAAGATGGTTGTTTCTGGGGAGGGGAACAGAGAGACTGGAATGTGGGTGAATTAACTTTTCACCCATACCCATCTGGTTCTCTGCGTGCTTGCTTGTTTTAATTTATTCTGTTAAATAGGTAATACCTGCACCCAATACAAGATCTAAACAAGTACCAAAAGTTCAATACAAAAGAGGCCTCCTTCTCTCTCTCTCCCACCCTCAGCCTTCTTGGTGTACATTCTACAGTACCTTCTGAATGTTTGCACCATGGCTGAATTACCTATTCAAAACTGACTAAGTCAGAGCCTGGTGCATTGGCACGAGCCTGCAGTCCCAGGTACCTGGTAGGCTGAAGCAGGAGGATCGCTTGAGCCCAGGAGTTCAAGGCTGCAGTGAGCTATGATTGCGCCTGCAAATAGCCACTGCACTCCAGCCTGGGTAACATAGGGAGACTCTTTTTCTAAAGACAACAGCAACAACAAAAAACAATTAAATTAAATGTTTAGAAATATTAAAATATTAAATATTTGTTGAAGAAAGGAAGAAATCAACAAAAGAATTGTTGACTGAAGAATTAAACACACGAAAGAGTTCAGTAACCTGCAAAGCAGGACATTGAGTAAGTGACAAATGAAAGGACAAAAACAAGAAGAGATATAAGTAAGAAGTGACGACAATGGGGGCGTTGCATCCTGTCCTGTCTTGCTCTGGGTTTCCTGTGTGTACATCTTCTCTTCCTAGCCACACCAGGACAGGGCTTTCTGCCCTTGTTTACTTCCCACAGCTCGGCATGCAGAAGGGGGGTAATAAACATTTCTTGCCTTAACTCCCACTAGCCTGAGCCAAGCTCCGGGAAGGGGTTGGGGGACCCAGTCCCCAGTAGCTCCCAGAGCCCAGGACTATGTGCAGTTCTACGTTATGACTTCCAGGGGCCTCAGACTCTTTTGTATTCACAGGCTCCTACTTTCATAAAGAAAAAAAACTAAATATATTTTACAAGTGCATTGGCATAAGGACAGATGTAACCCCGGCTGGATTTGTTGGTATAGAGTCATTATTATTATTCATTTTTCTTCTGATTTTAAAGAAAATTAAAATGAAAACATTTTGTAGGCCCCCTAACAGTATCATGGGCGCTAAGCACTGTGCCTGCCGTGCTGAGTAGATAAGTCTGCCCTGGGCCTGTGCCTTGGGCACGGCTGGTATTCAATAAACAGGCACTGCTTCTAGGAGCGGCCTGGCTCAGGGAAACTCACGTTGGCTTTGGAGCCCTAAAGACCTGGATTTGGTCCCAGCTCCAGCACTTACCCTCCGGGCCACTCCAAGGCAATCACTAAGGCTTCCTGAGCTTAGTTTCCTCCCTGCTAAAATTCAGTGCTGCCTGGAGGATTAGAAATAATGTGTGGTGCTTAATAAATGCCCATTACCATTGGCAGATCTGTCCCCAAGATGGAAGGGGTGCCGTGGAGGTGGGCCAGGTACGCGGTTGGCATTGGTAACACTGACCACAGCCAGGAATCTTGGCCCCTTCGGAGGAAGAGGCGGAAGGCAGTGGTGGGAGGTACAGTCATTGGCCTTCTCTCAGTGTAAGTCTGGGGCAGATAGGGAAAGATTAAAATTCAGAGTCCAGCCTCTGCTCAGGGGTTCTCAGCCTTGACTGTGTGTTAGAATCACCTGGAGTTTTAAAAAAATACTAATGCTCCATCCCCAGACCAATTTTATTAGAATATCTTGTATGGGGTCTGAGTGTGTTTTTTGTTTTTGTTTTTTAGCTCCCTGGGTGATTCTAATGGGGCAGGGCTCAGCGTCACCAGGCTTGTACCTGAGGATGTCAGGAGTGACGGGAATGACCTGCCTTGTGCAGCAAACGGCTTCTCACCTCAATGATGTCTAAGACCAGGGACTCCTGGTGGCAGCCCCTGTCCCTGAAGGCCTGGTGCAGGTGGCCTGCAGACCCCTAGGCCATCCCAGGCCCATGGAGTCAGCATCTCTGGGTTAGGTCAGAGGCTGCATGTCTCACATGCTCCCGAGGGCATTCTCATGCACAGTGACACTTTTAAGTTTTTGTTTTTGTTTTTGTTTTCTCTTTTATTTATTTTTATTTTTTTTATTTCAGCATATTATAGGGGTACAAATATTACGGTTATGGACACTTTTAAGTTAAGAGAGGACATATATTGTACATCTTGGTCTGGGAAGGGGTTGCATGGTATATACACATATGAAAAATCATCAGGGTTCCCACTTGAGATGCGTGCTTTATGCACCTCTCTCCAAAGACACAAAGGTACCAACCTCCCGTGTGTCGGAAGCTCTAGAAAGGGAACTGGGGAGGCTGCATGGAAGAAGGGCCATGTGAGCTGGGCCTAGCTGGGGAGAGGAGCAGGCAGCAGGGCAGAGGGAGCTGGGGACGTCCATAGGGAGGAGATTCTTGGAGGAATAGCAGCGGGCAAGGGGTGGGGATAGAGAGAGGGTTGGCTCTGAGGCCTTTGCAGGCAGCTGCCTCATCTCCACCCAGGAACGGGGTGTCCTCAGGGGCCCAGGGGCTGCCGTGGTCAGCAAAGGTAGCCCATGAAAACTCCCAACTTGCCTCCAAGTGCAACCAGGTCATTCTCCCCAACAAGACAGCATTGTTTGGGGTTCTAATCCAGGGCAAGAAAAACAGAGAGCCCAATTGTCCCTGTCATAATGGGTATATAATTTATAATAATGTCAGCTATTAAAGGATTTTTAGTAATTAACTGACAGTGGTGTGCTATTTCACTGCATTTTTGCCTGCCATAATGATCTTGAACTTTGCAAGGCAGTTTTGAACTTGCTCAAAATAAGCCCTGAATACAAAGAAGGGCAAAAGCATTCCAAATGAAGGGTAAGAGGAGTTGGAAAAAACGGGGCTGTCCTCCTCCCAGGAGGAGGGATGAGCTGTGCAGAGCCAGAGAGGATGAAGTCCTCTGTCTTCCCAGGGAGCGACACATTTAGTAAAATGCCTGCCAGGCCAGAGTGGTAAGTAAAGCAAATCAGCTGTTTCATGATCATATGCCAAGCTGCGTTTTTTTTTCAACACACCTTGCTTGCATGATACACAGCTAGGAATATTTTCCTCTTCCCCAGGGAAATATGCTTCCTCTCTTGTTTTTCTTAAAACATATGATTCTCTTGCTATATCTTTTGCTCTTTTGATTTTTAATACGGGCACAAAAATAGGAAACATTTCTTTCTCCTCTTAGTTCCATTAAGAGGGAAAAAAAGAGCACAAGCCCAATGACAAATAGTAACTGACACTGTGTGTTGGAGAGGCATTAGGGAGTGGTGGGGTCTGTGGCAAATTGGTGAGCTCAGGCCCAGGGTCAAGGGAGGCATCTGCTTCTCCATTCTAGACGATCGGGATGGCAGGCCCTGTGGCAGAGGTTGCTCAGTACCTACGGTGACCTCAATTCTTCCCTTTCTCTTTAATTGCAGAATGACGATTCTCATTTAATTCATTTTTAACTTGACAAATTTTATCCTGGGGAAAAAGACTAATTTGACCTGAGCCTAGTCCATGACTATCTTGACTCTCCCTTGCCCTTGGTATAGCCATGTGACTGTTTCTAGTCAATAAGATATAAGCAGACACATTGTGTGCGATTTCTGGAAAGGCTGTGTAAAGGGAGCTGACTCAGCTGGGAAACACCCTTTTTTTGCCTTCAACTTTTTCTTCTCTGGCCTAGAGTATAGACGTGATGGCTGGGGCCCTGGAAGCCATCATGGACCATGATGTGACTTTTGCAGGTGGAAGCCACACGCTGAAGATGGCAGAGCAGAAACAGAGGGGAGACGAAGGCCCTGATGGCTTTTTGAATCCACCACTCCAGGCCTGGGCTGCCTATTTATCTCCCAACTTCTTTTATATGAGAAAGAAACATCTGTCTTATTTAAGCTGCTGCTATTTTGAGTTTTTCTGTTATAATGTGCCCAACTTAATCCTTATCAAAATAACTGGGCTCACCGCCATGGACTGAAAGTTTGTGTCCCCACAAAACTCAGAAGTTGTAAGTTAATTACCAACGTGATGGTATTGGGAGAGGCATTGGGAGGCGATTAGGTCATGAGGGTGGAGCGCTTATGGATGGGATCAGTGCCCTTATAAAAGAGACTCCAGAGAGCTCCCTCCACCTTCTGTGGACACAGCAAAAAGACTATGATCCAGGAACCGGGCCCTCACCAGACACCAAATCTGCTGGGGCCTTGACCTTGGACTCCTCCCAGCCTCCAGAACCGTGAGAAATAAACTTCTGTTGTTTATAAGCCACCCAGTCTGTGGTATTTCGTTATAGCAGCCTGAGTGGACTAAGATACTATCACCTGACAGTCCCAACTTCAAATCTAGCCAGATTTACAGATTTGTATGTGACATACCTTGATGTCACAAATGTCGGAAACCATATAAAAATATTCAAAATACCGAGCAGGCCAAACAAACCGTGGCTGTGAGCTGCATTCAGCCCAAGTGCCCCTCTGGCCTGTACTACATACGGATGGTGGTTACTGGTCCTGTTGAAAACGGTTAGTCCTCTCATTTCTGTAAGGGTTGTACTTCTCCCGCCACTTGAACTCAAGTGTGACCGTGTAACTTGCTTTGGCCAATGAAATATGATCAGTAGTGATGCGAGACACCTTCTGGGCAAAAAATTTAAGAGCCAGGTGGGGTCTGCCACATTCTCTTTTCCCTGCCGCCGTCGTTGTGGAAGATGTCAACGTGGAGCTTCCTTCAGCTGGGTCTTTTAGTGACTTTGAAGAAGAGAGCACCCTGTTAACCCGCCACGTAGTGCGCAGACACGAAAGAATCATGGTTGTCAAAAAGACACTGGGATTTGAGGGGTATCTGTGACCACAGCATCACTGGTGCGGCCCTGGTGGATTTGCTATATGCACCCCGGATACTGATCACCGAAATTATACAAAGCCTTCCTTCCATCTTTCTGTCTGTGAGTAAAATTTCCCCATCTTTCTAGCCTTCCTACTCATTTTTTTTAATGATTCCATTTATTCATACATCAAACAAGTGAGGCAACCCTTCTACGTGCAAGTTAAGCCACTGCTTTCAGGGAGCTCACACCCTTCCTTTGACTGGGTTGTTTCCTCTGCTAATATCCTTGTGGATCTTCCCAGACCCCCTCACATCCAGCCCAGCCGGGGAAAGGGATAGAGAGGGGGTTGGCAGAGGTAGTGGGGTGCAGTTCTTGGAGGCCAGCCTCTCGGGACTAGGAGATAATATTTGGGCCTATTTGCACCAATATAAATAAAGCACTTAGAATGGTGCCTGGCACACAGCACATGTTCACTGGATTTTAACTATTAACATTATTATTATACTTCTGCATCATGCTTGCATGACTCTGTCAGGTTGCCTGCCTCGCTGACCTCTAGTGGAGAGAAGGATATTGAAAGAATGAGACACCAAGTGGGCAAGCTCTGAAAATATTAGTCAATACCTCATTTGAAACTCAGAATAACTTTGTTCAGGTAATTAGCATTAGAGCTGCTTTACAGATAAGAAAAATGAATCTCAGACACTCACGAGTTTTTTTCTTGCCCCACATCTAAGAAGGAAGAGTATGGAAACCCAGAGCCAGGTCTGTCTCTCTTCAGCTTTGTAGGAGTTTCCATGACACAACTTAGATGGAGAAGACTCCAATGGTGTAGGGAATGTGCCAGGCCAGGGGTGTCCAGAGCAAAGGCTGAAGCACAGGAGACTAGGGGTGCAGTCATTCGGTAATGGCCACCACACCAGCTGCTGACACCAAGCAACTTTCTCTGTTGAGCCAGGTCTGGTCTGTGTGATAGCAGCTTCCCACCCCATTTCCATCTGGCTCTCCCTAGAGGCCCCCGAGTGACGGCCAGCCTTCCCTGAGCTCACCCTGATGTCCGGATATAAGCAAGTCCCTGCAAAAAGCTGGAGGGGGGAAGAAACAACAGCACTGAGGCTGGGCAGTCCATGCTGGAAAATGGGGGCCTGTCACCTGCCCCACAGCGACAGTCTGTGCTCGTGATACATGTCCAGACTTCAGCCCTTAAGAGATGGGCAGGGAGACTGAGGCTGAGAACCTGGGTCTCTCTGAATGCACCACACCTCCAAAGGAAGTGGGATGACGGGAACACCTCCTGCCTCTACTCTCTCTCCCCACCACCCCAGAGACCGACATTAATGCCCTCACTCTCTCCACTGCCTTTGACTGGATTTCTCCTCAGTTTCTCCTAAGTTGGTAGAAGGACATCCCCATTACCTTTTCTGCCTCTTTCTTTCATCATAAACTGAAAAAGGATTTGAACCTCTGCAGTGAATCTGAGACAGTCAGTGCAAATTTGTGGTCAACAGAGGAACACAGGAGGGCTCGGCCCACAGTCCCTGGAAACTAAGAGAGCTTGCAGGACACGATGCACTTGGACATGATGAATGACAGCTGTGCCCATTAGAAAGCTTTGGGCTGCAAGTAACTGGAACTCTAACTCAAAGTGGTTCATACAATAAGAATCTTTATTATTCTATGAAAAAATAAATCTGGGAGTAGGGCAGGCTCTTGTAACAACTCCACAGTCATCAAGGAGGACACAGTTCTTTCCATCTCTCTGCCTTTCCATCCTCAGCAGGTCAGTTTTGCCTCAAGCTGTCTTCCTTCACAGTTGCAAAACAGCTGCTGCAGCGCCAGGCATCACATCAGTTACGCTGAAGAACATTTCTCTTGCTCTCTCCTTTCTAACAGTAAAGAAACGTTCCCCAGAAACACCCTATCAGATTTCCCTCTCAAATCTTATTTGCCAGAATAAGGTCATCAATTGACCTAGGCTAAAGGAATTTACATATGTTAGATGGGTAGATATCTTGGGCTTGTCCCTCCCCTTCTCCACCCTCTCTGTGTCCTGTGAAGCTGATGTGTATGGGCTACATCAATAGGCAACCTTGCCCTCTAACTTCAGATTAGACTCAGCCAGTGGGGGATACCAAGAAGTCCTCACAGAAGAGGAAGAGAGAGAGGTCAAGGTATTTATTCCCCTGGGGTCCTCCTTGTTGGATTGCCATGAGTCCCCTGCATCTTCTGCCTAAGGCCATAGCTTCTGTCATGCAGCCCTTTCCATACTCCACCCTCCTCTGGTTGGGGCTCCTCCTCCCTCCCTTGCCTCCTCAGACCCAGGAGGAGACAGCAGCTCTCCACCATCGCCAGCCCCAGGCAACTTCGACACCCCTTGATGCAATTCTCAAAAGCTTCCCGGGCCTTTGCAAATAGTCTTTTACTCAGTTCTCCCAGTGACCCATCTGAATGTGCTGTTCTCTACCCCTCCCCAGACCTGACCAACACACTGGGCTGGGGATAAGGCCTCCTTTGCAGTCCTGAGTCACTGTCTCCTGGGCCTCTTCCCAGAAGGTCTCTTTGGTACTTGACCCTCAGTCCATCCCAAATAGCATGCACCCCGTACCCCCCATCCTGACTTCCCCATCTCTGTCAACAACACCTCCAACCATTCAGTCTCCCAGGGTCAAAACCTGGGTGTCACCTTCCACTCTCACACTGCCCTGTCCCCGACCCATGCAGAACAGGTTCCATTGGTTCCACCTCTACTGACTGCCTCGCACACTTCAACTCTGCCCAGTGTCAGGCGCCATCACTGCCCAGCCGCCTCATGACAGCAGCCTTCTAAGTGATCCCCCTGCTTCCGAATCATGCCACTCCCTGCTGCCACGGGAAACTTCCTTGATCATATCTCTGATCATGATCTTATTCTCCTGCTCAAAACCCTGCTTCCACTGCCTGCGAATTAAATTCCAGATGCCTTAGTTTGTCATCAAAGCCCTGAAGGTTCAGGCCCCTACCCAGCTTCCTGGTTTCAGTTCCTGCTACAGGCATAACCCTCTGGCTATACAGGTCAGCTATTGCTGGGTAAAAAAAAAAAATCACCCCAAAACTCAGTAGCTTAAAACAACAGCTTATATTATTGCTAACAAGTCTAGGGTCAGCCGGCAGTTTCGCTGATCTGGGCCAGACTTGGCTCACTCACGTGTCTGCAAGCAGCTGACAGGAGGCTGGTCTGGGATGGCCTCAGTCCCATGTCTAGTGGTCATCTGGTTGCTGGCTGGGTGAAAGGAATGGACTAGGCCACATGTCACGCATCACCCAGCAGACTAGCCTGGAGGCAAAGTATTAATAGTTATCTATCGCTGCATAACAGCTATTAATAAAAACACCAAACACTTATTTTCTCATAATTTCTGCGAGTCAGGAATCCAAGTGCTGCTTGGCTGGGTGCTGTGGCTCGGGGTCTCTCACAGGCTACAATGAAGGTACCAACTAGGCCTTCAGTCATCTCTCGAGGCTCAGAGGGGGGAGGATCTGTTTCCATGTTCACTCACGTGGTTTTTGGTTGGTCTCAGGTCCTCACTGGCTGGTGGCCAGAGATGTCATTTCCCTGCGACGGGGCCTTCTCCACAGGGCAGCTCACAATATGGTGGCCGGGTCCCCTCAGAGCAAGCCGGCAGGGAAACAAGAAAGGGAGAACAAGACGGGCGTCGCAGACTTTTGTAACCTAATATCCGAAGTGCCAACCCATCGCTTTTGCAATATTTTATTTGTCAGGAGCAAGTCACCAAGCCCAGCCCACACTCGGTGGCAGAGGATCTTGCAGGGTGCAAACACCAGGAGCATTTCGGAGGCTGCCTGTCACACTGGGCTTGGTCCTATGCGGTGGCAGCATTCCAAGAACAGCAAGACGAGTGCACAAGTGTGCAAAGTCTCTTGAGGCCCAGGCTTGGAACGTGCATGCATTTGGCCAAAGCAAGTCACAGGGTTAAGCCCAGATTCAAGACACAGGGAAACAGACTCCATCTCTTGATGAGCAGAGCTGCCAAGTGACATTGCAGAGGGACGTGGATACTGGCAGGTCTGGAGATTCATGTCTGTTTTTGCAAAGAACCACACGGGCTTTCCCACTGTTCCCCCAAAATGCCTTGTGCTTTCTAGCCAAAGGGCCTTTGGGGACACAGTTTCCTCCTCCTGTGCCATCCTGCCCCGTCTCTGCCTGTTGCCATCCTCCCAGTCTTCAAGGACCAAACCACGCCCTATGATACTTTCCTTTTGCTGCCGTAACAAATCACCACAAACTTGGTGGCTTAAAACAATACATACTTATTATCTCCCAGTTCCAGAAATCTGACATCGAAAATGGGCTAACATCAGAGCATCGGTAGGACTGCATACCTGTCAGGAGACGCTAGGTGAGAGGTGGCCTGCATTCCTTTGCTCATGGCCCCTTCCTCCAATTCAAAGTCACGCATGGCTGGTAGAGTCTTTCTCTCCCCCATCACTCTGGCACTGACTGTCGTGCCTGTCTCCTCCACCTGGAAAGACCCTTGTGATTACACGGGGCCCAGTCAGATGGCCCAGGATAATCTCCCCCATCTCAAAGTCAGCTGATTAGCAACCTTAACTCTCCTTTGTCATGTAACCCAACATAGTCACTGGCTCCAGGGATTCAGGCATGGATATCTTTGGGGAGCCATTATTCTGCCTACTATACCACCCCACTCCCGCCCACCTGCTCCAACCTCCCCAAGAATGAAATTGGCAATAGCATTTATTGAGCACTTACTATGTGCCTGCCTTTGTGCCCAGAGCTTCTTCCCAGAAGGTCTCTTTGACCTCTGAATGATCTTGTCCATTCTTCACAGCCCTATAGGAAAGGTTCTATTACTGTTCTTATTTTATAAACTCAAAGAAGTTAAGTCACTCCCCAAAGTCACACAGTGAGTAAGTGCTGGGTATTGAAATTTGAACTCAAGTCTGCCTAACTCTGAAGCCAGAGTCCCAACCACTTGCTCAAGCTGCCTCCTTGAGGCCGCCACAGTCCCTTCAACTAGAAGTCACCCTTCCTCTGCACTCCCGCAACTGAGTAGCTGGGCCTCTCTTTCAGCAGACACTCTTCTGAAGTTTCCATGTTGGACAGACCGCTTCCCCAGTGCAGGTGTCGGAGGAGTGATAGTAATTTTTTAATGAAGATCCTTCACATACAACATCTCTCACACCCACTGCTCAGGCAGGGGCTCTTTCCATTTTCTAGATGAGGGTTTGACTCAGAGGGTTCAAACCCTGCCTTAGGGTTCATTAGTGTCCGCGTTTGAGTTGAACACAGGCCTAATTCCAAAGCCAGTTCTTTCCCTATGATAGGCCACCCACTGCAGCTGTAAATGCACACGGCCTTTGCACACGGGGTGGAAATGTAATCTACCGTTGCCTTGCTTTGAGATGATAGTGTAGCACGGTGGTTGAATTGGGGATTCTGGAGCCATACTGCTGGGGTTCAAATCCCAGCCCTCCCATTTTCTGTTTGTGTCACTTTAGGCAAGTTACTTAACCTATGTCTGACTCAATTTCCTCATCTCTAAAGTGGATATAATGGTAGCATCTACCTCGCAAGGGCTGTTGTGAAGATTAAATGAGTTAATATTCCCAAAGTGCTTTTGACAGCCACTGCCACACGGTAAGTATTCTGTAAGTGTTAGCTATGCATGTGAGTTGGCCTGGTCAGCTGAGGGTCACTCAGGGTCCCTGCCCTGTCCCAGTCTTGCTGGGAATTTCCCTGCTGTGAAACTTCATTACCCCAGACTACCTAAAAGCAAGGTTATCTGGAAGACTCACAAAGATAAACGCTGAGAAAATACTTTGTAAACTGTAGAGTGATGTCCCCGTGTTGGCTATGAATGACCTCCCTGAAGTGCTTGACAATCAGGCTGGGAAACCAGAGTCCTCCCGGAGGACCCAGGGCCCCTGGGAACAGAGGCCGCAGCTGTCATATTTCCTCCTCCCCACCCATCTCCCCCACCCTCCCCCGTCCATCCTGGGGGGCCGAGGCTTCAGGAATGTGATGGTATCTCAGCAAACAGACAGTCTGTTCCCAGAGGAGACAGGGCTGCTCCTGGGAGGCCCCGCTCTCCCCAGACTCGGCCACAGTAAACACAGGGGTCTGTCCTCTTTATCAGCCCCGCTCAGCAGCGGTGGAGACAGTCTGCCCGCCGGGGAGTCGCTGCAGAGCGATAAGCCACCGGGCCCCTTGTTGGCTGCCCTCCTGGGGCTGCAGCCCAGCTGCCTGGGAATAGGAATCTTGGGGCTGCCTGGCCTGGGGCCTGTACAACCTCCAGGGGCTGGGGGGACAGGGTAGGAAGCTGGCTTCCTGTGCTCTGACGCTGTCAGCCGCTATGCTGAAGGCTGTGCCAAGTGGCTGGAGACACAGTCTGCAAAGCCCCTTATTGCTCTCGAAGACTTGCAAAGCTGTTAATTACGGTGGCTTTGCAAGATACCTTTATCATCATCATCATCATCATGTTTACATATCGCTGATGCTTTTCAAGTTTTCAATGTTTTCAAGTTCACACTCTATTAGATGGATTAATTCATGTAAAGCACTTTCCACCGGGCCTGGCAAGGGCTCAGTGCAGGCTAGCTTGCGGTAGGAGCAGTGTAGTAGTGTCCTTGTCATCACTCTAGTGGTGCAGGCGACCCCCAGTTCCTTATAAATGATATTATAATAGCTGACTTTCATGTGGGAGGGGCACGCCCATTATGTCTTCAGTTTCTCAGCCCCTGGAGGTGGGCAATGCTGGAACGAACAGTGTCCCTATTTGACAGAGGAAGAAACTAAAGAGCCCAGAGAAGTGAAGTGCTTTGCCCAAGGCTGCACAGCTAGGACATATAAGAGCTGGGACTAGCCCCAAGTCCTCAGACTCAATGTCCAGTGCTTTTTCTCCATTCTGGGCACTGCCCACCCATGGCCAACCAGCGAGGAGCCTGGAGTGGGTCCCTGGTACATGTCCCTATCCTCGCTGGGGTCAGGGAGAGGGCAGATCAAGATCTCCAGTGCTGGGAATTAGCTGACAGCTCCTCCACAGCTGGAAGGCAGCAGTGAATGGAACTCCAAAATAACCAGCCACGTCTGTGAACCCACAGGATGAGCACTTGGCCAGGAGCCCCACAGCTCTGGGTTCCAGTCCCGACTCTGTGGCTTTCAGGCTGGTGCCCTGGGGCTGAGCACTAACCTTCTGTGGACTTGGTCCCAGGATCCTTGTTTTCTTACCTATAAAGTGAGCCACGTCCCCTGCCTTGGCTTCCTCTAAGAGCTGCTGGTGAATTGAGTGCAACAGCACACGTCACAACTCCCTGTGTGCAACTCCTGAGTAGGACCATCCTTATTCCTGATCAACTGACTTTCAAGCCCCTGATCCTCACTGAGGATCCAGCTCAGATGCCTCCTCTCCCAGGAAGCCCTCCCTGGTCTTCCATCTGGGCACAACCACAGCCTCTTTAGAGCTGTCACACCTCTCCTGGGACATCCTCTCCCTTGCTTGGGGTCAAAATTCAGGACTGATTCCTGGTGGCATCCCCAGATCCCAGAATAGAGCCAGCACAACTATGTGCTTAATAAAGGGAATGAGTGTGCTAGTGAATGAATGGATTACCAATGCAGAATGACCTCTCCGTCCCCCTTCTCTGTCTACGAGGCTTAGAGAGCATGTCTCCGCCTCCCCTTTGGGCAGCTGGCACTGGCAAAGACCCCCGAGTGGCAATTCTTCCTGAGTACAACTTCCTTCCTTTGCCACATCTTACTCTTGGCTCCAGACTGTCATGTAGTACCTGGCACTCCCTGGATTCTATCCTGACTCCTTGGCCTGGCCTTTGAAGCCCTTCCCAGCTGGGCTGCTTCTCTGGCCCCTGGTCCTGAGAGCACCCTCTGGTCCTGCGCCTTGGTCTCTGTTCTCCAACGCCCAGAGAAACATCTCTGCTCTCACGGAGGCTACAGTCCAGCCACCATGGCAAGGACTTTCTTTGTCTCCTCCCTTCCAAATGCCCCCCACCCAGGTGCTTTCTCGTGGCCAAGTGACCTCCATCGGAAATTTGGTTCTCACAGTGGGTCAGCCATCACCTCCCCCGACCTCCAAATATGTCCGAGGACACTGGCCCTTCAGCAGTGCCCCTGAATCTCCCCTCCCCCACGTCAACAGGCTCTGGAGCTCAGGATAGCAGAGAGGGGGGTGGGAACTGATCTAGAATTTGGGGCTATTTAGAATGGCCCCCAAAATATCTCAGGTTTCTCGAGCCACATCTTCCTCCCTGTGCCTGCTGGACTGTTCCTGCCTCCACCACCCACATCCCCATCAGATCACACGTCTGTGCCCTCGGTCCACTGCTGTCACCATGGACCTCTGGAACAGAGGGATGTGTCCAGCCTTTCTGCCTCCGTCCTGAACACTCACCTCGTCACCACCATAGTCACAACACCTCCTGAGTGCCTAATGTGCCACAGCTACTGTTCTAGGCACTAGGGACATGGCCATGAACAAAGCAGACATGGTCCCTTCCCTCAGGGAGCTTCCATTCTAATGTAGGAAATGAGGAATGCAGACACCAGAACAGAATAAATGCATAAAACATGTAGCATTTTAAGTCAGTTTGAGTATAAGTAACTTTATTGTCATTGAAAGTAAAAGGCTTTCGCTAAAAATAAATCAGGGGTGGGTTTGGGGAGTGTGGGGTGAAGTTGCTCTTTAAGTCCAGCGGTCAGGTTGGCCTCACTGAGAAGGTGATATTTGCTCAAAGAGTTGGAGGAGGCAGGAGGGTAGGCCTTGAGGATCCTAGGAACAGCATGTCAAGCAGAGGGAACAGACAGTGCAAAGGCCCCTGTTTGGATTCATATTCCCTCCCCTGCCCACCCACATTTTTCAGCCTGTTCATTTGGCCCTTGAGAATTCGGGAGTGTTAAAGGAAGTTGTCCACTTAGCCACCTGTCCTGCTGCACCAGGAGCTCCTTGGGGCAGAGACCCTGTAATGGTCAACTTCGTAGTCACCCCAACCCCGCCCCGATATGTCTAGACACACACAGACACAAGCGCACACCCAAACGCACACACTCACGTCCAGACACACACACAGACCCCCACACCATGGCCAACAGTGAAGGCCTCAGCTGTTGTCTACTGAGCTGGACTGCATGAAAATAAATCATAATTTAGCACACCCAGCCCCGTCTAGTTTACAGAGGTCTCTCTAGTGCCTACTCTTTGAGCCTGAGAACTGGACGGTTGTTACAGTGAATCTCAGAGAGACCACGGGGAGCAGGCTGGTAATTGGTATATGCAACACTGGAACCCAGCTCTTCTGATTACTATCCAATGTATGTTTTTGTTTTTAAAAAATAGGTCTGATGTGAACATAGTACAAATTTCAAAATGTCCTTAGAGGCGAGTGTCTGTCCCTGCCCCTCCCCCAGCACTCAGCTCCTCCCCAGAGTCCGAGTGCACTTCCCAGTTTATTTCCACTTTACTTAAATGGAGACATAGGCTCTCCTCTCTCTTCAAAGCGAATCTGCTCTGCAGACGCATCTGATGGAATGAGAAAGGCCGGAGCTTCTGGTCTGGAAGCACATCCCCTTTGCTCCTGGTACCCGGGCTGCCTGGGGCCAGGCGTGTCATCCGTTCGGTTTCTCCAAAACCACAAGCCATTTGGATCCATGACATGGCCACTGCATATCCCACATAGAAGTCCCTGGGGAAGATCCAGTCTTCATGAGGACCCCCGCTGTCCTCAGAGAGCAGAGACAGGGACCAAGGCGGAAGGGGGCAGGGGAGCGGGCAGGAAGGGGCTTGGAGGGAAACCTGCCATGATAGAGGAAATCACACTTTGCTGGAGTTGCTTTACAATGAGGACCCCATTTAGTGACTTCCCGATTCTTCCTCAGCAGTTTCACAGTTGACAGACTGTGAGTTCCCGTGAGTCACCAGATGACCACCCCTACCACACCCCGGCACCGGCGCTGTGCCCAGACACACTCAGCTGCAACTGTCACGTTGGGCATGCCCTCTCTTCCCTGGGAGCAGATGAAGGGTCCGCGCGGGTCTGCCGCCAGGTGCTTACAGCCAGGGGAGGACACACTCACACAATTAAGTCCCAGTGGGACAGTTCTTAGGGAGCCTGGGAGGACCAAAGGATGGGTGCTTCTCCTGGAGTGAATGAAGGAGAGAGAAGAAGGGATACGCAAGACCCCAGGCAGAAGGGCCGACATATGCAAAGATCAGGGAATGTTTAAGAAATGTTAAGGGGAACTTTGGTAAAGTCCAAACATATCCCTTGACATCCAGGCCCTTCATCTCTGACCTGCACTGACCCTTCTATTTGTTCTCTGCCACCCAAGACCAAAGTGGAGATTTTCAAGCAGGGTTGTGGCAGGATCTGATGCGTGTTCTATCTGGATCTTTCGCAGCCTGTGAGCAGTCAGGATGGGTTGGAGGCAGGAGATTCTGACGAAAGTCAAGCAGAGAGAATGCATTTATAATGCTTTATTTCTTAAATTAGATTAGGAAAACACAGTTTTTATGTTCTTTTTTTGTCTGAAATAGATCGTAATGAAAAAAAACTTTAATAAAGAAGATGAGATCAGTGAATCAAAGCTCTAAGAGAGCAAAGATAACAATAATAGCTAGGCCAGACGCGGTGGCTCATGCCTGTAATCCCAGCACTCTGGGAGGCCGAGGCAGGCAGATCGCTCAAGGTCAGGAGTTTGAGACCAGCCTGAGCAAGAGCAAGACCCCGTCTCTACTAAAAATAGAAAGACATTAACTGGACAACTAAAAAGATACAGAAAAAGTTAGCCGGGGATGGTGGCACATGCCTGTAGTCCCAGCTACTCAAAAGGCTGAGGCAGAAGGATTGCTTGAGCCCAGGAGTTTGAGGTTGCTGTGAGCTAGGCTGATGCCACGGCACTCTAGCCCGGGCAACAAAGTGAGACTCTGTCTCAAAAACAAAACAAAACAATAATAGCTAATAATGAAGCTTATTTTGCACTTAATAGTAATAGGACTTTATAAGCATACATTCATTTAATCCTGTCAACAGAAAGGAAGCCAAACTCTGTGAAATAATTTTAAAGAGATTTATTCTGAGTCAAATTTGAGGACCATGACCTGGAGCCACACCTAAGAAGCCTTGAGCAAGTGGACTGTGTGGTTGGGTTACAGTTTGGTTTTACACATTTCAGTGAGATAGGGGCTACAGGTAAAGTCATCAATCAATACGTGGGAGGCATACATTGGCTTGGCCCCAAAAGGTGGGACATCTGGAAGTGGGGGCTTACAGGTTATAGGTGGATTTAAAGATTCTTTGACTTGTAATTGGTTAAAGACATGAAACTTTTGTCTAAAGGCTTGGAATGTTAAGATAAGTCTGTACATCAGAGACAAGCCACAGGACATAGATTTGTTGTGTAAATTGAGGACCTGCAGGTTTGTCCTGCATAGCCTTAGGCCTGTTCATGGGTTACAAAGGAGACCTACAAGAAGGAAGGGGGCATGATGAGGCCTGTCTGACCTCCCTCCTCACAGCAGGCAATTTAGTTTTAGGATATCCCCTTGGCCAGGACGGGGGTCCATTCAGTCAGCCAGTTCTCCTAACAAGCCTATGAGGTTGGTGTTTTACTCCCAAAGTACAGGTGAGGATGGTGAAGCACAGAGAAGTTGAGCACCCAGTGACCCGGCCCCCTCAACCCCTATGGCACAGGGAGCGTGGCCACATTGGGCAAGAAAGCAGCGTCCTTCTGCTCTGTCTGCCTGGCCTCGGCCTCGCTGTCTGTCCCACGCTCTGGGAGACCTAGCTACTAGGGGCCTGCTTTCTACCCCAAAACGCGCTGCCCTCACAAGGACCTGGGCTGGCTGGACCCCAGAGTTGGTGCCCAAGGAGTCTTCCTGTGCGGGATGCTGGATGCCATGGCAACCCACACCCAAGCGACCCCTACTGTGACCATCGCCTTTGGAGCTTAAGTTCCCTGTCTGTGACACATGGGAGTTGGGGGGTCTTTCTACTGCTAGTGCCTCAGAGGCTTCCGGAGATGAGCCATACCTCTGCCCGCCCACCCCCGCTCTGGCTCTTTAGCGAGGTGCCCAGTGGTTTTTAAGTTACACAGACCAGCAGCAGCAGCAGCCTCTGAGAACTTGGCAGAAATGAAGATTCTCAGGCCCTCCTACCTAGACCCACTGAATTAGGGCTTCTGGAAATGGGGTCCAGCAATCTGGTTTAACCAGGCCTGCAGGTGATTCCAACACACACTCCACCTTGAGAAGCATCGTTCCAATCTGTAATGCCCCTGATTCTAGCCTCAAGTGCAACTCCTGTCTTTCTTGTGCTCAAATACCATCCATGGCTCCCTACTGCCATGGAATCAAGCCCAGTCCTTCTCCTGACACCCAAGGCCTTTCACAACCAAACTCCCCTTTACACTCCACCCCCCTAAGGAACAATTAGCCCTGTGACTCATCTAGACAGCTAACAACTGTCTTCCTCAAAACACATCCTGCCTGTGTTTCCAGACCCTTGCTAGTGCTGCTCCCTTTACCTGGAATGTGCTTCCTTCTAATTCCCTTTTGACCAAAACTTCAAGTTGCTCTCTTCCAGGAAATCTTCCCAGAATGCTCCAACCCCTGAGGAAGCCTCCCTCCCTCCCGCGAGTCCTGAGTCTTCCCACTGCTGCCCAGGGACAAGCACCGATGGGGTTTGATTTTGTCGTGGGCTGACTGTGCACGCCCTCCCCAAATTCCTGTGTCGAAGCCCCAACCCCAGTACCTCAGAAAGTGACTGCGTTTGGAGAAAGGGCTTTAAGCTAAGCTGAGGCCATTAGGATGGGCCCTCATCCAACATGACTAGTGTCCTTACAAAAGAGGCAATTTGGACACAGGAAGCGGCCACAGAGGGAGGACGGTGTGAGGGCACAGCATGAGGGTGGCCGTCTGCAAGCCACGGAGAGGGGCCTCGGAGGAAACGCCCCCTGCTGGCACCGTGATCATGGACTTCCCGCCTCCGTCGCTGTGAGAAAATGGCCTTCTGTAGTTTAAGCCCCGCTCTGTGGGATCTTGTTTTGGCGGCCTTGGCGGACAAACACAGGTTTACTCAGGGTTCACTGTATTTTTCCTGAGCGAGGCCGGCTCTGCCGTTGCTCCCTAGCATGACCTGAACGACCTCCATTTGTCAGGTGGGGACCCCCAGCTCTCCCAGGGTAGCAACGAATGGGCAGTGTCTGCTTCCTCCGGGTCCTCACAGATAGTTTCTCTCTGGGAACAGCGCTAAGTGTTACAAAGCCTCAGGCACCGACGTCTTCTAGTTAGTGGACTGCCCCCTCCTCATGCCCTTCCCCCTCCCCCTAACTCCAGTCACGTTTGTGACACAAGCAGTGACCGGCTTAGGAAACGACGTGGTGCACAGAGGCTGGGAAACCTGGGCTCTAGTCTTGGCTTCTCATGTGCTGTGTGTGCCTGGCTTAGCCATGCCCCTCTCTGGGCCCCAGGCTCCCCTGTGAAGGGAAGGGCCTGGAAGAACAGATACCAAGCAATCCTCGGGGAAAGGCAGAGGCTCTGACTGACCAGAGCAGATGGTGAGGTGAGAGGCAGGCCAGCCAGGTCGGGGGAGAGAGGAGAAGCTGCAAAACAAACTGGGAAGTGGGAGTTGTGGAGGCACTAGGGAGCCATGGCAGGCTTCTGAGCAGAGGAGGGGCTGACAGACTTGAGTCTGGAAGATGACTGGCATGGAGGGGTAGCAGGAAGCTGCCTGGGCCTGTCCAGGCCCCTGCTTTCCTAACTTTACCGCTTGCCACACTCCCTTTGCTTAGTCCTGACCTCCTTCCTCTTCTGGAACATGCCGGGCCCATTCCCACCTCAGGGCCTTGGCCCTTGCTATTCCCTCCCCTAAAATGGGGGCTTAGAAGAAGCAAACGCTTCCATCCGTTATTAACGTATCAGGCGCTGTCTAAGCACTTCACACACATTAACTCTTTTAATCCTCTTCACAACCCTGCGGGTAGACACTATCATTATCCCCACTGTGCAGATGAGCAAACTGAGGCAGAGAGAAGACGGGCCTTCGCAAGACCTCCCGGTAGTGGCAGAGCTGGGATTTGAGACTCTGGAATTCCACTCTTACCCCATTTGAATGGCTCGCCCCTCACTCCTCCTCCTGGGATAAAATGCGCCCCTGCACACTCCCGCCACCCCTTACTCGCTGTAGTTTTCATCAGAGCATTCGCGTCCACCTGACATTTGGCGTCTCTTTGTTGGCCTCTGTTGTCTGAGTTGGCCTTCAGATTGTGAGCAGGACTTTGCGCTTCCAGGAGTGTCTGGAATGGAGTAGAGACTCAGCAAAGGTTTGTTGAATGACTGACTAAAGGAACAGGAATGTGGGCATGAGATGGAGAGGCTGGCTGCACAGCCAGACACGGGGGGAGGGTGTGGGGCCAGAACCTGGGAGGCAGCTCAGGTCATCTCAGCCTTGAGAGGTTTTGACAGGACCAAATATTGCCTCCTTTTGCTGGGGCAAGGGGAACCAGGCAGTCAGCCAGCAAGGGGATGCCAGGAGCCACTCGGAACCCTCCCAAATCCAGGCAGCCACCAACTATGGCGACTCTCTCCTACATAGTCTTGGTTCTGTCCCACTCTCCAGCCCAAATCCCCAGACCCAGGTCCCATCCTGCAACCCCAGGTCACAGCCTCAGCCTTCTCGCTGGCCTTCCTGCCTGCAGTCTGGGCACTCACTCCAATCCACTGCCCACTCTGCATCCAGAGGGGACCTTCAGAGAGTCCCATGTTTACCACAATACAGTCCATGCTCCTCAATTGGCCCACTAACGACTTTATGAGCCGGCTCCAGCCCTTCTCCAACTCTTCTCCTGCACACAGGCAAGGTACCACTCTGCCGGCAGGCCAGGTGATGTCTCACTTGCTGAGCTCTGCCCAGGTGCGTGCTCTGCCAGGGGCACGCCTACCCTCACCTGTCCAGCGGGGACGTGCTTACCTCCCAAGACTCAGCTGAGCCTCACTGGGTCTACATCCTTTCCTGAATCCCCAACTCAAGAGAAAGGATCCCTCCTTCCTGCTTCGTGTCCCTGTCCCACCCCCGCACTTGTCTACCCACACCAGTGTGTCTCCCCCCAGACTGCCCACCCTAAGGACAGCAATTTTGTCTCAGTGATCTCAGTGTACATAATACCAGCCACAGCTCACCTATTGTCAGGCCCTACTGTAAGCATTGCACATGTGTGAGCTCCTTTAATCTTACTAACGACCTTGTGGGGTGTGTACCACTATCTCCATTCTATAGCCAAGGAAACTGAGGCACAGAGAGGTTAAGTAACTTGCCCACAGTCACACACCTAGTAGAGGGCAAATCCAGGATTTGGATTCAGGCCCTCGAGACTCCAAAGCCAGTGCTCTGTCCCCCATGCAGAGCTGGCAGGCTTGCTCCCCTCTGGGGCCCTGGGCGGGGCTGAGGCCCAGGACAAGCTCTGACCTCCTCATGGGCTGGCCTGCAGGGCTCAGGGCCAGCGTGCCTTGGGGAGCGTCAGCAGACCTGGAGCCCAACAACTGGATGAGAGTCTGTGAAACTCCCGGGCCTGCTGGGGTTTCCGACACAGGGAGAGAGCTGGCAGGGCAGGAGTTTCTGAGATATATTAGTTGTATCACTGTTGTACCAAATTGCCACCAACTTGAATGGCTTAAAATAACACACATTTATTATCTTATAGTTCTGTAGGTGAGAAGTCTAACATGAATCTCTAAAATCAGGGTGTCGGTAGGGTTGCACGCCTTCTGAGTGCTCTGTGGGAGAATCCATTTCCTCATCTTTTTTAGCTGCCAGAGGCCACCTGCATTCCTTGGCTCATGGGCCCTTCCTCCCTGCCATGTGGCATCACTCGGATCCTGCTTCCTCTGTCACACCTCTGACTCTCTTCCACAGCCTCCCTTGTCCATTTCAAAGGATCCTTATGATTACACTGGGCCCACCCAGATAATTCCAAGTAATCTTCCCATCTTAAGGTCAACTGATTGGCAACCTTAATTCCATCTGCAACTCTAATTCCCTATTTCCACCTAACCTAACAAATCCACAGGTTCCAGGGATTAGGATGTGGGCAGTTTGCAGGGCGTGTGGAAATTCTGACCACCACACAGGGGTTTTTAGACCGTTCCTCAAACCTCTCCAGTCCTCCATGTCTGTGAAGTCACTGGGCAGCCTCAGACGTGCACAGTGGGACAGCTGGGCCTCAGTTTCCCCAAGGTCTCCAGTGTTGGAGCAGGTGGGGAGGACATGCCTCCCTCAGAGAAGCCCCCTCAGCCCTCCAGGAGGAAAACACCCGGGGGCCAGCCAAGGACTTGTAGTGGACCACTTGGCAAGAAGAAAGTGCCCCTCACAGCATTTTCGCCTGTCACCTGTACCCCACTCATCCCGAGCTGGAGGTCATGAAGGTTCTCATCTCCTTTTAAAATGCAGGAAAGTGAGTTTTGGAGAGGCGAGGCTGCTTGCCCAGCATCTCACGCGTGGCACACACACACACACACACACACACACACGCTCTAGTCACGTGCTCGCTCTCCTGCCACAATGTCTCACAGGGAGGTGTTTGCACAGCCCAGATGGCCAGGGCCCTGAGAGTCAGATGACATGACCCATCTTCCTCCCTGTAACTGTGCTTTGGGCATAAGTTACCTACAATAGTCCTTCTTTATTAAAATAGCACAAAGAGTATGAAGTAAAATGCAAAAGCCATTTGAATTTTTCAAGAAAAAGCCTGAGAGTTAAGAGAAACTGCGGGGGGGGGGGCGCGTGTAGGGGTCATGGCTGCCAACTCTGAGAGGCACATGTTTCTGCCTGTCCCCCAATCTTGAGGGGCGTTTCAGAGAAGTGAGGTACCACATGCACCAACACAGCACTGCATGCACATATGTGTGTGCATGCACACGTCACTGTCCTCCCTGGAGGCCCAGGAAAGCCTAAGGTCCCACTGCAGCCAAAGAATTCTTCGTTGCCAACATGGATGTTGTCTATGTCTTTTTCTTGCCTGACTGCACTAGCTAGAGCCTCTAATACAATGTTGAACAGAAGTGGTGAGAGTAGACAGCCTTGTCCTGTTCCTGATGTTAGGGGAAAGCATCCAGTCTTTCACCATTAAGATACTAGCTGTAGATTTTTCATAGATACCCTTTATCAGATTCAGAAGTTTCCCTTCTCCTCCTAATTTATTGAGAGTTTTCATCAGAAATGGAAGTTGGATTTTGTCAAATGCTTGTTTTGCATTTCTTGAAATGATCACATGGTTGTTCATTTTTAGTCTATTAATACACTGAATTGCATTGGTGGATTAATTGATTGATTTTTTTTTTTTTTTTTGAGACAGAGTCTCACTCTGTTGCCTGGGCTAGAGTGCCATGGTGTCAGCCTAGCTCACAGCAACCTCAAACTCCTGGACTCAAGCAATCCTTCTGCCTCAGCCTCCCAAGGACCTGGGGCTATAGGCATGCGCCACCATGCCCAGCTAATTTTCTCTCTCTCCCTCTCCCTCTCTCTCTCTCTCTCTCTCTCTCTATATATATATATATATATATATAGTTTTTTTTTTTTAGTTGTCCAACTAATTTCTTTCTCTTTTTCTTTTTTTTAGTAGAGATGGGGTCTCACTTTTACTCAGGCTGGTCTCAAACTCCTGAGCTCAAACGATCTGCCCACCTTGGCCTTGATTAATTTTTTAAATTACACCAACCTTGCATTCCTGGGATAAAAACCACTTGATATAATGTATTATCCTTTTTCATATATTGCTGGGTTCAACTTTCTAGAATTTTGTTATTAAGTTTCACATCTATGTTCACGAGGAATGCATATTGGTCTTTTGTTTTCTTTTCTTGTAATGTCTTTGTCTGGTTTTGATATGAGAGTAATGCTGGCCTCATAGAATGGGAAGTATTCCTTCCTCTTAAATTTTCTAGAAGATTTTGTATATAATTGATATACTTTCTTCCTTAAACATCTGGCATAATTCTTCAGTGAAGTTGTCTGAGCCTAGATGTCTTCAGTAGATACTGGGTTATTCAAGTTATCTATTTCTTTTTGAGTGAGTTTTGGAAATTTGTGTGTGTCAAGGAAGGTGTCCATTTCATCTAAGTTTTCACATGGATTAGCACATATTGCACATCACAGTCCCTTATTATTATTTTAATACATGTAAAGTCTGTGGTGATGTCTCTCATTCCCAGTGTTATCTCTCTGTTTTTTATTTTATTGAGTTTTGCTCTGCTCTTTATTATTTTCCTTTTTCTACTTACTGTGTTGCATTTATTCTCCTCTTCTAGTTCCTTAAGGCAGACTCCGAGGCAATAGAATGGGTGCCTTTTTCTTTTTAATATAGGTATTTTAGTGCTGTAATTTTTCTTCTAAGTACTACTCTAGCTATTAACACATCCCACAAATTTGGACATGTTGTGTTTTCTTTTACATTCATTTCAAAATACTTTCTAATTTACTTCTGATTTCTTCTTTGACCCATGGTTTACTTAGAAATATGTTACTAGCCAGGCGTGGAGGCTCATGCCTGTAAACCCAGCACTTTGGGAGATCAAGGCAGGAGGATTGCTTGAGATCAGGAGTTCAAGACCAACCTGGGCAATATAGTGGGACCCCTGTCTCTATAAAACGTTTTTATAAAATTAGCCAGGTGTGGCGGTACACACCTGTAGTTCTAGCTGCTTTGGAGGCTGAGGTGGCAGGATCACTTGAACCCAGGAGTTCAGCGCTGCAGTGAGCTATGATCGCGCCACTGCACTCCTGTACTCCAGCCTAGGTGACAGAATGAGACCCTGTCTCAGACAAAAAAAAAAAAAAAGTATGTTACTTAGTTTCCAAATATTTGAGAATTTTCCAGAGATCTTTCTATTGTTGATTACTAATTACTTCCATTGTGACCAGAGAACATACTTGGCATGACTTGAATTATTTTAAATTCGGTGAGACTTGTTTAAGGTCCTGAAGTGTGGTCTGTTTCGATAAATGTCCTGTATACACTTCAAAAGAATGTGTATTCTGCAGTTAATGAATGTAGTGTTCTGGAAATGTCAATTAGGTCAAGTTATTAGGTCCACTTGTTCTATCAATTATTGAGAGAGGAGTATTGAACCTTTCCATAATTGTGGATTTGTATGTTTCTTCTTGCAAGACTATTACTTTTTGCTTCATGTATTTTGAAGTTTGGTTATTAAGTGCATAAACATTTAAGTCACCTTGATGAAGTGACTTATCATTATAAAATATCCCTGGTAATACGTTTTGCTCTGATATCTACTTTTTAAAATATTAACATAGCCACTTCAGCTTTCTTGATTAGTCTTAATATAGTGTACTTTTTACTATCCTTTCACTTTTAACCTATTTTTCTTTACGCTTAAAGTAAATTTCTTATAGACAGCATACAATTGAGTCTTACTGTTTTATCCAATCTGAAAAATCTCTGGTTTTTAATTGGGGCGTTCACATTTAATCACATTTAATGTGATTATTGATAGGGTTGGGTTTAAATCTATCATTCTGTCATTTTTCTATTTGCTTTCTATTTGTCCCATTTGTTACCTATTCCATTTTTCCTCATTTCCTTCCTTTTGTTATTAACTAAATAGTTCTTTTTTATGATTCTATTTCCTTTGCTGGCTTATTAGCTATAACTGTTTTTTGTCTTGTTTTAGCTGTTTCTTTAGTGCACCTCTTTAAGCTGTTGCAATCTACCTTCAGTTGCTGCAATACCACTTGACGTAGAGTATAAAAATCTTATGATAGTGTTCTTACATTTGTCCCCTCCCAGCCTTTACACTATTGTCAGACATTTTGCTTTAAATTTGGTATAAACTCAACAATACTTTGTTATTATTTTCCCCCAACAATTACATTTTAGAGATATTAAGCAATAAGAAAAACAGTTTTACTATGTACCCATGTAGTTACCATTTATAGTTTTTTTAATCCTGTGAGTAGAATTCTTTCCACTTTTACATGTTAGAAAAAGTCTTTACTTCACCATTGTTTTTGAAAGATGTTTTCACTGGGTAGAGATCTCTAGTTTTTTTTTTTTTTTTCTTTTGATACTTTAAAGAAGTTGGTCCATTGTCTTCTATCTTGCATTGTTTACGATGAGAAATCTGCTGTTATCCTTAACTTTGTTTCTCTTTATGGAATGTGTCCCTATCCCTCCCACCCCACCATGCTGCTTCTAAATTTTTCTCTTAATCACTGGTTTCAAGGAATTTGATTATGATATGCTTTGGTACAGTTTCGTGTTTCTTTTGCTAGAATTTGTTGAACTTCTTGGATCTGTAGGTTTATAGTTTTCATCAAATTTGGAAAATTTTCGGTTATTTTTTCTTTAAATCTTTTATTGGTCTGATCTTTTTTCTCCTTTCCTTCAAGGAATTCAATTACACATATATTTGACTTCATAAAGTTGTCCTACAATTCATCAATTCTCTTCATTTTTCTTAATTCTTTTCTATTGTTGTGTTTCCTTTTGGATAGTTTCCTTTACTATGTTTTCAGTTTACTATTCTCTTCATCTATAATGTCAAATCTGTCATTAATCCTATCCAGCATATGAGGTCTGTTCAGAAAATATCCAGCCATGTAATATGAAAATAGAGACATTTATTGAAAAATATACAAGATATAAGAAACATTGTACATAGGACAATGACACCTCAGTCCCCTTCAAAGTAGGCACCTTGGGACCTGACACACTTCTCCCAGTATCTCTTAAACTAACCTCTACATGTTCAACATCGTCAGGTGTTCTGCTTGTTGCAGGCCTTCTAGAACATGGATCACTTTCAACAGGTTCTCGACTATCTTTGGAGCATTTGTACCACACTTTTATTTGCATTGCACTAATTGCCTAGTCCCCGAAAGCCTTCTGAATCATACGAATAGTTTCTGTGGAGGAATGTTCAAGCTTAACACAAAATTTGATGCAGATTTGTTGCTCTACTCGCTCAGTCATTTTGAATGTGACAGCCACGCAATACACATGCTCATTCAATGGCGTCTAGCGCCCCACTGACTAGTACAGTGACATCGTCATTGTCCACACATGTGCATTACAGTCCACTCTCCTTGGCTGCCAGGTTACATCCATGTTGCACAAACCGTTCTCATTTTATTAACAATGGCTGGATACTTTCCGGACAGACCTTGTATTTTTCATCATAGATGTTGTGGTTTTCATCTCTAGAAGTTTGATTTGGATCTTTTTAATGTTTTATATGTCTCCATTTACCATGTTCAATCCTTCCTTTAGCATCTTGAACATATGGGATCTATTCACAGCAGCTATTTTGAATGCCTGTTCATTATTATGCATTAATGACCTCTTGTCACTGTGTGTTTTATTTTCCTTCTTCTTCGAATTTCAGGTAATTTTTATTAAAATGCTAGGTATTGTGAATTTATCTTGTTGGGTAAAATCCTTTTGTATTCCTAAAATTGGTTTTAAGATTAATTCTGGGATGTGGTTAAGTCATTCTGAAAGAGCTTGATCTTTTTAGGTCTTGATTTTAAGCTTTACTATGCAGGACAAGAGTAGCATTTAGTGTACTACTACATTTAGTAGTAATGTCTTCCTACTACTGAGATGAGACTTTTCATGGTACTCTAACTGGTGTCTCATGAGCGACGATGTTTTACTTTCTGGCATTGGGAACAGACACTATTCTTAGCCCTAGGAGAGCTCTAGGCACTGTTCCCTCTAAACTTATGGGGTCTTTTTCTGACCTCAGGTAGTTTTCTCATACATATGTGCTAAAAATTACTCAATATTGAATACTGGAGGGGACTCTGACTTTCTCTCCTCTCTGGTACCCTACCCTGTGAATTCTAGTTACATTAGCTTCCTTAGACTCCCAGCTCTATCTCCTCAGCTCAAGGCAACTGCTGGGCTCTGCCTGGGTTCACTGTCCCTTTACTGTGGCCTGGAAATACTCTCCAGGTAGTAAGCTGGGGCAATTGTAGCTCATTTCATTTGTGTTCTATCATCCAGGGATCACTGTCATCCACTGTCTGACAATGTTTCGTATATTTTGTCTGTTTCTTGGTTGTTTTAGGTGGCAGGGTAAATCCAGGTCCTGTGGCCTGAAAGTGTCAATAATCAGAAATTGAAATTTAAAACAGTAACAGTACTATTTACAATAGCATTAAAAATATTAAATACAGATAAATCTGACAAAAGATGTGTAAGACCTGTACAGTGAAATCTACAAAACTTTGCTAAGAGGAAATTAAAGCATACATAAGCAAATCATAAATAAATAAACGGAGAGACATGCCATCTTCACGTATCAGAAGACTCAATGGCTGGGCTCAGTGGCTCATGCCTGTAATCCTAACACTCTGGGAGGCCAAGGCGTGGGGATTGCTTGAGGTCAGGAATTCCAGACCAGCCTGAGCAAGAGCAAGACCTCATCTCTACTAAAAGTAGAAAAAATTAGCCGGGCATGGTGGCGCATGCCTGTAGTCCCAGCTACTTGGGAGGCTGAGGCAGCAGGATTGCTTGAACCCAGGAGTTTGAGGTTGCTGTGAGCTAGGCTAACACCACAGCACTCTAGCCAGGGCAAAAGAGCAAGATTATCTCAAAAAAAAATAACAAAAAAAAAAAAGAAGAAGAAGAAGAAGACTCAATATTGCTAAGATGTTAATTCTGTCCAAATTGCAATTCCAATCAAAATCCCAGGACGCATTTTTTATTGAAATTGACAAGCTGAATCTAAAATGCATATGGAAATGCAACGGACCTAAAATAGACGAAATAATTTTGACTT
This sequence comes from Cheirogaleus medius, assembly GCA_008086735.1. Taxonomy (NCBI): domain Eukaryota; kingdom Metazoa; phylum Chordata; class Mammalia; order Primates; family Cheirogaleidae; genus Cheirogaleus; species Cheirogaleus medius. The sequence continues at coordinate 8,541,506 of VBSM01002959.1, read as the reverse complement.
CTTATAAAGCTACTATAATCGAAACAGTGTGGCATTGCCCTGAAGATGGACAAATGGACCAATGAAGCAGAATAGAGAGTCCAGAAATAGACATACACATAAACGGTCCATTGATTTTTGACTATGTTCCAAAGATAATTCAGTGGGGGAAAGGATCATCTTTTCAACAAATGGTGCTCCTGGATAATGGGATATCCATATGCAAAAAAGAAAAAGAACCTAAAAAATGGAATGCTTTGCACCATATATAAAATGTAATTCAAAATGGATCATAGACTAAATATAAAACCTAATATTATAAAATTTAGAAGAAAATATAGGAGAAGATCTTTGTGACCTCAGATTAGGCAAAGATTTCTAAGATACAAACCAAAAGCACAATTAATACAAGGAAAAAAATGATAAGTTGAGTTTCACCAACATAGGATCTTCCGCTCTTTGAAAGGCACAGTTAAAAGAATACAAAAATAACCCACAATATGGGAGAAAATGCTGGCAGATCAAATATTTGATAAAGAACTTGTACCTAGAACATATAAAAAACTTTCACATTATACCTTTAAGTGTGTGCAGGTTACTGCAGTCAACCACATCTCAACAGAGCTGTTTTTTTTTAAATGAAAGAAACGCAGAGATAAATCTGATCTGGACTATGCTTCCAGTACCCTCATAGAGAGGGGAGGAGGGCCCAATAAGAAAATAAACACAGTTAGAAAAAGGGCAAAATATTTGAACAGATACTTCACCAAAGAAGATATACAGGTGGCAAATAACAAGTGCAAAGATGCTCAATAGCATTAGTCATTAGGGAAATGTAAATTAAAACCACAATAAGATAACACTACACGCTTATTAGAATGTCTAAAACCAAAAGGACTGATCACACCAAGTGTTGATGAGGAAGTAGAGCGACTGGGATTCTATTACACTGTCCGTTAGAATGAAAATGGTACAACCATATTGGAAAACAGTTTAGTAGTTTCTTTAAAAAGTTGAACTACATCTACTACGTGATCCAGACTCCTATTCCTAGGTATTTACTCAGGAGAAATAAGAGCTTACGATCCTATAAAGACTTGTACACAAATGGTGACTTTATTTATAACAGTAAAAATGGTAGCTTTATTTATAACAGTAAAAAACTGGACACATTTCAAATGCCGATTGATATGTGAGTGGATAAACATACTGTGGGATATCTATACAATGGAATACTACTGAGCAACAAAAAGGAATGAATTATCCGTATAAGCCCCATATGGATGAATCTCAAAATAATGATGTTGAGTGAAAGAAGCCTTACATTACACACATTACGTACAAGAAAAAGTGATATAAAATTCTTGCAAATGCAAACTAATATAGTGATGTAAAGCAGATCGCTGGTCACCTGGGGACTGAGTCGGGGTGGGGTTGAGTTTGCAGAGAGGGAGGAAGGGATTACAAAGTGACACAAGGAAACTCTTGGCAGTGATGGGCATGTGCATTTTCTTGATTACGGTGATGGTTTCATGAGTGTAAACATATGTCAAAACTTATCATATTATACACTGTAAGTATGTGCTGTTTATTGTACGTCAACCACACCTCCACAGAGCAGTTTTTTAAAAGTGAAAAAAACACGGAGATAAGTCTGACCTGGACTCAGCTTCCAGCACCCTCCCGGGGAGGGGAGGAGGGCTGTGCATTGTAACCTAAGCAAAGCCTGATCCTGGAGAGGCGAAGCTGGGACCGCAGAGTTTAGGTGCAGAAGGAGAGGGAGAGTGGGATAGAGCTGAAGGCATGGAGCCGCCTGAGTTTCTGAAGTCACCCTCCCACGTGAAAGGCCGGCTCCACCTTATCTCTAATGGCTTTCTCTCTCCAACATTCTTTCATCCGAAGGAGTTTCCAGCCAAAAAGAACTTCCTGAAATTGGGCAGGGCAGCCTAAGGAGACAAGAACAATAGCTGAGCCCTGACTATGGGGCCAGTCTCTCTGCACACGTAATTGTATTTAACCCTCCCATCCACCCCGTATGAGCTAGTTATCATGGTCCAATTTGACTAAGAAAGAAACCAAGGCTCAGAAAAGTGAAATAATTAGTCCAAGGTCACATGGATAATAATAGCTGATGGAGCTATTATCACGTATTTCTGCCATACATAACAGCACACCGTTGCAAGTGCTTCTATGGGGCCAGTGCCAGC
>VBSM01002959.1:8468780-8521977 GCA_008086735.1 Cheirogaleus medius | reverse complement strand
AGGCAGGAGGATTGCTTGAGCCCAGGAGTTGGAGGTTGTAGTGAGTTATGATGATGCCACTGCACTCTAGCTGGGGCAATGGAGTGAGACTCTGTCTTAAAAAAAAAGAAAAAAATATCTGTGTATACTAATGCTTTGACAATGATCGTATGTATATTGCTTTATAGTAAGAACAATACTTTTTTAAGATTATAAAACTCACAAAAATCCAAGCTTTGATTTTTCCCCCAGGGCATAAGGCTTTTCTTTCCCTCCACCTCCAGGGTAAGGCTCTGTGCTGAGCACTTTACACAGGTTATCTGGAATCGTCATAATACCCTTGCAAGAAAGGGACCGCTGTGCCCATTTTGGAGTAGTGGATGCTGAGCCTCCAAGAGGCTAAGAAGCAAGTGACTTGCCCAAGGTCACCCAGCCAGGAAGTCGCCAGCCTGGATTCAACCTCAGGTCTGCTTCACTCCCGAATCAGAGCACGCTCTCCTCCCCGAGGCTGGTCCCTGCACCCTGCCTCCTCCCCTCTGTGTCGTCACCACCTCACTGCTCTGGGAGAAGGCCTGTGGCCCCTTAGCTCCCCCCACACCCTGCTGTTCCTTCACATCTGCCTGTCGGCATCTAGGAGTCCGTCCCCGGCCACCATGGGAGGAACTGGTTAATGTTCCTTCCACTCGGGCCCTATAAAGCGCTGGGGTCCAGCCGGCCACATCCACGCTGTAATTAGAAGCACATTTCCGTGGCTCGGTGGTGCCCGTGCCAGACTGAGGGCCAGCATCAGGCTCCCCTGCGCCTGCCAGGAATATCCACCATGTAATTTCTGCCCTATTGGCAAAAGGCTTTCTTTGTCCTTCCCAAACCACATAAAAACCCCCTCCAGGGGACAGGCCCAAGCCCCAGAGTTCAGGGCCAGCCTCCAAGACCTCCAAGTGGAAGGGATGGGCCCATGGGCAGGAGACAGGGTGCAGAGTCCCAGACTGGGCTCAGAACTTAGAATGGAGGAGATGGGAGCAGAGTTGGGACCCAGACAATTCTTTCCTAGAAGCCAGGGAGGGGACGGGAGGCTACAAACTCTCCAGGGTACCAGGGGGGTGGCCCAGCTCCCCTGACTCCCAGGACAGTGCCCCAAGCCCAGTCCTCCAACAGGTCCCTCAGCAAACAGAAGCTCCCTGGCTGTCGTGAGCCTGTTTTCTGTGCAAAATTGTGTGCTGAGTGCTGTCGGGAGTTGGGGGTGCCTCACATTTGGGGAACAAACTCTTCCATCAGTCCAACCCCACCCCTCCTCGCTGGTTCTCCAACAGGCCTGTGACGTGGGCAGGGCAGACAGGGTGACCCTGTCCTGCAGAAGAGGAAGTGGAGGCCAGAGCGGTGCTGAGGCTCCCCAGGCTCCCACAGTGGGGCAGCGGGGCAGCGGGGCAGGGATAGCAGAGTCGGAACTTGAAGCCTGATGAGTTGGACTCTAAGTCCAGTGCTCTTTCTGCTGTGCCCCAGCTGCCTGGATGGACCTGGAGGTCGAGACTTACCCCCCTGGGAAGAGGGAGCACTGAGAAGGGGCCAAGGGGCAGGGGTTCTGAAACCAGTGGCCCGGGCTTGGTCTGCCCCTCCCAACTCTTGCTTACCTTGGGCAAGTACTCCATGTTTCAAAGCCTCAGGCCCCTTATCTGTAAAATAAGGACAATAGGGTTATTCTGTGGGTTTAGAATTGTGCCTCGCATACAGTAAGTGCTTAATATATCAGTTATCATCACCAGTAAGCTGTAGGAGGCACAGAAGGCCTCCTGTGTAGCAGCCAGGAAGGCTCCCTGGAGGAGGCGAGAGGTTTGATGGATGAAGAGGAATCAGACAGGGCAGCAGGGGCTGCATACCGTGATTACGGGGGAGAGCAGTGCAGTGGGAGTCAGCAGGTCTGAGCCCCTGTCCCAGCCATGCCCCATTGCCGTGTCCCTCCTTCCCCCACATAGGGCAAGGAGGCCAGTTCAGACCTGAGCTCAACCTGGCACCTGCGTATCTTGACTCTCACCCTGAGCAAAGGTTTGGGGCAGTTCCAGGGTGGGCGGAGGCAGGGTGGGGAGATACTTGGGGGACAGGGAGAGAACAGGCCCAGGGAGACATTTTGCTAGAATTAAACTTTTCCATCCCAGCACAAAGAGTGTTATCGGAAGAGAATTCCAGGTTGAGTCTTTGGGCTGTAAGGAAACTCCAATAAAATGTCCATGATGGCTTTGTCCCAGCCAGAGGAATGGCAGTGGCTCTTTTTTCCCCCTTGGTTTATCTCAAAACGCTGACATTTTGACAATGATCCGACTATATATTGCTATATAGCAAAATAGTAAGTTTTCAAAATTAGAAAATTAACGGTGCTGGCTTTGATTCTTGCCCCGAGCATAATGGTTTTCTTTCCTTACGTAAACAGCCTCACTATGATATGGGGAGACCCCTGCCTGGCCAGCACGACTGAGCACCCACAGAGGAGAGAGACGAGGCTATGTGGCAGCAGTAAGCCAGCAGCAGGGGAATAGCCCCGTGTCTGTGCCCTCGTGTGCCCGCAGGGTGGGGCGTTCAGCCAGGTGCTCAGATGGCAGGAGCCGCTCCCCTCCCCCTCCTGCTCCCAGACTCAGCCAAGGGCAGCCACACTCTCACCCCAATGCCTGTTCTCAGCGTTTCGCACCTCAGTGACAGTAACTAGTGTCACCTGTGCTTCTATGTTCCGGGCAACTTGCTAATCTAACCGCTTCCTGGGGGCCGTGTCACTTAATCCTCACAACTCCCCTCTGAGGGGTCCAGGCCTCCCTGGACGTTGGTAGGGCCCAGGACCCACTTGCCATATGTCTGAATATTGAAAAGTTGTAAGTGAAACCCACACACGGTTCAATGCACTGTCCTCCTGCGTTGACACATGTGGCAAATGCACCTTCTGAATGACGGCGGGGAAATGTTCAAATTTAGGTTTCTGGAATTCTTCAGCGTTCCTCCCCAGAACATTGACAGGGCAAAGCTGGCCCCCAAGCCTCCCCTTCCCCCTTCTCCTTCTACCTCCAGCTCTGCCCACACCTGCGAATGGATGGCCCTAGGCCACCCAGGGCCACAGGGAGAGAGTTCGGGGGTCCCTGGGGCTCGAGTGTGCTTGGGAGCCAAGGGGTGCAGGCACCAGGTGCACAGCCGGCCCCCCCGGGCCCTCGGGGTGCTCGCTCCATGAGAGGGGCTGTCCGGAGGAAGCCCACGCCAGGTCCAAGGCGCCACTGTAGGGGACTCAATCGTTATCTCCACTTTACAAAAGGGGAAACTGAGATTCAGAGTGACTAAGTCAGTTGTTTAAGGCCTCGTGGCCAGGAGAGGGTGGGCTGGTTTGCAGTCGGGACGGCTGGCTCTGGGCCTGGGATTCCCTGTCCATGAGGGACTGGCAGGCCCCCAGGCAGCTGTGACTGGGCAGAGCGGGGCTGTCATCCCCAATTTACAGAAAAGCACCCCAAGCGACAGGGATTGAGGCTCAGAAGCTCTGCTCCAAGCTCACAAGGACATAAGCCCAGAAAAACTAACTCCATTCAGGGCAGAGGCAGACGCGCCTGTGCTCTACAGGTGAGCACAGGAGGCTTTGCTCCAGAGGAGCCTGGGGTAGGCGGGGTCTTTGCACCTGGGGAGAGAGGTGGGGAGAGACTTCGGGCAGAATTTACAGCACAAAGGCTCAGAGGTGAGAACAGTTGTTTTCGGTTTGTGGGTGTTGGTGATGAGGGAGCCTGGGGGCCGGACAGAGACTGGGGACAGCCAAAGCTGGGAGGATAGGTGGGAGCAGCCGGGGTGGCCAGGAGTGTGGACTCCCTGCTGAGGGCGATGCTGAGGGGTACAAGCCAGGGAGGGACACCTGGGGGTATTTGGGAACATCTTTGGAAAGATGAGGGCACTTCAGGGACAGGGTATGTGGGTCAGGTGACCTCCCCCTGAGAGGGAGAACTCCCAAGCTTTCACTGGGCTGGGGTCTGCCCAGGCCCCCCCAGGACTGTGTCTCTGCCACCAGAGTGGAATATCCCCAGCCCCAGGGGGTGCAGGGAGCTCCCTGCCCTCAGCAGCTGGCTCTGTCTCTGCTCTTATCCACCCACTCCGCCAACACTTACTGAGCTCCTGGCCATTTCCCAAGGAGAAGAAAGGCCCAGCCCTGTCCTCGAGGAATGCCCAGTCCCACGGAGACAGAAAGGCACTCACAAGTCAGAGCCCCTTGCACGCTGCCTTGCGATTCTGCTCACACGTGTGCACCCAGAGCTGTGCAGGAGCCCTGGGGGTGCCTGGTGCCTGGGGAAGGAGTCTGGAGCGGGTGGCAGGGAGGAGTTCCTAGGCAGGAAAGAACCAGAGCAAAGGCATGGGGACACGAAGGACCCTGAGGTTGGATAGCATCAGTGAGACTTCTCCTGGAGCTAGAGCGGGGGGGTGCAGGAGCAAAGCCCAGGAAGTAGACGGGCACCTCCAAGGCATGTTAAGGAGCTCAGACAGTCCCCCTCGGCAGTAGGGAGCCTTTAAAGGGTTTAAACTGAGGGGTGCCGGGGTCATATTTGCATTTTGGAGCTGGACTTAGGGCGTTCTGGGGAGAAGTGAGAACGAGACTATGTGTGAGTGTATGTGAATATGTGGGGGGAGGGGTGCCATAATGTGGGGGGGGGTGCCAGGCCGGGGGAAGGGAAAGCTTGTGGGGACAGGGGTGGGGTCCTGATAAGAGGAAGAGAGGCCTGAGCCCCTCAGGGTATGGGGAGCTGGCCCAGGCTGGGGACACTGGGGAGGCTAGAGTACCAGGATGTGGTGACCGACTGTCCCTGGGGAGTGAAGGATGAGCAGAACTCAGATTTCTAGCCTGGGCCAGGCAGATGGTGGCCCCTAAGAGCTGGGTCAGGTCTAGAGAAACGTGGTGAGTGTGTCAGAGGAGCTGAGTGGTGGCCTGTGGGAGCCCTTACAGTGGCGGGTTCAGCCTACCTCTGCTTTGACTCCGTCTGCCCCCATCCCCTGGCCTCCATGGTCTCTGTCCAAACCCTCCGCCGGTTACCAGGGGCTTTGAGGCTCCATTCTAGGTTCTGAGCCCCTGCCCCTCCCCGTGCCGCCACCCTTGGAGCTGCGGGCTTGGCCCAGCCAGCACAGTCTGGCCTTCCTAGGCAAGAAGCCGGGGAGGGGGGTGGCTGGCTGTGGGAGGCCAGAACGGCTGTTTCTGGGGACCAAACCCCCTGGGGATTGACAGGCCTCATGTGACAAAGTCAGTGGTTGGGCAAACCCCCACCCCCAGCTGGGACCCCTGGGATCCAGAGAAGAGAGGCAAACACAGGAGAAGCCCCTACCCCTCCTCTCCCCACACCCGGACTCCCAGCCCCTGGCCCATCCTCACAACCACCCCAAAGAGGGAGCAGGCCAGAACGTCTGAGCCCATTGCTCAGAAGAGGACACTGAGGCCCAGAGAGGCCAGATGATGCTTGTCCAATTGCATCCCTCCTCTGGCCTCAGTTTCTCCACCTCTCACTGAGGAGGTGCTGTGGGGACCTGCAAAAGGGTGGGAAGAGGGCACAGAGCCAGCTCTGCTGCTCCAGGGGCCCAGGACAAACTTTCACCAGGCTGGGCCTCAGTTTGCCCATCTGTAAAATGAGCACGGTGGTACCTGCCTCCTGGAGCCGTGAGGACTGAATGAAGCTGTGTACGTCACACAGCACAGCACAGCCCAGACCCAACAGGTCTGTTTCCAGAGGGGAAGCACATAATTCACATACGAAAGAATAGCCTGATTATTCTATAGGACAATGCATTCTCAGATCACTAGTATTATTTTAAAGCAACACCAAAAATTAATTCCTTAAACCCCCACAGTGGGTCTGTGGCAGTGCATCTCCTGGGCCCCAGGCCCTCCTTCCGCACACCCACCAGAAAACCCCACCCCAGGCTGACCCCTGGGAAAACGTCCCCTCTGGGTCCCCCCCCAGGGCCAGTGCTGTCCCTGGCAAAAGGCTGGGGGCCACTTTCCCAGCGGCTGGAGCCCGGGTGGGACGCAGTGGCGACAGCTGATAAGCCAGCCTGTTTAGTTCTGTCTGCCGCAGGCGGGCTGGGGGCAGCGGAGCTCTGCCCAGGCGGCAGACAGTGTGGCTGTGGCCTCTTCCTCTTCCTACGCCAGCTGGTGCCCCTGGGGCTGGAGCAGCCTCTGCCAGTGGCCCTCCAGCCACCGTCTCCAGGCCCCCTGGAGGCAGCCGCTGTCGTGAGAGGGATCTGGGGACATACACACATATAAATATATAAATACACACACACGTATGTCCCTGCCGTGCTGCCCTTCTTGTCCTCCTCTCAGCACGGTTGTGGGGTGTCGCTGGGTGCTGGGTCTCCGGGCACACCTTGGCCACATGTGCCTCTTTCTCACCAGCCCCCCATCCCCTGCCTGGGACACTCTCCTCCACTCCCCTCCCTCCACCGTGCTTCCCCTCTTTGCTCAACTCCTTTTAGATCTTTCAGGTCTCAGCGCACATGCCTCTTGCTCTGGAAGCCCACCCTTGCCCAGGCTGTGGTCCTCCCCTGCTCGATGCTTCCATGACACCCCAGACCTCTTCACCATGCCTTCTTGGGATGGCCTGTTTAACCATCTGCACCCCACCAGATGTAGGGTGACCAGCTGATGTAGGGTGACCAGCCTGTCCCCGTTTGCTATGGACTTTCCCACTTTGGACACTGATAAGCCCATGTCTCAAGAAAGCTGTCAGGCCCAGGTAAACCAGGACAGTTGGTCCCCGTACTGGACACGGAGATCCAAGAGGGCAGGGAAGGGGCTGCCCTATCCATTCCAGTCTCCCCAGCACCCAGCGCGGCGCCTGCTGCTTCACGAGGCTTTGCTGAATCGTTGCGATCACAGTCCTGCCTGTGCGGCAATTACTCCGGGCCAGGCACTGCCCTGAGCACCCTAAAAATGTAATCAGCTCACTTGACCTTCACAACAACCCAGGGAAGCAAACAAAGCCTCCAGGAAGTTAAGACGTTTGCCCAAGGTCACACAGCCAGCAAGGGGTGCAGCCCGCTTCCAGGGTCTCCGCCCAGGGCCCTCTGGGTGCACAGCTGTTCCAGGGCCACCCCCACCCCCACCCCTGCCTGCACGGGCTCCCACAGAGAGTGCGCTGGGCAGGAAGAAGCCCCGGGGCTCCCACGGCCCTCTGGGCTGGCCAGGGCCTGAGGAGACACCCAGCCTTGGCCCTGAGCAGGTGGAGTAGCGACCCCCCCCCCCCCGGGAACAGCACCACCACCCTGATGCCTCAGTGCTCTGCTGCAAAGTTGCGAATAATCTCTGCTGTCCACAGAGGAGGCACGCTCTGAAAGGGAAACTAAGGGAGCAATAATCATTGTCTTCATTTTACAGGGGCAGCCTAGAAAGGGTTAATGACCTGGCTCCTTGAAGACCTCGAGCTGTGGGTGGCTGTGCCTTCACCAAAGGACCCCCTTCCGCTTGAAAAAAATTTTTTAAAGGCTCTGCTGTGCACACACAGCCTCCTCTCCACCATGGAGTCCTGGGGCATCAGTCCTGACTCAACCCCGCCTCGCTCCAGCTGTGTGTCCTTGGAGAGGTCACTTAACCTCTCTGAGCCTACTTCCCCCATCTGTAAAGTGGAAATGGTAACAGTACCTACCTCATAGACTGGTTGGTGGATTAAATGAATATGTATATATAAAGTGCTTAGAACAGTCCTGACACAGAGCCAGTGCTAATTATTGGCTGATGTTATTTTCATTTTTATGCTGTTCTACCTTTCTAGGATGCCCTTCCTCACAATGTGGTGAAATCCAACACTCCCCGAGGCTTTCCTGCCCCTCAGACTCACACAGGATCGTCATGCTCCTCAGCGTATCTGAGATCAGGGGACACTCGGCACCTTAGAAGCTGTAGCCTCATCTATCATGTGTAGCAAAAGGACCCGATCAGGCCTTAACCTAATCAGTTACAATAAAATGGCTCTGTCACTAACAGTCCTAATGACTGACTGTGGTGACATGCCCCAGGGCTTCTGTGGGTGCTGAACAGGAGCACAGGCTCAAGAGTGACGCCAGGTTAGGATCCCAGCAACTTTATTAGCGAACCATGTGACCCGTCTCGTGGTGCTGCTAGGTAGGTCTGCGTAGATAATCCGAGTGGGGCGCTTCCCTGGGACCACGAAGGCCTGCCGTGCACATGGGCTGTGACTGCTGCTCCAGACAGGGGATCTGGACAGACTCCGTCCCATCCCACCTTAGGAACTGGGAGCTGGGTATCCTCGGGCAGGAACCAGCCCGCTAAGCATCGGTTTCCTCCTGGCTCGCGCGGCGTTTCGAGTGAGCACCTAGCACGGAGCCTGGGCGACCCTAGCTGCTGCGGACATGTCACTTCCCTTCCTCCCTTCCCTGAGGAGAGGGACAAGGGCCAGGAGGACGGGGCCTTTGTGTGGCTCCTAAGTTGCATTAGGCAAGTCACCCAATTCAGCTGGGCTGGAAGGAGGAAAGGAAGGAGAGAGGGAAAGAAATAAGGAAGGAGGAGGGGGAGCAGAGCGAGGGAGACATTGGCAGGGGGCCTGGTGGGCAGACGGTGTCACCCGCTCAGGCTGTGCCGACAGGAGCTTCCAGGTGGGAATCCCATGTCCGCCCCTGGGTCTGCTTCTCCTGCCTGGCAGAGACACCTTCGCAGGATTCACTTGATGGAAAGCCACCTCCTTCAAATACTGGGGAGGGGTCCCACCGTCCAAACCTAATTTCTGTTCTTGTCCACATTCCCTTGTATTGTGTAATCACAACACACAGACAGCACCGTAGACTTCAAAGGGGAAAAACACTCCATTGCTTCATCATTACAAAAGTAAAAATGCTCATTGTAAAAAATCCAAACAATACAGACATGTATTAATAAAACTTAAAATCTGATTCAGCATACCCCACTGCTCATAAGTGACCTCCAAGGGCCGGCCACGTCCTCTCCCAGCCCTTCGACATATGTACAAACACGGGCTGTTCTTTATCACAAAGACTGAAACACAGGTACATATTGCCTCCCAACTTCCTCTCTTCTTTTGTTGTGTGTGATCAAGTTTATTTAATTGCATTTTTTTCCTCCAAACTATGAATACCACCATAATGCATGCTGCTGCCACACATGTCACAGAGTGATGGGGACCAAGAATATAGGCCACCCCGGTCTCCTCCCATCACCAGGAGATCCATGGAACCGTCCAGAACAGGCTGAAAGGAAACTTTCCTCAGACAGGGAAGGATGTATATCCCTCAGATGCAGAATTTTTACAAATTAAATAGAAAAAGTCAAACAATTAAAAAATGGGCAAAACTGCTTGCTGCTTTCTTTCAATATATGCACCAAGCTTTCTTTAGGCCCCTACAAACATAACCAACATACAGTCGTGCATTGCTTAATGGCAGGGATACCTTCTGAGACGTGTCACTGTGCAAACATCATCGAGTGCACTTGCACAAACCCACATGGCCTGACCTGTTGCTCCCAAGCTACAAACCTGCACAGCGCGCTACTGTACTGAATACGGTAGGCCGTTGTATTTGTGTGTCTAAACGTAGGAAAGGTACAGTGAAAATATGGTATAAAAGATAAACAACGGTCCACCTGTATAGGGCACTTGCCATGAATGGAGCTTGCAGGACTAGAAGTTGCTCTGGGTGGGTCAGTGAGTGGTGAGTGAATGTGAAGCCCTAGGACGTTACTACTGTAGGCTTGATAAACACTATACACTTAGGCCACACTAAATTTACTTAAAAATTTTTTTCTTCAGTAATAAATGAACCTTAGCTTCCTGTATTATTGTAATCTTTTATAAACTTTTAAATTTTTTAACATTTTGACTCTTGTAATAACACTTAGCGAAAACCCCAAACACATTGTACAGCTGTACAAAAAAAAAATATTTTCTTTCTTTGCATCCCTATTGTCTATAAGCTTTTTCCTTTTGAAACTTTTTTGTTAAAAACTAAGACACACACACATTAGCTTAGGCCTACACAGGGTCAGGACCATCAATATCACTGTCCTCCACCTCCACACATTGTCCCCTGGAAAGTCTTCAGGGGCAGTGACACACACGGACCTGTCGTCTATGACAACAATGCTTTCTGGATACCTCCTGAAGGACCTGCCTGAGGCTGTGTTACAGTTAACTTTTTTTAAGTAGAAGAACTACACTCTACATATAGTACAGTCAATACATAAACCAGTAACACAGTCATTTATTATCAAGTATTATGTACTGTACAGAATTGTTATGTGATATACTTTTATATGACTGCCAACACAGATTTATATCTGCAGGGTTTTTTAAGGTTTATATCAGCATCACCACAAACACGTGAATAATGCATTGTGCTATGACATTACAATGGCTATGATATCACCAGGTGATAAGAATTATTCAGCTCCATTACGATCTTAAGGGACCACTATTATATATGCAGTTTGTCATTGACCAAAATGTCACTATGCGGCAGATGATTGTGTTTACACTGGTGACGGCTCCAAGGCTTGGTCTTCCATCTTGTGCACACGCACACACTTTTTTTAAGCAAAAATGTGATCATACTTTACACACTACTGCACAGCTGCCTTTTTTTTTTTTAACCTACAACCCCACAAGTCACTGCACATAAATTCAATGAGCTCATTCTTAGTAGTCCCACCCTATTCCCCAGTATGGGTACGACCGAATTTATCCACCCATACTCTTAAAGACAGACACTGAGATTGTCACTATGGACAACACTGCAGCAAAAAAAATCTTTTTGTGGCTAGAATGTATGAATAGAGTCCTGAAAGTGGGATTAGTGAGGCAAAGGGCCTGCCTGCTTCTGTTTGCATAGTTAGGGCTTGGAGAAAAATGGCATTTGGCTTATGTTTTTTATTCGCATTTCCCCAAGAACTGTGGAGCTTGAGTGCCTTTCTCATGTTTACATTTCTATTTGCATTTCCTCTTCTGCAAAGTGGTTTTGCCCATTTTTCTATTGTTTGACTTTTTCCACTTATTTTGTAGGGACTCTGCCTATGAAGGATATGAATGCTTAATCTGTCATATACATAACATATTCCTTCCCATCCACTATTGTCTCTGCGCTTGTTTCTGCAGTTTCTTAACATGTAAGGAGACTAAACATTGTGTATGGTCCGAGGTGTCCATCTTTTCCTATGTGGTTCTGGGTCCCTGGCTTGTTTGAGGAGATCTTTCCTACCCCCAAGATTATACAATCATATAGCAATTCTACTAAATATTCATCTTTTACTGTCTAATTTTTCACATTTAGGTCATTTGTCCAGATGAATGCAACTTGCTTTGTCGCTTATCACATACCTCCTTCCTCATTAGTGTGTGGGATTATCTCACTCTTTTCGAATCCTGCATCGCACTCCACTGAAAGATACCTATTTAATTTGGAGTATTTTTGGATAATGAAGTTGTTTGTAGCTTTAAACACTATTTAATAACAATAGCTACCTATTTAATAACAATACCTACCTCTCTCTTACCTGCCAGGCACAGACCTAAACACGTTGTGCCTACTAGTAGTGCATTTAACCCTCACAGCCATCCTCGGGCGTATGTTCTATCATCTCTTTCTGTGAGTGAGGAAATACGTCTTGTCGAGATCACACAGCTAGGAAACAAGTGGTGAGTGAAGCTAGGATTCTGGTCCAATCCAGAGTAGAAGGACTCAAAACTCCCAACTTCTTAACCACCATGTACACTCCCTCCGGTCTTCACAAAGGTGACTCGAAATATCCCATACTTCCCTTCCCACAAGGATGGAGACCAGGCAAATAAACGTTTCTCAGGCTGCTCCTCTCCCCCTGACCTGTACCAGCTGCCTTCCCTGGCTGTCTCCTGGAATCCTTACCAAACCCCCGAGTGCTGGGCCAGCCACTTTCCAGATAGGGGAACAGAAAGTCATTGAGGTTAAGCCCCTCACCCAGCGTCTGTAGGTGACTGTGGTGGGTTCAAACCCAGTTCATGTGCCTCATATATTCCAGCTTTTCGCTTAGAAAGATATGTTCACTAGCTTTACAAATAACACATTGATGAACCCATAATCTTTTTTTCTCTTGCTGCTGCTGAACTATTTCCTTGGGATACATTCCCAGAGTGAGATTACTGAGTCAAAGGGTATGAATACTTCCACGGCTTTCCGTCCATACAGCCAGACTGTTGTTACAAAGGGCTGCGCCCTGCGCTTTGTCACCAGCACATGGGGAGTTTCATGTCCTACAGATTCGAATATTCAAGGTGGGGAAACCGAGGTGCAAGGGTGGCACAGTTAACACATTAAGCCCCGAGCAGGAGCGTTTTAGCAGGAGCTGGTGAACAAGCACCCAGCTCCCGGGGAGGCACAGTGGTTTAGGGGTTGGTGCTTTTGGTTTTTGTTTTGCAGAACTTTGCTTCCCTTGCGAAGTTGTTTAAAATGTGACTAGAATGGGATCAGGTATAGTGAGGCTTGTCTTTTAAGGAAAGGACAGATGAGGGGACCCTTTTCTGATGCGGTGCCCCTTGGGGAGAGCGTCCCAGCCGCTTGGCAGGGAGGGGGCAGCCGGGAGGGTCGGGCCGGGGCGAGGGCTCGGCCTCCCACTGGCTTGCGGGGGCTGCCGATAAGGCGGGAGCGGCCGTCGCCACCGAGGCCCCGGCCCGGCGGGAAGGCGGGAAGGGGCCCGGCCCGGCGAGTGCAGATAACGCCCGGCGCTCCGCGGCGAGACTCGGAGACGCCGCGGCCGCGGGAGATAGAGGCCCCGGCCCGGGGGCGGCTCCCGGGCGCCCGCAGCTGGCGGGCCTGGGCGGCGGGGACCGCGGGGGCGCCCACGGCCGGAAGGGTGCAGGGATGGGGGGGCGCGCCACCCCCACCTCGGCCGCCAGTAGGCCCCCCGCCGGGGTCCTGGCCTGGGCCCAGGGCTGCTCCAGTGACCTCAGACAACAGCCTTCCCCTGGACCTCAGTCCCCTCCTCTGTGAGGCCAGGGCGCTGAGGACACCTCAGGAACCCCCCAAGGCGTGTGGGGACACGGCGCCAGGAGTTTGACTCTCCGGTAGCTCTAGGGGCCCAATGGCGAGGTTGCCTCTTTCCACAGGTCCGGTCAGAGCCCAGGGAGGTGGAAGGACTTGCCCGGGCCACCTGGCCACCTGGCCCGGGAGCATCTGCTCAGCCACACTCCACTCCTCTCTTCCCGTACCCCACAGAGAGGGGCTTTTCCCCTTTAGAGGTTGACAAGGAAATCTCTAAGAGTGACATTTGCATTCTGCCTTTTCAAATTCCTCAAATTCCCCACATAAAATTCAGTTGGCGGCCAGACAGCGCAGGGAGGGGAGGGCTGGGGAGAGGAAGGCCAGCAGGAGGCCTCACAGGGGCAGCCAGGAGCATAAACGGGCCGGGCTCCCCCACGGGCTCCCCTACACACAAACAGCTCGGGTGGGGGCTCCCTTTAGTCACCCCAATGTCTGCAACAGCCAGCCCAGCAGCGACTCCTCCACCTGGCATTCCCCGTCCTGCCTGTCCCAGCGCTGAGCCCCCAGTACCTGCCTGGCCCCTGCCCCCCTGCCCTGCAGCCGCTCGGCCGCCTCCATGCCTCACCTACTCTGCTCCTTGACCTCCTAAGGATTTGCTCTTTCTCCCCAGGGGTGCCGTCCCCACCACCCCTAATAAGGACTTCACTCTTCATGGCTCCTTCCTGCAGGTTTCCAGGGAAGTTTTCATTAAGCTGCCTTGTGAACCATGCCCCAAGTGAGGTTTGTCTCCTCTGTATACAGCCCCCCTGGCTGCGTCCCTACTGTGTGCCAGGCCCTTCCTTCCACCATCAAACCCTGCCAACCTCAGGAGATAGGCGTATCACCCTCCTTGTACAGATGAGGGAACTGAGCTCAGAGAGGTTCAGTAACTTGCTTGGGGTCACAAAGCTGGCAATCAGGTAGGCCTAGCTCTAGATGCAGGCAGATGTGAGCAAAAACAGCTGACTAGGAGACCTGGGTCCTTCTAGGCATTCTGCCAGTGGTGTGACTGCTCTTGGGCAAGTCCCTCCGTCTCTCTGGGCCGTGTCCACTGTGAGAGAAATGGGGACGATGACAGTGGCCCCTTCCCCAGGCAGTTGTGGGCTCTGCAGAGAGAGTGATGTGAGTCTGGGCCCAGAGGCCAGCCCCTCCTCCCGGGGGAAATTCTGGGTTACAGGGATGCCGCTTCTCCCCCAGGCTCCAAGCACTGACTCATGGACACTGAGTTATCTGTGCCCCACCACCGCCACCCAGGCCTCTCAGCAAGCCTCTCCTTTCCTTCTGGTGCATGGGTGACACCATCAGTCTCTGGGGCCCTCAACTTCCACTTTCTGTGCATGGACCTTGTGTCCCCCAACCCTCTGCCCTGTTCCAGCCCACCCCGTGCTCTCAGGGCCCCGCTCCTGCTCTTCCCCCCACCCAAACCTGCTCCAGGAAAAGCCACTCAGTCCCAGCTGAACATGAATGAATTCAAGTTACCAGCATGGTCTTCTCAATATACGCATGTCATCAATCTGGGGTTCTGGACAGTTACTAATTTGGGGTTATAGGCCCCTCCTTCTCCCCAGGAAGGAAGGCTGGTCATGCCCAGTGTATCTGGAATTCAAGATTTTTATATTTTTATTGGTTTTTTTTTCCCCCTGCCCCCTACATCCTGGCTGGGGGAGAGGGTTTATATGATCCCACTAATTAACAGAGAACAGAAGCCTTTTTATTTCATAAATAAAAGCATAGATACACCGTATGAATAGAAACGTGGCATGTTCCCTGGAGAGTGTTTAAACTTTTAAAAATATTCCCCCCAGGGCCTGGGCAGGTAAGCCCTAAGGGCTTTTCCATGGGAGAGCTTGTGTGTGTGTGGGGGGGGGGTACCCCTAGGAGGAGGGCGGTTTCTGGGTCTCTGGGCTGGGCCTTCTTGCAGTGGGGCAGTGTGGCTCACAGTGGCCACTCTGTGCCCCCCATGGGCTTCCTCGCTGAGCGTCTGAGCAGAGGCGAGAAAAGTGCTAAGGACAGCTGCCCCCAGGGTTAGCGGTTCTGGGTTCTGGTGCTGACAGCTGCCCCCAGGGTTAGCGGGTCTGGGTTCTCGTGCTGACAGCTGCCCCCAGGGTTAGCGGATCCGGGTTCTGGTGCGGTCAGGTGGGGCAGTGACAGAGACCTTGGGCAAATCGCTGGCCCGTCTGAACCTCGCCTTCCTCCGTCTGCGGAACCGAAGGTGCAGGGGGAACGAGCACGGAGGTCTCCCGCGCTAGGGCCCTGCTGCTCCTCGGAGGGTGCTCTGGGAGCAGAGGGCGCTCAGGGTTTACCGTTGGCGGCCAGACTTCAGCCTGCAGGCTTCATGCCTCGGATCACATTTGGATGTGGGCAGCTTGTCATCCTCACAACACCAGACAGCCCTTCCCTTTATACCTGTTTCACAGACAGGGAAACTGAGGCTCAGTGTTTGACCTGACACCCAGACCCCGTGAAGACAGTCAGGCATAAATGACTCGCACCTTTCTACAAATGTGAAAACTAAGGTCCTGGGAAATCTCACAACTCTGTCTCTGTCCCAGGCAGATGCCCAGCAAGAGTCTCACCCAGGACCTTGCTCAACCAGGGCGGCAACAAGCGCGAAATGTGGGCCACGCAGCCATGGCAGGTCGCCGCCTCTCCTGGGCTCAGATTCCCTGGCTGTGACCCGAGGGATGGCGGTGTGGACACGCTCACAGGAGAGCGGTGGCTCTGAACAGACATGGGACCAAGACCAGCGCCTGCTTCCTGAGAGCGCAGCGGCCTGCGTGGGGCCATCTGGTGGCCGGGCCCAATCACTGCAGGAGCTTCAGAGGCCTGGAGGCCCAGGGCCTTCTGGTCAGATTTCCTGGAGTTTCCAGAAACAATCCGCAAGAGTTTTGAGCTGGGATCCTGAGGCAGTGGAAGAATTCAGAGGAAGCTGGTTTGGCTGCTGGAGCAGCTTCCAGTCCAGCCCTGACTCAGGAAGGGCTCCTTCCCACCTGGTCTCTGGGGGACAAGTGCTAGGCTGCTAGAAGCATCTTGCATCCCACCCCCGAGATCCCCATGCCCACACCATGATGGGGAGAGTGAGGCCCTAGAAGGCCAGCCCAGCCGTTGAATGAGATCACACAAGAAACAGGGAAGAGGACAGGCCCCAGGATTAACTCAGTGCTTACTGTATGCTTCAAAGCCTAGCGTCCCAGCCTACCTGCTGTGTGACCTTGTGCAAATTGCCCACCATCTCTGAGCCTCAATCTCTTTATTAGGGGGACCATTGTGAGGATCAAATGACGTATGTGTGCAAGTTGCTTTGTGCAGGATAACGAACTGTGCTTGTCATTATGATGACAGCAGAGGCGCCACACTGTCACCCCTCCTCATCCTCATCACGCTGAGGGTCCCGTGTAGCACCATTTCACGGACAAGACATGCACGGGTCTCAGAGCTCAGACAGCTCGCCCTGGAACACGCTTAGTAAGTGGTCAGCCGGGAATCCACACACCGGCTGTGTCCGGACGTGCACACGGAGGGGCACAGAGGTTTGCGCTGCAAGCCCACGTCCAGATCGTTCAGAACATTTAAATGAAAGAGAAAATGAAGCGTAATGGGACAAGATGTAAACAACTGATGATTCTGGCTACACGATATACACGATTTCTTTGTTCTGTTATTTGCAACTTTTCTATAAATTTGAAATTATGTCAAAAAATGTTTTAAAGCCCAGCTGTTTCAAAATTTTACCTAGTCCCCTCTACCACACTGCTGGGGAGGGGGTCAAACCCAGGCCTTGAACAGTTCTTTGCTCCAGACTGGCGGCCCAGTCCCGAGTCCTCTGGTGGAAAACGTGACTGCAGCGAGAGCCCTGGACAAGCAGAGGTGCCCCTGCCCCGCAGCCAGCATCACCCCGGTCCCCATGGCTGCTCAGGGCCCCGCCCAGCCTCCCTCTTTCCCAGTCCCCACGACACCTGGCTCAGGTCCCAGCCAGGCTGTGGCGCGAGGCTGAGGTGGGGTTTATTTATAAGTTCCCGCTGATTATGAATCACTGGAGGAACTGCTCACAGACTGGAGACAAAAGTCTGGGGCCGCCTGGCTGGGAGGAAACACTCTTTAGATTCGACTTTCCCCTTGGCACAGGCCTCCCCACGCCTCGCCTGGCCCAGCTCTGCCAGCCCCTTCTGTTCTCAGAGGCAGAAGCACACTGGCCGCCAAGTCCTGCCGGCCTGTCCGCCTTGCTGTGTAAACAGGACCCGGGGCTGGCGGCCCGGCCCCACACTGGAAATGAGCCTGCCTTCCGCAGCCCGGCCACTTCCTCTTCGCATCCGGAGACTCCTCGGAGTTCGAATGAGGGCCGGGTGGGCAGGAGGAGAGGAGAAGCTGGGGCCTTGCCCTGCTGTGGTCTTCATCAGCCTTGATGGAGGATAAATGGACAAATGGAAGGAGCAGAGGACTCCTAAGCAGCCATCAAAACCCAGTATAAATGACCCTCTGGGAAACCACCCCACTCCTCTGGGTCTGCCCTCTATTATAGTTTGAAATTTTCTTATATTTAATCAACATGTAATGAGTGCCTGCTGTGTACCAGACTCCACACAAGGTGCCCATGAGGCAGGGGACACAGAGATATCTTATTAATACATTAATTCTTTTTATTCAACTGTGAACCTCTTAAAGGCAAAGTTAACGTCTGATTCAGGATTTGCCTGATGATACCAAGTGCCTAATGTGGTGCTTGCACATAACAGAAGCTCAAAAAGTTCTGTCACATCAACCTGGATTAAACTGGGGCAGGCAAACTAGGAAGAGCCCAGAACTTAGCCCCGCCTTCTGTTTCTGAGCCTCTGTTCCCAACCTGCCTTGTCATTCTTAGGCCTAAGGGTCATATCCCCTCTTGGAACAAAGTGGCTTCCCTCTATGAAGACCTGAAGCAGGGTTTCCATCTGGGTAGCTAATAATATAGGTGATTTGATTTTAGGAGGTACTAGAACCCCTGTCCCCAACCTTACCCTGAAACATCTCCCCCACTGCTCTGAGAAGCCACCAGCATTGAGACACCCTTCTAGGTTGAGCACTGCTTTCTCTACAGGGTCATCCATCTGACCATGAATCTCCTCTCTGGTGGGTGGCACCTCCAGGTGATTGAAGGGAGTTCATTCTGGGAGGTCGGCATTATCTCCCCATTTTACAGATGAGAAAACTGTGGCTCAGAAAAGTGACTCACTTGATCAGGGCCACACAGCTGGTACAAGGGAGAGACCAGTTTTGAGCTCAGCTCTCTGCAAGCCCATGCTCAGGACTTTCACACGTAGTCAGATTGCCTCCCCTTATCTGATGCCATCTTCAAGGAGGGGGAAAAGGAGGAAAGCAGCACAACCCCCAGAGGGAGAGTAGAGTGGAAGTCAAGCCCAAAGCCTGCAGGACCAGCCACTCTAAGCTGTGCTCACTGCAATCTTCCCATCACTCGATTTATTAATATCTCCATTTAACAGAGGGCAAAAATGCAGCTCAGAGAGACTGCAATGGGCTCAAGGTCACCAAGCTAGTTATTGCAGCCAAGACCCTCAGCAGGCCCCAGATCTATCTGGGCAGCCTAGGGTTTGGGGTCTCTAGATTTGGTACAGGAGGCTCATGGAAAAGCCAGCCTGATGCCAGGGATGCCTGGGCAGAATGGTAGATGCCTCGAAGTTGTCAACCCAGACAAGGCCTCGGCCTGGCGGAGCCAGGATGCCTGTGTGGACGTGCACACACACACGCACACACGCACCCCAGCATTACAGTAGAGCTGCTCTTGGAGAACAAATGCATTGCTTTCAATAGGGCATCTTCAGAGAATTTTAAAAATCCCAATCCCCAGTGGAGAACCACTCCCTGGATAAATCATTACCTCTCATGCAGAAATGAGCAGAGCCCACGGGTCTGGAAGACTCTAGCCCCAACATCTGGGGGAACTGTGTGGCTGCTCTCAGGGGTGGCCATGGAGGCCTTCACGTGCCTGTCTGTCTATACAGGGGGTGTCACCGTGCTGACCATTGCAGGCTGGACAGGGGAGAGGTGTGGGAATTGCAGCCAGAAGGGCAGATGTGCAGCAGGAGTCTCTTACAACTGAGGCACCGAAGAGGGGCAAACATCTGAAGGGCTTTTTATTCCAGTGACTGCCATTTCACCTGCATCGAACCTTTTGCAAAAGTTCTGCCCAGCTGTAAAAAGCAAGGTCGTCTCCTCTTCTCTGAGGAGGAGTCGGGGTTACCAGCAGAAGCTTAAATCTCACCCACTTACTCGCTTGGGGGCCTCAGGCAAATCTGTCCAAGGGTCAGTTTCCTCATCTGCTCGTCAGCGAAAGGGGGACAATGTTAGCAATTGATCCAGCTGTCTGGGGGATGGAATGAGTTAAGACACGCGCTATCTTAATAAAGCGAAGCGTAAGCAAAGAGACAATCATTATGGCGGCCTGCACTGGCCTGGCCATTTCACACGGGGTGGTCCTCCTCATCCCCAAGATTCCGAAGTATCTGAGAGAAGAGAGCAAGGGCAAGAGGAGTGCTACTCAGCTGTAAAAAAAAGTAATCAGGCCAGGCGTGGTGGCTCACGCCTGTAATCCTAGCTCTCTGGGAGGCTGAGGCGGGTGGATCGCTCAAGGTCAGGAGTTCGAGACCAGCCTGAGCAAGAGCGAGACCCCCGTCTCTACTAAAAATAGAAAGAAATTAATTGGCCAACTAAAAATATATAGAAAAAATTAGCCGGGCATGGTGGCACATGCCTGTAGATGCCACGGCACTCACTCTAGCCTAGGCAACAAAGTGAGACTCTGTCTCAAAAAAAAAAAATGAATCAATGTCTTTGCAGCAATTTGGATGGAAGTGGAGACCATTATCCTAAGAGAAGTATCTCAAGGATGCTATGTCTTGTTCTCCATCTGCGCTGTCTTCTCCTCTCACTCCTCCCATCTGCCCCTGCTCACGGTGCCTGCCAGGTGGCGCGCACTCTAGCTGTTCTTACTGATGACCTAAAGTGGTTGGGCCTGGGGGCAGGGGAGTGGACAGAGTGACTTCCCCAGGTCCCGTCTGGCCAGAGAATTGTGGGAGAAGAAATGCCCTGAATGAGGCCTCCTGAAGCCTTGTGCCTCCGCTGGTGGCCAGGGCTTTTCACATCCATTGTCCCCTTAACCATCATAGCAATCCTTTAAACTAGACACCACGAGCCCCATTTTACAGGTAAGAAAAACGAGGCTCAGAGGGGCTAGGCGACTTGCCCCAAACCAGCAGGCTAGTAAGTGGTTTCCAACCAAGGATTCAACCCGAGGTCAGGGGCTCAGTGTTGCTGGTTTCAGTATCCGAGGTCCTGGTGTCCAGGAAAGACTGGGATGTAAACCCTGGCCCAGACTGTTAGGAACCACGTGACCCAGAGCCAGCTCACTCACCTGAGACTCAGTGTCCATCTCTGCAAAAGAGGATGACACACCATTAATTGGGGGGAACTAAGGAGACACCAGATGCAGACCCTCAATGCCGCACTTGGCAGGAGTGGCCTGAATCAGCGCTCCTGCCGTCCCCAGCCTGGGGGTCCCCTCCCTCTAGGGATTCTTATCAGTGGTGGCCTTAATGCCCCAACTAAAACAGCAGGCAAGGAGCTTTGCACCCTCTCCCCATGCAGAGGGCCGGCTGGAAAGTGCAGAGCCATTAGCCGCTGAGCCCCGAAGTTTCTGGGTGTGGGCCTGGCGCCCGCACAGAGTGGGCGCTCAGTAAACACTGCTGAATGAATGGATGTTGTTTGGATGCCGAAAGATCGGCACTGCCGCCGTTTGCCATTCCAGGGGACAATGGGATGGCCTATTTGGAATGGGGGGCTGCCCCAGAACGTCTGAGGGGTGAGGTCACTGGGCTCGTGTGTACTGCCCACAGGAAGCACGCTCACTCAAGAACGCCTGATGCCAGCCAGAAGACATTTCCTGGCTGGCAACAGTTCCCTACCTCCTCCTTTTCCTCCTGCTCCTCCCATAGGCCCTGCCCCTGGCTGGCTTCTCTCCTTGCCTCGGGTCCCACCCTGGGATCGGAACACCTGTGGGTTGGCCTGGGGGTCCTCATCTCCCAAGGACCCAGGACCGCTTTGTCCACAGCAGAGTCAGGGGAGACGAAGCTGCCGCCCTCTCCAAAGTCCACCTCCTCCCTTAGGGGTGCCTGGAACCCCACTGGGAGGGGCTTCCCCGTTTGATCCCTTCCCCATTAGTCTGGCCGGGCCAAGCCTGGTCCTAGGGGCAGATCAACCCACCTGGACAAGGATGAAGTGTCATTCCTCACAGGACCACACTCTGGCACTTCAAGCTGCCACACCACCTCAGTGACCCTTGGGTCACCCCATGAGACGTGCGGACCACGTACAAATGATGCACACCTGCTCCAGAAAGAGGCAAGGCACTCGCAGCAGCCCCCAGGTGACCGACAGAGGGGGAAACTGAGGCCAGAGCGGTTAAGCAGTTTCCCAGGATTGCACAGAAGTCCAGACTGGGGCTCCTGCCCCAGCCGCAGCCTTCAGTCCACTGTCCTCTGGGTCTCTGAAAAATGAGCAGCAAGGGCTGCCAAGCTCTCTGCCCTTCCAGCCTTCTGACTAGAAGCACATCCCCACCCCCAACACACCGGCCCTGCATCCCTGCTGCGGACTCCGTGCCCCTCAACCCTTCTCCCCTGTGCTCTTCCCTCCTCATGACAGAGACTTGGGTTTTAGCTCTGCAGTATTAATAATCCCTCATTTGCATATAATAGCACAGTATTAAAAATCACTTTCACACGCAATATTTTAATTCCCTATACCCCTCTTTTACAGATGACGACACTGAGGCCCAGGGGGCTACACGACTTGCCCCCATAGCTGGCCAGTGGCAGAGCTGGGATTTGAACCCATGCCTATGCAGGACTATGTCCGACTCATTTTCCCCACCCTCTTGGCATGGGCACAGGGCCAGCACAGATTGGATGCCCAGTAACCTGTGCGGGTGTGAGTTAGCCCTCTGAGGTCTGATGTGTCATTTAAATGGGGTCTTCTGGAGACAAAGCCCTTCCCAGGGAATGGGTTGGACCTTCAGACCCACAGCAGGACCAAATCAGGAAGGACTTCTGCCTTCCTGTGGTAACCAGAGCTGCGACCTCAGTTTCCCTTACTATAAAATGGGAATAACAATCACACCCATGTCTTAGGAATGGTGTGGCCTGGGGCCCAGTGGGGCCAAGTTGCTCTCCCTCCACTGGCCCAAGGAAGCAGGGACCTGCCAGGCTCCAGGATTTAAGAGTAAGAGCTGGCCCTGAGCCCCTGAGAGCCACCCGCCCGCCTAGTTTCAGCATACCACAGGGACTCTTGCTCACATCAAAGGTGAGCCACTCACCCACCCCACCAACCCAAACCCAGCTGCCCAGGGGGGCTGCAGCCAAGAAAAAGGCTGGGCCCTCCGCGGCCCAGTGATGGCGGAGTAATGTACGCAGTGGCCAAAGAAAACTATTTCCAGTCATATGACAAAGGAAAGATTCATTTGCTGTCCTTCACGTGTAAAGTATTTTTGTAATCAATCACACACAACTCCAGAGTAGGCAACGAAGATCAGAAAAAATGCAAAGGTCCATAAGTACCAGAGATGTTCAACTTCACTTACATGTGAAGAAATGCAAATTAAGACTCTGGGGTGCAAACCTCACTTACCAGATAATAAAAACTTGAAAAGGCGGCTTGGTCATGGTGTAGGGAAATAAGCAATTGCAGAGTTCATGAACATGTAAGGGCACAAAATTCAGGGCCAGAGGCCAGAGGAAGGGCAATGGTGGTAGGTTTAGCGTTTAACGGCTTGTGATGTCTCAAGCTGGCCGACAGCCCGCT
Source organism: Cheirogaleus medius (assembly GCA_008086735.1). Taxonomy (NCBI): domain Eukaryota; kingdom Metazoa; phylum Chordata; class Mammalia; order Primates; family Cheirogaleidae; genus Cheirogaleus; species Cheirogaleus medius. The sequence goes on along the minus strand of VBSM01002959.1, from coordinate 8,499,141 downwards.
GGGCCAACTCCCTGCCTCCCCAGGGCCCAGGGCTGTGAAGGACAGGGTGGACCCAGGTCCAAGGGTGGGGCAAGGCCTCAGCTAGAGACGGAACAGAAGCTCTTCCTCAGGGCTTCAACCAGCAGTCCTGCTCAGACCCAGGCCGGGACAGTGAATGCAGGAAGTCATGGCATCGTCCGGCTCGCAGACCGAGGAGAAGCGTGTGCTGTCCCTCCTCCTCCGCAGGTGAGGCCTCACAGTAGGAAGGGCTGGGGATGGGGGCGGCAACCCTGCTCCCGCGGGTGGCAGCAGAACATTGCCCAGTCCTCAGCCGCCAGGGTCTGCGTCTGGGTCCCACCTGCATGCTCCCATGCCACGAGGCCCCTTTCAGTCTCTTCCAGACCTCCTGGGCTTCCCGTGCCCGTCCCTCCTCCCCCATCAAATCCCTCTCAGGACAGCGTGGGCCATGCTTCCCACGGACGCACTGGGTGTCAGAGCTGCCTGAACACCGCCCAGGCCAATGTCCTCATTTTATAGCTGGGAAAACAGGCCCAGAGAGGGAAAGGACTTGCCCAAGGTCACCCAGAAAATTGATGGCAGAATCAAAACTGGGCTTTTGAGTGAGAGAATGTCACAGCCCCTCCCTGCCCATTCGCCATGCCTTATCGGGCATGCCTGTGGGCCCCTTCCCCAGTGCCGCATTTGTTAGTCAACGAGTATGTATTGAGCACCTCTTATGTGCGAGGCTCTGTTCTAGGCCCTGAGGAGACAGCAGTGAGCAAAACAGACACAAGCCCTGCCCCCCTGGAACCAGCGTCCTAGCTTGACTGCACCCCTCACCTGTGGCGTGTGAGGGGGAGACAAGTGCTGTCCTGCCACAGCTGGGAAGGCTTGGTCAGTGTCTCTGCCCTGCAGGACAAAGGGTCATGTCCCTGGAGGGGCCGTTAGCCAGGAACGGCCCCCAGGGGCTCACAGTGCCCAGCTCTGAGTGAGAACCACCTCCTCTGAACCAGCCTGCACAGCAGGTCCTCATACTGACGCTTGAGGAAACCAGGCCGGAGGGGAGGACACCAGGAGTCAGCAGCTGGGCGGGGCTGTCTCCGCCCTCAGACAGGGGTCCGGACACCACGCAGGCAGAACAGGGCGCTGGGGCAAGGGGAGCAGGTTGCATTTTCTGAAAGGCTCCCACTTTTGGAGAGGAGAAAGGGGGTCTCTGTCAGCTCAGAGAGGTCAGAGTCGCCCACCCTGCCTGGGGATGCCACAGTGCCCGGCCGGCCATGGTGCGGGACGTAGCTACCCCGTCCTGGGGCTGTGGTACCCAGAGAAGGGTTCCAGCCTTTTTTGTGATACTTAATAAAAACCATGGCCCCTCCCTAGAAATGTTCTGTTTGCCCCCTCACACCACTGTGCACACAAATTCCCTGAAGCCCATCCTCGAACCACTCTGGGCAGGAGGAAAGCTGGGAGACCCTCTCCTAACGGGACAAGGAGTTGAACGTGGAGTTGAAAGTTCAGCGCACCAACCCCGCTCGGCCCTCCTGAGACCACAGCTGAGGCGACTGCAGGCTGCGCCCGGCTACGCTGCCTTCTGGCTGGCGGCGTCAGTCCCCACGAGGGTCAGGTCACCCAAGTGTCCCAGGAAGCTCTATACCAGTCCCACCCTGCAGTTTAATGCGATGCCAACATTTGGATGAGAAAAGTTATTTAAAACGCTGCTTTTAAATTACAGCTGTCACAGATGGGTGTTACTTGGGGCAAACTCTGCCCCAGGGTTTAGGATAAAACCTGGAGCTGGTCTCACTGCCAAGTCTCGTCCCCCACAAGCCAAGTCCCCGGTCTGCCCTGCACTGGCCCAAGCACAGAATACAGAGACAGAGGGCCCGTGACCCTGTCCTCCCCTCCCAGGCCAGCCAGGCTAGGCTGACTAACGCTGTCAGAGCAGTGTGGGGAAAAGACGGCCACCTGGACCCTCAGACACCCTCAGAACACGGCCCACACCCACCAGCAGAGCAGCCAGGGCCCAGGGTGGGTGCGCTGCCCACGCTGGCGGTCTGTCCCCAGGAGTCCTGAGGAACCCCCATCCCCCGCACTGTCCCCTCGTGCCATGGGTTGCAGGGAAGGGAGGCGACGGAAATCATCCATGAGAAATCGCGACGTCCTGGAAGCTGCGCCCGAGAACCTCGGAGGAGGGCAGGTCCTGGAGGGCAGCCGGGGCCTGTCCACACGGACCGGGCCGTGAGCACCGCAGAAGTGTGTGGGTCCCAGTAAGGCCCTCGGGAGTGGTGCTAAAGTCAGGACAGAGCCCCCAGGTCTGATTGAGACCACCCCTGGGGGCGAAGGGGCAGAACTTGCAGCTGAGTTTGCACCACTCCCGCCTCCCGCCTCCCATCCTTGAAGACTGCTTAAAACCGCCAGTGAGGGGAATGATAGAAAAATAAAGTTTTGTTTCTTGCTCACCTGAGTCACTGGCCTGAGACTTACTGCTGCTAGGTTGCCTGGCTCGTGCCCGGAAATCCTCCCTCCTTGTCCCCAACTCTGCTGAACAGGGTCCTGGAGGGAAAGGAGAGAAGCTGGGGGAAGGATGACCCCCACCAGGAGGTGTCATGGGGCTGTCATGAGGCTGGAATGCCGGCCCTGGACTCACCCGCCGCCAGCCTCTGCCAAGCTCACGAAGCCTCTGAACCTTGCTGTTCCCATCTGCAAAATGGGGACAAGCCCCAGCTGAGAGAGTCGCAGATGCGCTAGCTCAAAAACAGCCTCCCGAGCTCGCTGACCCTAGGTCAGTATTCATGTTCCCCTCCACCGGGTGCCTCAGTTCGCCCGTCTGTACCACGAGAGGCTGCACTGGCTGGTCACCCAGGCGACCTTCTGGTCACATGGTCAGTTGGCCAGGCTGGCCCTCTGTTCCCAACACAGAGTCCCAGCATGAAACAGCGACTTCTGCCAGGAGCACAAGTCTGGCTTTCAAGAGGGAGGGCCCAGCTCGGCCCTGATTAAATCCTGCTGAAAGCTCTGGCTGGCCCTGGCCGGGCCCAGCACCCACCGCGCACCTGCCAGCAATGAATGACCCTTTATGCCAGGCCCATCCTGCAGACCCCAGCCGTCAACTCTGTGCCCCAGACCGCCTCCTGCGCCACCCTCAGTCTGGGAGTCCCCGTCACACACCCACCCATATTTTGTGGGTGACTCTCGGGGAAGGGGCTAGTATTTGAAGCCACAGACAGGTGAGCCGGGCAGGTGGCAGAGGGGCCGCCCACAGGTGAGGTCAGGACTCCAGGTGAATGCAATCAGCCTCTGCAGCCCCAGGCCTCCCCCCCGCTCCACAGCCACGCAGAGCCTGGGTGTTCCAGGGAGAAACAGGCCCTTTCACTGGAGGTCCTGTCTCATTCGTCCTGGGGCAAGGAGAGGGAGGGGCGTGGGAGAGAGAAGGGTGGAAGGAGGTGCTGAAAGAAGACAGGACACCAAGGTCCCCCTTCTAGAAACCCTCCCTGCCGCCCATAACAGGAAGGGGCTGCCCCCAGCAGGGACTCCACAGGCTCCGGAGCCGTGGCTCGCCTGCTCAAAGCTGACACCCACAGGAGCCTCTCCCCTGCCTGCAGCGTGTGCGCGCACACACGAGGGCCAGGTGCGGCCACCTGGGGCCCTCCTGGGGACCCATGCTGAAGCCTCTCATTTTTGACGCTCACACACAAAGGGCTGCCCATTCTCCACTTCCTGGACAAGACTTGGTTTCTTCCCTGCATGCCCAGGACTCTGCGATATTCTAACAGGTGTAACCCCCTGGCGAAGGCACCCCTCACCTTTTCCCTGAGAAATCAAAGCAGAAAGAAAAGAAAAACCACAAGGTGAATGTCCAACAGGGCCTTCTGCTACATTTGCCTTGCAGTTAATTATGCGGTTTTTAGGGTGAAGGGTCGGGGGTTAGGGTAGGTTAGACCTGAGTTGTCCAACGCAGGGGCCACCTGCTGTGTGTGGCTACAGAGAAGCCGGCCTGGCCAGTCTGAACCGGGATGTGCTGTAGCTTGAATCACACACCACATCTCAAAGACTTAGTAGAAAAAAGGGTAAAATGTCTCATTAAGGATTTTTATATTGATTCTATGTTAAAATGATAACATTTTGGATATAATGGATTACACAAACATATTATTAAAATTAATTCTACCTGTTTTACTTTCTCAATGTGGCTACTAAAACAAAATTACACGTGCAGCTCACAGTACATTTCTATTGGACGGCGTTGGGTTAGAGTTTTCCTCCCCCACCAGCTCGCTGAGGGCAGCAAGGAGCCACGGGTGGGAACAGCCAGAGCAGATCGTGCAAGGCCGGGACTGGCAGGCCAGGGGGCTCCAGGGCCATGGGGAGCCGCTGTGAGGGCAGGTGTTAGCATCCCGGCCACCGGCCTCTGGAGGTGAAAACTCAGAGGTGCCTTTTCTGGTCATCAGAGGATTTGCAGAGGCTCAGGGGTGATGACACACTATGGCTCGGGGGCCACACTGCCTGTCTTTGTACAGCCTGTGAGCTAAGAACAGTTTTCCATGTTTTAACAGACAGAAAAAGATTAAAAGATGAGTAATATCTCATGACATATGAAAATTATATCAAATTCCAATCTCAGCATCCCTACATGAAGTTTTATTGGAACAGGCAGGCTCTCTCGTTTACAGATTATCCATGGCTGCTTCCAAAACGCAACAGCAGAGTTGAGTTATTATGACAGAGGCCACACAGCCGACCAAGCCTAAAATAGTTACTATCTGGCCCTTTGTAGAAAACGTTTGCCAATCTACAAGTTGCTGATTGCGAGGACCTACCTTAAATGTGGGTCCTAAGTTCTGGTCAGACAGCCCGGGATTGGAATCCAGCCCACCATCTCCTACCTGGCTTTGGAGATAATCACAGGACCCACTTCAGAAGGTGGTTGAGAGGTTGAAGTGAGGTAACGCATGTACGTGCTTAACAAGTATTGGCAGCTGTGATCATTGCAGTTACTGTTCCTGTGAAGTAGAAGAGTCTGAAGACCCTCAAATCCCCATCGCCAGCCCACATGATGAGCCCCAGCAGCTATACCACACTTGGCCTGGCCACGGCTGGCCTCACGCTCTGCACCCCCGACTCTGCCTCTCCCCCGAGTCCCCATCTTGGCTGGTGATGTCAGGGAATCGTGGTGACAATTGTCACCCCTCACCCTGATCCCAAACACCAGCGAGTCTGGGGCAGGCAGGCAGGGCTTAGCGGCCGGTACGAGGAGGGAAAGAAGAGATGGGGGCATGTGTGTGTGGCATTGCCCTTCTGCCAGGCAACGCTGATGTGACATTCTTATGAGGCTGGTGGTATCGCCTTTCACAGAAGAGGAAATGAAGGCCCAGAGAAGTCAGTTGACTTTCTCAAAGTCACACAGCTACAAGATGGCAGGGCTAGGATGTACAGAATAAATACATTCACATAATTTGAGATTCCAAATGCGCAGTGAAAAGTCTGCCTCCCCCAGTCCTGCCTTACAGCCACTTCCTTCTCCACCTGGAAAGCAATTGGGCTGTGTGTCCTTCCAAAGATACTCTATCATATATGAGCAAATATGAAAAAAAAACATACACATATGTTTAGATAGATTAAGAGAAATATTAATAGATAGATATCATTTCTTCCCTGCTTTTTCCTCTTTACCCAAATGGCAGTAAACTATGCATAGTGATCTGTACCTTGCTTTTTCCATGTATCTTGGAAATATTTTCATATTAGCACATACAGAGTAACTTCATTCTTTTTCACTTAGTATTTCATTGCACAAATACAGTTGACCCTTGAACAATGTGGGGGCCAGGGGTGCCGAACCCCTTCACAGTCAAAAATCCACACGTAAGTTTTGACTTCCCCAAAACTTAAATACTAATAGCCGCCTATTGACCAGAAACCTTACCGATAACACAACAGTCCATTAACACATATTTTGTATTTGTTTTTTAAATGCTGTATTCTTACAACAAAGTAAGTTAGAGAAAAGAAAACATTCCTAAGAAAATCATAAGGAAGAGGCATTGTATCAACGGTACTGTATTTATCGATACTATAAGTGTATGTCGACATTTGCAAGATGAGTCATCTGTCTGAAATGGCAGGCAACCACGGCTGCAGACCTCAACCCATGGTACGTATCAAGCAATTTGACTTTTTCTTGTAATGTCACAACTTTTCTCTGCTTTTGGGGAGCACTTCCAGCATCACTAGTGGCATTTCATATGGGTCCCGTGGTGTTTTTCAAGGTTTACAGCATTACACTAAAATACGATGAAAAATATGCAAGAACCGAGAGAGATCATTTTCACTGTGATATGCAATTTACTGGAGAGGTGCTGGAGCCGATACTGACACTCAGGTACTGGGACACTTGAGCTCACTGCAGTAGCAGCAAGAGGTCGCTACAAATTATCACAGTAGCACAGTATGTGCTACAGTAAGTTTCATGCAGTTATGAGTGAATACTGCATGTTTATGTGTGTTTACATTCCTCTCCACTGCATGGCCCGTGTACGGTCTGTATGTGTGTACGTTTTGATAAATTTTAACTTTATAATAGATTTGCATATATTTTGTGGTAGTAAATGATAAAGTAGACTAATATCTACATGTATTTTATGTATTCATGATATAATTTTTTCTTAATTTTTTTGATATTTCTAGGCTGCATGGTTTATCTTCAAGTTTTTTCAAATTGTCACAGATCTCCAACAAATTTTTCAATATATTTATTGAAAAGAATTCACATGTAAGTGGTCCCACACAGACAAAATCTGTGCTGTTCAAGGGTCAACTGTATGTCCTAACTTATTTACCCAATCCTGTATTGATTGACATTTGGGTTGTTGCCAATCTTTTGTATTTACAAAAATCATGCTGCAGTGAATAGTCTTGTGTATTTGTTGCTTCACATGAGTGAGTATATCTATAGGATAAATTCCTAGCAGTGGAATTGTTAAATTCAGGGGTATGTGTGTTTATAGTTTTGATAGATAATGCCAAATAATCTACCATAGAGGTTGGCCAAATTTACAATTCCACCAGCAATGCATGAGAACAGAGCCAGGATTTGAATTCAAGTCCATGTGGTTTCATAGTCAAGCCTCCTTCTGCACCATGACGATCATTGCCAATACTAGATAGTTTTTCCTGATAACTGAAGCCACATCCAAGCCCAAGTCTCCTCCTTACCTCCTCTAGAAGTGCTGCGCCCTGCTGAATGCCCCCCATGCCTAACGTTGAACTCTGCTTACCCTGAATTCTGCCCACCTGGAGTCAGTTTTAACTGGTTTCCAAACATCTGGCTCTCCCCTTGTTTCCTGGGGCCTACCCTTTCTCCTCCAATGCCCTTGAGAGGACAGAGATGGTGCCACATGTCTTCGGTAGGACCAAAGCATGGTGCCTGCCATGTGGGACACACTTGATAAATGTCTGCTAAATAATTGTGCCAAATTCTCACGCCAGACACACAGATGTTGTCCCTGACTGCACCTTCTCCTTCACCCTCAATATTCACCGAATACCAGATCCTGCAGATCCTGCCTCCTCAATATGTCCAGACTCTTTCTTTCCACTGTTCTCCCAGCCACCACCTCCTAGTCTAGGCCACCATAACTTCTTACCTGGAATACTGCAGTGGCCTCTTGCCTGGTCTTCCTGCCTCCATGCTTACCCCTTCCAACCCACTCACCACATCCACTCCCTTTTGCTTTGTGGACAAAGCTGTTGACTGTTCTCCAATACCCATTCTCTCCTTCTTCCCTTAAAAACAGAATCCTGCATTTCGGCTGGGCCACGGCCACTAGCTGAAGATTACCTTTCCCAGCCTGCCTCGCAGCTAGGTGGCACCATGTGCCTAAGCTCTGGCTTCCTGGGCGGGAGCACTTGGGATAGCCACGACTTGCAGATTGCACCCTTAAAGGAGATGAGCTCACTTCCACTCTCCCTTCTGCCCTTCCCAAGAGCTGGGACATGACAGTCACCGTGGAGCTCAGGATGGAAGCTGGGCATTGACAACAGCATAGCAGTAAGGTAGAAGAGCCTCAGGAGGGCTCTGGGCAAAGGGCAGGGCACCTGGCAGGGACGTTCCAAACAGGACCCTTGGCTGAGAGCACCCCCACCATTGCCTCAGTACCTGAAATCCAGCCAGCCGGCAAGTCATTCTTGAGTGAGAGCACTAGGGATACAGCAGGACGCAAGACCGAAAGTGCCTTGTAATTTAAAAGTTTCTTGGGAGCTGACTTGGAGCTCAGCCATTGGAATGTCAACCTCTTAGGTTCCTGCTTCACATGCTCGTGCACACGCTCATGCGCACACAAGCACACGCGTGCACGCTCACACCTGGCAACTCTGTGCTAGGAAAGAATGCAGCCTTTTCCCTTCCGTCCGTCATCACTGGGCTTGCAGACAGCCCGGAATCCTCCCGCCTGATGTCTGCAGCCTCCTGCTCTCGGCAGGCAGTCGGCAAGAACCTGCACGTACTCAGCCTTGCCGCTGGCTCGGCTCGCTGCTGTCTGGGTGGAAGAAGTAGCAGCCAAGATGGTCCACAGAGAGGTGATGTGCACACGCTTAGTGTGCACGTGTGCATATCCCCTTTAACCTGCAGCCACCGTGCCTACCACGCATGGACTAGGTGCCTGTGTGGACTTTAAGGGACCCTCAAGCAGGGAGAAGCAGCAGTCCCTGCTCTCAGGAGAGAAAGAGGTTGACGTTAATGGCATTGGTGACATCGTGTCATTCAGAGCTCAGATCTGTGTATGACCCATCATGTTTCACGGGCTGTGGTCCCATCTGCCAAGGCCACCAGTCCATTCCCCTGCCAAGCTTCCCTAAGTAGGTCTGGAGGTTCCCAAAGGGGATCTCTCATGAACGCACAGGAAAGAGCAGCTAATAAACATGAGCGTATGCTACTCCTTTTAAAATGTTTCTTCCTGCCTGGCTCCCTTGGCTGGAATCCGGAAGTCCCCTCTGCCCATGACAACCCAAGGCACCCTGTGGTGCCCCGGAGACCCTCCCCTCTGAGAACCAAGCTCTGTCCTGGACCATGCTTTGGGCCTGACTCTCTCCAGAGCCTTCTCTGACCTGTGGGCAGATGGCCTCCAGGGTGTCCCTCCACGGCTCCCTGCGCTCCAGGTCAGCTGCGTCGCGGGTGAGCCCGCCCACACTAGGACCCCCAGGACAGTGAGCATAACCATCCCACTGGACTAAGAGTGACTAGGTGCCCCACCCTCGGTCACACGGCCAAGCAGTGCAAAAGCCAGGCCCCAAGCCTGCCCTGTTCCCCGCCACCATCAGCCAGCATCTCTGCTCACGCTGCAGACATCTGCGGGAGTGCTGTTACAACCAGGGGGACGGAGAGGGTCTGCAAGTTGAGGTGGCACCAGGCAATGGAATGGGACTAGGATTGAGGACATGGGAGCGGGGCCCTGAGACGGGGAGGCAGGTGTGGACAAAGGAGTCATTCCAGTTGGGGTAGCGAGAAGGGAAGGGCACAGGGCCTTAGGATGGCAGAAGAACCTGCTTCTTCCAAAGCAGAGGACTCTGTTTTGGCCTCTATTTCCTCAAGCGTGGGGAGCTGCAGGGGTCAAGGCTAGAATTTGCAGGACCTCAATCAGTTGCTTCCTAGCCAGGGAGCAGGAATGGAGATAAGCTATGACCCCCAGTAGGGTGGGACACAAAGTGCTGTAAGAGAGCAGGCAGGCCAGACTGTGGTTGCCCAGAGGGATCCTACCCTGCAGCAAGCAGTCCAGGAAGGCTGCCTGGAGGAAGTGGACCATAGCCAGCAGTCAATAGATATTTGTCCTGATTGCTTTCCATGTCCCAGAAGACATTCGAGGACCAATGCTCTGAATCCCTGAATGGAGCTGATGGTGGAAACGCTGGTGCTGCCATCTCTTTGTGTGCCTGAGCGGCCACGCCCTTCCGACAACACGGAGCTGTCTGCTCCTGGGCACGGGGGAAGGCACGGGAGGTTGTGTGCACCAGGCAGCTGGGCCAAGGCATAGAGACCTGGGAAACGGCCTCAGCATGAGGGCCTTACATGTCAGTGTAAAGCCAGTGACCCTGCGACCGCCCAAGCACAAGCAGCGTGCCAGGGTCTGCTGGGCCCCTTCGTGCAGACGTTGTCTTTGCTGTTAACGTTTGCTGCTGTCTCCCCGGGGCCTAGAACTATGCCTGGCACAAAGTAACTGCTTGACAAATGTTGGTTGAGTATGTGAATTCATAATTTCATCCTCACAATAGCCCCCTGTGATATGGTTATCCCCACTTTGCAAAAGAGAAGGTTAGGATCAAGAGGCCAATTCCTCTGACAGTGACGGGCAGAACCTAGCACGGGTCCTTAACCTAAGTGACCAGCCCCAGCCAGGCCACCAGACCGCTCAGGGAGCTCGGGGCAGCCGGGGAGGGACAGGATCCGGGACCACCAGTGCCCAGTGGCTAGCGACAGACAGGACAAATCAGGACTCAAGTGCAGGTCTTTGGAGTCCCAATCCAGTGTTGTCCTACCCCTTTGTCACTCAATGCCTGTTTCTTGAGTTCTCCTCCCCTTTGGGGAAAGGGGCCACCCAGATAGGCTGACCTCCTTGTCCTGGAGAATGTCCAGACCTTCTGCTGCAGCCACCTCGGGGAAGGTTCCTAAGCGCCTGCCATGGCCACATCCTGTAATTCACTTGCCATCTATCCCTTCTTCCTTGGTCAAGAAGTATGTGTTGCATGCCTACATGTGTCAGGCACTCATCTAGTTGCTGGGTACGGTGGTGAACAAAACGCAGGATTCCTGCTCTTGTGGAGTTTGCATTCCAGTGACCAGGGACAGAGAACAGGGAATCAACATAAATTTCAGGTACCGAGAACCAAGGAAGTCAGAGAGACTCGAAGCACCAGAAGGATTCAACGTGCAGTTGTTGGCTTCAGAGATGGAGGGGCCACACGATCCACAGTGGCTGCCAGCGGCCGAGAGCAACCCCTGGCTAAATGCCAGCCAGGGGACAGGGACCTCAGTCCAATGCCCGCAAGGAACTGAATTCTGCCAACAACGTAAAGGAGCCTAGAAGCAGATGCTCCCCCAGCGCCCCCAGACAAGAGCCCGGCCCAGCCAACCCCTTGATTTCAGCCCTCTGGGACCCTGAGGAGAGAGCCCGGTCATTCCCTCCTGGGCTTCTGACCTACGGAACTGTGAGCGACTCAGTGGATGTCATTTCAAGCTGCTAAATCTGTGATAATTTGTTATGCAGCAACAGAAAACGAATACAGCCTTTGTACATAATGCAGAGCACACAAGTGTCACATCACGGCACATTCGTGGCCCACACGCCACACCCCCCTGTCTATTGTGGGCAGGTCCTACCCACAAGGCACCTCATGGTGGCCTCAGCACTTCCTGGTTTCCACCTGTTCCCAGAAGCCTGCTGGGGACTGGGGGCATTTCCTGCCAGGAGGCAGCAAGCAAAGAAGGTGGGCTCCAGCCGTGGCAAGTGTGGCTGCCTGTCTGCCAACACTGTGCTCCCTTCCTTGGTGCGGAGTTGTCACTGGGATGCGGCTGCCTAGCCAAGGACTTCATTTCCCAGCCCCCCTTGCATCTGGGCATGGCCACATGGCTGGTTCTCACGAAGGGACCGTGAGCAGAAGTGACATGTGTCCCCTCCTGGTCAAGGCAGTTAAGAAGCGAGCGTTCCCTCTCTTTCCCCATCCTTCCACAGGATGCGCAGAACACTATGGCCTTAGAGGCTCACAGAACCACAGCCAGAAGGAGCCTGGGCTCCTGAGTCACCATAGAGAAGACAGCCCCTTGCCAACCAGCGACACCTGCACTGGACTGTTGTGAGTGAAGATTAGACTGTCACTGAAATGGCTGTGTGTGTTGGGGGGTCCGTAGTTCATCAGCCAGTCTCACCCTAATATACCAGCCCTTGCTCTTCTGGCCCCTACCTCAAGCAGACCACTGAGACAGGGTGGAGTCCCCAGGCCTGGTGTGTCCCCAGGCCTACCCTGGACAAAGGTAAGCTACCTCTTCCCCTGTCTGCAGGAGAACCATGGCCCCTGCAGCCATGCACGGCTGCCCAGTGGACCCCGTCCACAGGCTTGCTCTGGGCTGGGCCATCTCTGGCCCCTCCCCTTGTCCCACCCCCACATTCAGTCATCGCCTTGCTCAGTGCCTTCCACTCCTGAGTCTCTCACACCTGCGCCCCATGGCCACTGTTCTGGGCAGGCCTCATGGTGTCTCACCCAGAAGTCAACAATAGCCTCAAACTTTTGGGGGCAGTATTTTTTTTTTTTTAGAGATTAGGGTCTTGGTCTGTCCCCCAGGCCAGAGTGCAATGGCGTGATCATAGCTCACTGCAACCTCAAACTCCTGGGCTCAAACGATCCTACCGAGTAGCTAGGGTACAGGCACATGCCATCACGCCTGGCTAATTTAAAAAATTTTGTTTGTAGAATTATGGTCTCACTATGTTGCCAAGGCTGGTCTTGAACTCCCAACAATCAATCCTCCCACTCAAACTCTTAATACAGCGTAGATTTATACAGAGACCTTTCAGAAAATGCCTGTCCTGTCACACCTCCTCCCACTCTAAAGCCTTTAATGACTCCCCACTGTCCTCTAAATAAAGCTGATTCTCCCTCCTAATCCCGGCTTCTCTTCCGTCACAGCCCCTCGCACTCCAGAACTTCACCATTCCCCTGCTCACGTGCAATGTGTGACTAAAGTCCCCACCACAAAGGCGCATCCTTACAATGATGATGACAGTGCCCCGCTAGAATGACCTCCTCCTCCTCCAGTCTCGGACTGTTAAAGCTCTGCCATGTCCTTCAAGACAGCCCAAATGCCAGCCTCTCCAGGGGGCCCTCCCAGATGCCCCCGGCAGGAATGAGCCACCTCTCCCTGGGCTCCTCTTCCAGGATTGGGTCACACGATTCACCAACACTGTCCTGTGCCACGTGTGGGGTGGGGTGGGCAGGGCGATGCTTCTGCAACAAAGAATTGTCCCAAGCCCCAAATGGGTACAAAACCTACATATAAATCTCCAAGTCTAGAACCCAGCTCTGTTTTACATATAAACACGAAGTATTTTGTTATGCGGTTTTAAAAACGTACACTGAATTTTCCAGGAATGCAACTAGTGTGTAAATGGAGTTTACATGTATGTATTTTGTTTAGTTTGGCACTTTAAGAAATAGTCCTCTTTCAGAAAGTCATATCAGGTGTTTGACTCACCAGAACAACACCTTCTAGCCAGCTGCGTCTCACTGTCACATTCTCGGTGCTTCTATTTATAGCTAAAAGCTGGGAGTAATTAAGCATTACAAAGTCTTCCTAATGTAGTGGTGCTCAAACGTTTATAGACTGAAATACATTTCATTTTATTATCAATTGCTTTCTTTTTATATTATAATTATGAAAGCATATTTATTTTTAATTGTGTCCGTGGATTGTTTATAACATCTGTGAATTTCATTTCAGGGCGGGAAAGGGGCACCCACAATATTCCATGTAAGAAGGGAAGGGAGCATAGGGCAGAGGGTTTCCTGGAAGGTGACCGGGCCCAGACCCTCAGTGGCTGCCCTGGCTGGAGCCCAGCTTACCCTCTGAGGTCAGCAGCCAGCCTCCTAGACATAGGCCGCCCTCCCTTGCTTCCTTGTGGAGAAGAAGGTTCTAGTATGAATGACATTGTTCCAAGTCACAGGACATAGTTGGGCCTGGACCCCTGCCTGCCTGAGCCAGCTCCAGTGTAATGTCCCCCCCACACCCAGCCCAGGCCTCCTCATGGTCCCACCAAGGGCCCTCAGGCATGGCAACCATTTCTTCTGTGTTCTCCAGCCTGGCCAGGCCAAGCTTCACACAGTCTGTTGCGCTGTCCCCACGAATATCCTAGGACTTGTCATCACGTGTGTTCTGAGCCTCCCCGACCGTCCCCTCCCCCCACCGTCTCTCCCCAGTGCTGGCAGCGTGTTCTGCCTAACGGGCTCTATCACGATTATCATCGAGGGAGCTCCGTGAGGCTGGAGATCTGGCCTCACTCATGCTGTGGCCTTCCCTTGGTGTTGCAGGAGTGTTTAAAGAATGAGGGATGGGACCTGTCTCACAAAGTGACAATAGGACTGACTTCTACACCTGTGCTCTGGTGCCTGAATATCATCAGAAGCCCAGCAGCTGCTAACACCACCTTCCAAGAACCTAGAACTGTCAGCGGTTGACTGTGAACATGGTCTACGTGGAAACAATCGCTTTGGTAAACAACCATCCATCAGTAAGTGCTTCCATAGCAACCCAGGATTTTTAGGGGAGAGTGCTGGGCGAATACACCTTCGTAGACAGCCTTAAGCTGTGTTGATTCAGTGCTTCTATTATTGCAGGCATTCAAAACTCCTTAAAGTTCAATGTAATGGTTTATTTACATGTCTCAGGATCCCATTGAATTCAGAAGTCTTAGAGTTAAAAGAAAAATTACATTTATATAGTGTATTAGTTTCCTATTGCTGTTGTAGCAAATTATTACCAACTTAGTGGCTTAAAACAACACAGATGTATTATTTTACCGTTCCAGATATCGGAAGACGCATATGGGTCTCACTGGGCTAAAACCAATGTGTCAGCAGAGCTATGTCCCTGCCGGAGGCTCCGGAGATAATCCACTTCCTTGCCTTTTCCAGCGTCTAGGGGCTGCGATGTTCCTTCGTCCATGGCCCCTTCCGTCCAGCAATCAATCACTCCAACCTCTACTTCTCTTGTCACTCTCTGGCCCTCCTGTCTCCCACTTTCCCCGATGAGGACCCTGTGACCACGGTGGGCCCACCCGGGTAACCCAGGATAATCTCCCCCAATTTAAGATTCTTAATCACATCGGCAAAGTTCCTTTTGTCTTGTAAGGCAACACATTCACAGGATGAGGTTCTGAGGATAAGGATGTGAACACCTTTTGGCAGGGGCATTATTCTGCCCACCACACCTAGATTAAAAGTCAAAATGCAAAATCCAGTCAGGTTCTCAGCCAGTGAGGCAGCCGCGCCAGGGCTGGGAAGCGTGTGTCTAAGGCTTTGCTCCAAAGATGTGGGCTGCTTGACTGTGACATTAATATTTTTGTGTTAACGGGGTGTTAAGAGTAATCTGTATTTATCTGGTACTCTGTAATACTTACATAAGATAATGTGGTCTTTTAGAGTGATAACCCAAATAACTAATAACTGAAAGAAAATTGAGTAATTTAAGCTGAGGGTTTTAAAGTGAAATCTTACCAAGTTTATGTATAATTTCATTAATAGAAATACCTAAGAGTATTTTATTTATTTTTTTTTTATTTCTGCATATTATGGGGGTACAAATGCTTAAGTTACATATGTTGCCCTTGCTCCCCCCAGTCAGAGCCTCAAGCATGTCCATCCCCCAGACGGTGCGCATCGCACTCTTTATGTTTGTATATACCCATCCCCTCCTCCCTCTCCCATCTGCCCAACGCCCAATAAATGTTATTCCTATGTGTCCGCTTAGGCGTTGATCAGTTAATACCAATTTGCTGGTGAATACCTATGGTGCTTATTTTTCCATTCTTGAGATACTTCACTTAGTAGAATGGGTTCCAGCTGTATCCAGGAATATACAAGAGGTGCTATATCATCATTGTTTCTTATAGCTGAATAGTACTCCATGGTATACATATACCACATTTTATTAATCCACTCATGTATTGATGGGCACCTGGGTTGTTTTCACATCTTTGCAATTGTGAATTGTGCCGCTCTAAGACAATTTTAAATTCGCCTTATTTTTTATTTTTATTATTAAAATGTTTATTATTTAGTTTTTTATAAGTTTAATTTATAGGTTTTGTAAAGATTATTCAGTATTCGGGAGGGAAGATATTGTTGGTTAAGTCAGAAATTGGAGTACTGAAATAAGAAGTCTAAGTTTTGCTGGGCGCAGCGGCTCACACCTATAATCCTGGCACTTTGGGAGGCTGAGGCGGGAGGATCTCTTGAGGCCAGGATTCAAGACCAGCCTGGGCAACATAGCAAGACCTTGACTCCACAAATTTTTTAAAAAAATTTGCTGGGCATGGTGTCACATCTCTATGGTCCTAGCCACTTGGGAGGCTGAGCTGGGAGGATCCCTTGAGCCCAGGAGTTCAAGGCTGAAGTGAGCTATAATCTTACCACTACATTCCAGCCTGGGTGACAGAGTGACACCTGTCTCTTAAAAAATAACAATAATAATAAAAAGAAATCTAACTTTTAAATAAAGTTTAAAATATTTTACGATGTTTGACCAGCTAAGTTTATAAACTGGATCAAATGTTATTCAAAGACCTCTCAAAGGAGATTGTTAAAATTTGCTGTACATAAGTAGAATAATAAGATCTGGAAGCTGAGTTTAAAAGCCTAGAATGGAACCCTTGGTTTTATTTACCCTGGTAGCTTTAGCTTGGAGGGGAAGGGTGTTGCCTTGGGGTATCCACAGCAGCCTGAGGAAGCACCACAGTGACATCCCAAAGAACTGCACAGGCCGGGGACAGATAACATCAGGATTGCTGCTGTGTTTTTGGTATTAAATTGGTATTAACCTCTTGCTGTGTTTTTATTGTTCATATTGATATTTGTCTTAGTGTGTTTTATGCTGCCACAACAGAATACCAATTTATAATGAACAGAAATTTATTTCTCACAGTCGGGGGTGCTGGTTAAGTCCAAGACTAAGGGGCCAGCATCTGGGGAGGGCCTTCTTGCCGCATCGTCCCATGGTGGAAGGGCAAAAGAGTATGCATAGAAGAGAGACAGAACAAGGAGGAGCTGAATTCACTGCTATAACAAACCCACTCCCAAGATAACAACATTATCCATTCATAATGGGCAGAGTCTTCATGACCTGATAAATCCCTTCTTAAAGGTCCTACCTCTCAACACTGTTGTACTGGAGACTTTTTGACACATGAATCTTGAGGGGGCACATTCAAACCACAGCAGTATTGTTGTTTTGAACTTTTTCTTTTTTCTTTTTGTATTGTCAGAAAAAGCAGGCCAGGTGTGGTGGCTCACGCCTGTAATCCTAGCACTCTGGAAGGCTGAGGGTGGGGGATCGCTTGAGTTCAGAAGTTTGAGACCAGCGTTAGCAAGAGCGAGACCTCATCTCTACTAAAAACAGAAATAAATTAGCCAGGCGTGTTGGCACACACTGTAGTCCCAGCTACTCAGGAGGCTGAGGCAGGAAGATCCCTTGAGCCCAGGAGTTTGAGGTTGCAGTGAGCTGTGATGACACCGCTGCACTCTAGCCGGGCAACAAAGTAAGACCCTATCTCAAAAAAAAAAAAAAAAAAAAGGAAAAAAAGTTAAAATATTGTGGCAAGTTGCTCTCAGTAGGAAGATTAGTCTGAATAATCTAAACCTTCCTTTACTAAAAGTAGAGGTCCTCTCAAATTTAGTTTTAATATTACAGTGTTTCTACTTAATTTTTTGTTCCTATAATTGTACTTCTTTTTCTTTTAAACTGAAAATGTCGATATCTAACAAAATATAAATACTCATTTTCTTTGTTTTTAAAGACAGAAACTTGCTCTGCCATCCTGGCTAGGTGTGAGCCATCATGCCCAGCCTAAAATAATCTTAAAAGCATCAAGGAGCTAATAAGATACAATGAAATGGCCTGATCAGCAAGCCCAGCATTGGGAACCGCTTCTGCCTTGGTAGAATTTGCCAACCCCAAGAAGCTGAGCAGAGCCTTGAGGGAGTCAAGGGACAAAACTTAGGGGGGACAATGGGGAAACTACCCCACACTTGGGCAGCTTGCACCCTAAGAGTAAAAGCAAACCAGAAGCAAACGGGTCCTCGCAAGGACTACACCCTGGCTGTGAATGACCTAGGCCAGAAATCCCAGCCTTGAACGTGAATCAGGTGATCTTGGCTTGTAATGTCTCTAACCAATTTCCATCCTACCATCAAGATACCCAAGCACACAAGGTGACAGGACAACACAAGCAATGACCAGCTGAGACAATGGATACCAAGAACAGACCCACGAGAACTCCAGACATGGAACTTTCAGATGACGCTGTCAAACGAAGGTGCTTGTTATTTCTCCTACGTGGACTCACACAGCATGTGCTCTCGTGCTTGCTCAAGGGAGAGGGCCTGGGAGGGCGTGCTGGCCTCTGCACGTCGCCTGCGCCTCTCCCAGATTCCCAGGTCCCCCCAACACCCGGTGCCCTTGCCTGTCTTCATGCCTCTGTGCCTGCAGCTCCCGCAGCCTGGGCTCCCTCCGCCCAGGGCGCTGGGAAGGATGCGTCCCCTGCTGTGGCCCCGGAAGCCTGCGCTCCTCCCTCCAGCCAGAGCCATCGCTTTCTCCTGCTGTCTTCCTCCCCTGGAACCCTTCTGAGTCCCTGGCTTCATTTCTCTTCCCGGACCGAGAGCTCCGCGGGGGCTGAGCCTGGGCTGCCGCCTGCTGTCCTCGCCTGGAACTTGCTCTGCGCGCGCCGAGCGCGGGAGGACGGCCACGCGGGGCGCCACCAGGCCCGCGCGTGCGCACCGCGCCCTTGCCGGCGCCCTGCCTCCGGGTCCGGCCTGGGTTCTGAGGCCGAGGCCGCTGGGGGGTACCCAGCTTCAGTCCACGGCCTCCCACGGGCGGACCTAGGCGGATCTATTACACTCGTGTCACACGTTTCCATGTGCCCGCACGCACCCAGGACCCCTTGCTCCTCAGCCCCTGTGGAAAGCGGCGTCGTTAGCCCCGTGGGCAGGGGACAGGCAGGCTCCGGGAGACGACGGAGCAGCCCCGAGGTTCTCAAGCCCGGCTGCACTTTGGAGTCCCCTGGGGAACTTTTAAAAATGACAGCTGAACTGTTGTGGGTGGGGCTCAGGTGTCAGTAGGGCTTACAGCTCCCAGGTGACACAGAGGTACAACCAGGATGGCGACCCCCAGACAAGCCCCGGGCCCTGAGCCAGCGGGCGGCAGGGCCAACTCCAGGATGCCGCGTCTTAAGACAGTGCTCTCTCATCCCAAGAAGAATCGAGGGCAGGTTCCTGGACCACCGGCTGCCTGGGGTCCCCGTGCTGGAAGAGAAAGCCCCACAAGACAGTCTTGACTTCTGTGGAGCCAGCCTCTTCCCTCCTGTCCTTCCCTGACTCCAGAACGTGGGCCCAGACAGCCAAAGCCCAGGGGGACAACCAGTGACTCAGATGCTTCCTGTTTTCTTGGCCACAGTGGGAGGGGGATGGAAACAGCCGGGGCAGGGGTTCGTGGCCCAGGAGAGAGGCCTGGAGAGAGGAGGAGGAGGAGGCTGGGGCTGCCAGGCAGCCTTCGGGGTGGGGAGCGAGCTGGGCAAGGCCCCACTGGGCGGTGGAGCTGGGGATGCTTTGTTGGGTGGCCAGATGCACAAAGGGAGACAGGATTGGGGACCAGCTTGTCTTGAAATGTAAGCGATCTTCTGAGTCCTCGCGGGTAGAAAAAGAGCCCTGAGGTTCTGCTTTGGTTCCAGCAACGCAGACAAGCTGGGCAGCTGTGTGGGTCAGAGGGAAGGATTCTACACAAGGAGGAAAAAAGATCTGGGTCATTTTGTGCCCGCCTTCCGGGAATTACCGTGTGACCCTGAGGGAGCCCCTGGCATCTCCCAGGCACTGATGATCAGAGAGCCTAAGAAAGGTGCTGGCCAAAGGCGTGCAGAAATGGGGACCCAGACACTTCTGGAAGCCCAGTTTGGTCAAGTCCCTTTTCTTGAAGGACAGCACTTTGGGGATGTTTATGAGAAATCATACAGTTAGAATCTTGGCCTCAATCGTCTCCCTGCTCGAGTCACCCTTAGAAAATAACACTAAATTCAAAAACGGCTGGTGGGACAGGAAGATGTTCACTAAAGTGCATTTTGTATTAATGGGAAGCTAAACACAGCCCCAATGTTCAGTCTTAAGAAAATGTAGACCATAGAATGAATATTAGCTACCTGTTGCTGGGTTTAAAAAATTACCCTCAAACTTAGTGACATTTTTAAACAACAAGCATTTATTACCCCCCAGTTGCTGGGGGTCAGGAATCCAGGCGTGCGTTTCCTGGGTGCCTCTGGCTCAGGGTCTCTCACGAGGCTGCAATCCAGGTGTGGGCTGGGGCTGCAGGCCTCGCAACACTTGACTGGAAGAGGATCCACTTCCAACTTCATTCACGAGGCTGTTGGCAGGTCTCAGGTCCTTGTTGGCTCTGGGCTGGAGACATCCCTTCCTCAACATGTGGGCCATTCCACAAGGCAGCTCAGGACACAGCAGCCGGCTTCCCCTGGGGCAAGAGAGCAAGAAAGGGCAAGCAATGTGGAAGGCACACAAGCCTTGGCAACCTAATCTTGGAAGTGGCAGCCCTTCATTTTTGCTGTATTCTGTTCCTTGGAAGTGAGTCGCTAGGTCTAGCCCACATTCCAGGGGATGGGATTACACAGGGCATGAACGCCAGCAGGTGGGGGCCGTCTTATGGCACATGTGAATATGCTCTTAAGACAACAAGATGCAAAGCTGCAAACACCCAATGATCATATCAAAGAATAAAATAGGGGAAAAGACAGGAAGAAATCTGTTAAAAACACCTATACACATCTAAAAAGCAAATGGGGTCTGGATGATAAAGCACCTTTGTAAATTAGGTCTCTTGCTTTTCCATAGATGTATTATTTATGCATCCTTTTTTCCCCAGTTATTTATTCTTCAAATATTTTCTAAGGGTGACCCCAGCAGGGAGATGATTGAGGCCAAGATCCTAGCATGTATGATTTTTCATAAACATCCCCAGTTAGGTAACTAACCTTCCGGGGGCCAGGTAGGAGTCCAGCCCTGCCTTCTGCGTTGGAACCTGTTTGAGCAGCGAGAGGCTATATGTTCTCACACGGGGGCAGCCTAAGAGCATGTGTTGGAGGCAAATCCTAACCACCTCTAATCTTACTGCACAGTTGGGTTTATTGGAGCCTGAGTAGTGGCTCCAGTATTACTTGGATCCTCAGGATCAGTAGTGACGCTGAGGGCGGCATTGTCTGGGAGGATTTGGTGTAGAGGTGACCCAGAAAAGAGAAAGCAGCTGGCTGGGTAGATGAGCACCTGAAAGTTGGAGTCTCAGACGGGCCTGCCACTTACGTGCGAGGCCTCATTCAGGCCTCGGTTTCCCCATTCATAGACTTGGGTAAGGAAAAGTAATATCCCCCTTCCTTATTCAACAGGGTTAAATGGGATTGATTGTGCACAGAAATACACTCTTCAAACTGCAAAGCTCTGCACTGGTGATGTTTTTTTCAGGGATTAGCCAGAGCAGATTTACAGAGGTCTTGCCACTGGGCTCCCAGCAGGAGTTGAGCCCTCCCCCAGTCAGTGGGCATCAGGCCTTACCACTGTCACACACGGAGCCACAGTTCCACCCTCATCCCTGACCACTTATGCAGGGCAAATGCGGAAGTGGAGTATGCTTCAGTTCAAAAGGACAAGTTTACTTCTAATGAAGGAGAATTTGGAAACGTCCATCAAAATCACAATTGCACTTATATACACGTGTCTACAGGAATATGGGGTGTAGGTGCATACGGGCATATTCACTGCAGCCTCCTTTGTGAGAGCAAATCATTGGCAAGAAAAAAAATCTATCTGTAGGGGGCCGGTTAGACCAATCATAGAACCATCCACACAATGGGATGCCACGAAGCCAGGAAAAAGAATGAAGCAGTGCCGGATGTACAAATCCAGAAAGATCTCCAGCATATATTATACAATTTGCCAAACAATATTAGAAAGCAAGTTGCCAAACAATATTACCATGTCTGCCTCAACTAATGTAGAAAATCAAACAAAACTACCTATATGTATAGGTACCCAATCTGACACAGAGGAGATTCAGGAAGAGACACAGCCAGTTGCCCCCAGTGGCCACAGGGGAGAGGGGCCAAGGAGAAGGGCCTCCCCTTTTTCCTCCATATGTTTCAGGAATGGTTGCCATTGCTTTGTGATGTGAGTATATTCATGTATTTTCTGTATACTTTTTTAAACAAAATTATTTTTTAGTATAGTGTTAATATTACTTTACCTTGAGGAATGGATTCAAGTCCTGACTGCCTGTGACCCTCACCCTTTCTGGGCCTCAGTTTCCCCATTTGGCACAGAGACTGTGCCAGCTTTCCTCTCCAACATGGGCCGTAGTTTCCTTAGGCCTCGCCTTCCACTCCTGTCCCAAACACAAGCACACAGGTCGCTCTGTTACAAGGTCTCACTGCCACCTGCCCCAGACAACTAGCTTCGGAGGCAAAGTAACAAACACGAGGAAGCTATACGAGCCTTGGGATTATTCACTGTCCTTAGAATTTTAGCTCCCTGGTTATTCAGAAAGCTGCGACGGCCACTGGGGCCCCATGGGCACTTATCCCTTAGGACGGAGTCACCAACCTCATTCCCCGAGATGCTCTCTGAAGAAGGACCCAGGCTCCCTCCTTTCCAGAGGAGGCCAGGCCCCCAGGCCCGGCCCCTTCCCAGGGACAGCCGTTTGAGCTTGTTCTAGAAGCCTCTGTGCAGGGATGAAGGGAAATCCTTCATTTATTCATTCCTTAAACAAATAGCATTGCCCTGGGCAAAGCCATGGGATTCTAAGGTGAATAAAAACAGACTCTTAAACAGCTTCCTAAATAGAAGTGAAATGAGGTCTGTGGTGGATGCTCTGGAAGACTCGGCCAGTGGACGTCCCGAGGGGAGAAGAGTGAGGGGCTCTCCCCCTCCCACCCCACTGCCGCCCTGGTACCCGTCAGGACCCGGAACCCTGGGGCTTGTCTGGGCTCCCCACGAGTGGACGGGGAGAAAGTGGGAGGCATGACCTGAAAAACTCTAGTAGATGAGCTCTGACCAAAGAGCCCTGGTGGGAGGTGCTGGCCAGGCCAGTTCCAGACTCATCACCGTCGTCATCATCACTTGTTCACAGGCGCCAGCCTCCAGCCCTCCAAGGCCGCTAGCCAAACCTCCATCCCCTCCCCTCCCCTCCACCCTGCAGGGGTCCCAGGCAGCAAGGCCACTGCTGAGTGGGATCTTTGGGTTTGGAACTGCTGTATCACTGCCAATGCCGGTGTCTGGACCGACCAAGACAGGAATTCTCCATGTGTGCACGCATGTACGTGTGTGTGTGTGTGCGTACACACGCATACTATGCACACAGGTCCATACTCTGAGCAGAGAGTGTCAATTCATTCCAGATTTACTGGAACAGACTCAACTTCACATAGCTGGACACCATGAACCATGGAAATGGCCTGAAAATTCCAATATGATGATTTCTTTTTGCAGCACTCCTTCAGTCTTGTTCCAAAAAAAGGATTTGAGAACCAGCTTGTGGAGTTGTGCATACACTTCAGTAGGATTTAAAAATAACAAACAAGGAAAGCAGGGAGAAGGGAGAGCAAGACGAAGCGCGGAAATCCGCAACTCGAGGCCCGTGCACGCTGGTGGCAGGCCACCGCGCAGCTCGGAGCTTCCAAGTATCCAGAGCTAGGAGGGAAACAAGATGACATGGACTCCTGTTCTTGAGACCTCCAGGAATTTCCCCCAAAAGTCCTCAGAAAGGAGATGTGGCATGATGCAAGATTAGAGGGGAACAAATTCATGTTCCATATCTTAACAGTGGTTTGGTTACACAACTGACTGCATTTGTCAAAACTCACACAATTGGCCGGGCAATGGCGGCTCACACCTGTAACCCCAGCACTTTGGGAGGCCAAGGTGAGAGGATTGCTTGAAGGCAGGACTTTGAGGCTTCAGTGAGCTAGGATCACGCCACTGCATTCTAGCCTAGGCAAAAGAGTAAGCCCTGTCTCAAAAAAAAAAAAAAAAAAGAACAGAACCATAAACAAATATAGCTAATGATATGCCCACTGAAGGGTTTGGGGTGAGGAGAACTGACGTGGGATGTGTATGGCAGTGATAAAACAAGTATAATAACATGTAGGATCATAGTGGTGGGCATAGGGTGTGGACTGCACAGTTCTTTCAATTTTTCTGTATGTTTAAACATTTTTTTTTTTTTGGCAGGGGGGATCTTGCTCTGTCAACCTGGGCTGGAGTACAGCGGAGTCATCATAGCTCACTGTGACCTCAAACTCCTGGGCTCAAGCGATCCTCCTGCCTCAGCCTCCCAAGTAGCCGGGACTACAGGCGCATGCCATGACGCCCAGCTCATTTTTCTATTTTTTGTAGAGATGGGGTCTCAGTCTTGCTCAGTCTGGTCTGGAATTCCTGAACTCAAGCGATCCTCCAGCGTTGGCCTCCTAAGGTGCTAGGATTACAGGCCTGGGCCACTGCACCCAGCCTATTTGAACATTTTTATGATAAAAAGGTAGGTCTCTGTGAAATGAAGTGGGCTCTCTGGGAGTTGTCTTCCACACCCAGAAGATTAAAGGCTGTGAGTTTTGATCCCAGAGCCAGAGCTAGCAGCAGCCCTCACACTCCGAGAACCTTGCTCCCTTCCCCCCGCAGCTCCTGGGGCTCAGGGGTGCGGAGCTCTGGCTTCAGCAGAAGCAGAGCGGACTGGCTACCTGCAGAGCATAACATCTCGGGGTCTGGCGGCTCCAAGACAAAGCTCTCAGTCAGGCCATCAGGGGTGTCTGACCTTGAACCTCTGCGCCCTGTACACAATGCGCTTATTTATCTGTGGCAGAGCAGGATTTCAGCCTGGACAGTATGACGGTGACAATGACAGGGATCCTTTATTGGGCCTTTTCTCTCTGCCAGGCATTGTTAGGCATTTATAGCTATCATTTAATTAATGTTCAAATGATGCCATGAAGCCAAAGCACCCACTTTTATACACAAAAAACAGGATCCAGAGAAGTTCAGTAACTTGTATGCAACCACTGAGCTGGTAGAAAGCTGATCTGGGATTCAAAGTTATTATATTTGCCCCCGGAGGCCTTGGTCCTAACCACTGTCCCTTCCACTCCATACGCACTCTCTCCGGCTCCTGCTCACCCCTCCGCCAGGGGCAGACGACTTGTCTCTGCTCCATCCTCCAATGAAAACTCAGTAGAAGTCATAAGCTCGGTCCCAAAGTGCTCCTAATAATCCAGGTAATCCCCGACGCCCAGCCCTGCACCCTGGTGGGGGGCCTTTCCCCAACACTCCCTGGAGCCACACACATGTGCACACAGGCAAGCATGCGCACACATGCATGTTCACATGCGTGCACGCACAAACACCATGACCTTCTAATGGGCCGAGCCAGCCCCACTTTCATCCCTGCCAATCCCCCATGTCCATCCTTCATCTTCAAGGCTGCTCCGGCCAGCTTCCCTGCCTACCACAAAACCAAAGCCAAGGCAGTCTGAAAAGAGCCATTCACCTCTTTGTTAGAATCCCAGGGCTAAGGAAGACTGCAGACAGCGGTGGCCAGCCTCCTTCTTTGTTACAGAGGAGGAAATGGAGGCCCAGAGAGGGGCAACGACTAGTCCAATGTCACACAGCATGCCAAGACTGAACCTTGTCTCCTGCTCCTGATTCTGGTCCTGGGGCTTGGTGCCTTGGCTTGGCACTGGGCAGGGCTGAACTGGCTACAGGGCTGGTGCTGTGAGGGCTGGGGAGGTGGGAGGGCTAGGGACCCCCCTGGAGAAAGACTGGCTCCTAGGGCCAGGGAGGAGAATTTCTGGGAGCCCCAGTCCCAGAAATAACGAGTGCCTGACACCGGGTCCCGCAGTCAGCTCCTGGCAAGATCGAGGCAGGACTATTCCCCTGACCCCTGGGCTTACTCCCAAGGACCCTGAGTGGGCTGGAACGGCCCATGAGTCCCAGAGTTGCACCACCCCCAGTCTCCTCCCCACCGTGCTCTGTGCCTGGGCACCCATCCATGCCCCCCGGGACCAAAACCAGGCCCTTTGGCTTCACCAAGCCCATCCCTAGAAGTCACAGCGCCCCACAGGGGCTGTTGGCAGGGGGGCCCCACCTCTGCAGCCCCTACAGGGAGGGAAGAGAAGGAAGCTACAGGGGCCCCAATGCCACCCACCCGTCCCCAACACACCTTGCTCATCAGCCAGGGCCTGAGGGGAGGGTCCCACCTTGGCCCAGGCTCTGGGAGCTGGGGCCTCAGACAGGCCTGAGCAGCCCCTGGAGAGGGTGGAGGGGAAGGGGGAGGGGGGAAGGAGGGGGAGGGGTGTTTTGGTCTGTTTGTTTTAGTCTGTCATGACAAAATGCCACAGACTGGGTAGTTTATAAACAACAGACACTTCTCTCAGTTCTGGAGGCTGGACGTCTAAGATCGGGACAGGTGTGGCAGGCTCGGTGTCTGGCAGGGGCTGCTGTCTGCTTCCTTGTTGCTGCATCCTCCAGAGGGGACAAATGCTGTGTCCTCATGTGGGGAAGAGAAAGGGGCCTAGCTAGTTCCCTCCAGCCCTTCGATAGGTCGCTAATCCCGCGCCTGTGGCCTCCACCCTCATGATTTAATCACCCCCTAAAGGCCCCACCTCTTACTACTATGGCGCTGGTGATTAAGTGTCAACATATGGGCCCGAGGTGGCTACTGCCTGTAATCCTAGCACTCTGGAAGACTGAGGTGGGAGGATCACTCAACGTCAGGAGTTCGAGACCAGCCTGAACAAGAGCAAGACCCCGTCTCTACTAAAAATAGAAAGAAATCATCTGGACAACTAAAAATGTATATATAAAAAATTAGCCGGGCATGGTGGCGCATGCCTGTAGTCCCAGCTACTCGGGAGGCTGAGGCAGGAGGATTGCTTGAGCCCAGGAGTTTGAGGTTGCTGTGAGCTGGGCTGACGCCACGGCACTCTAGCCTGGGCAACAGAGTGAGACTCTGTCTCAAAAATAAATAAATAAATAAATAAGTGTCAACATATGGATTTGAAGGGCACATTCGGACCATAGCAGAGGGTCCCCCACCTGTGAAGCCCACCCCCCTTCCAGCCAGAGCCAGGCTTGCGGCCCACGGGGCGTCAGAACAGTGCAGACGGGGTCTACGGCCAGACCCCAGGCAGCCGGGGCAGCCGACCCGCCCCCTCTGACACAGCACCGGTCCCTGGCTCCCCCAGAAGGGGCATTTCTCAGAGATGACATTGGCTCTCAGAGGTGTCTGCCTTCTGCCTACCTCCACCCAGGGAGCAGGTCCCAAGCCCACAGCCTGGTGAGGCACCAGACCAATGGGGACAGCACAGGCTGGCTGAGCCACCCACAGAGAGATGCCCAGCGGCCTGTGCACTCTGAGGGCACAGCTTGCCTGGGCATCGGGGACAATAGCAGGCGGAGAGAAGGTACAACCTCCAGGTCCCCAAGCACATCTCAGGGCCTGTGCTGTGCTGCTCCCTCCGTTGCCACGCCTGCCCTGCCCCGTGCCTTCTAGCAAACGCCCCGCACCCTTCGAGTGTCACGTCCCCGAGAAGCCAGCCCTGCTTCCCTGAGCCTCACGGCGTTGTGTCCTCCCGTCCATCCTTCCGTCACAGCCCTGATCACCCTGTGCCAACAATGTTCAGAGCTCCCTATATTTCTGCTTATGTTTAGGAAAAAAAAAATAGAAAAAAAAGAAAAACAATGTTCAGAGCTGCCTCCCTGCCCCTCCCTTCTCGTCCCCTCCCGTCCCCGTCAGACCCCAGCTCTGGAGGGCACAGGCCAAGTCCCATTTCGCTCTGGCCAGGGCCTCCCCTAGCACTTGGTGGGGACTTGGGAAATGTTTGTTGAGGAAAGGATGGGGACAGACGGGTAGGAAATCTGGCAGGGAAACATCCCTATAGATCATGCCCCCATCTACTCGCCGTGTTTGTGAAGCGTTCCTGCCCCCATCAATGTGCCTGGGAACCTCAGAATTTGGGGGCAGGGACCTTAGTCCCTTCGCCACAGGCACTGCCAGTGGAAGCCCAAGGGAGCTGGCCCCGTGCCGCAGCTGGGCCCTCCAAGAAGCCGAGGAAGCAGCCTCCTGCCAGCGTCCAGGTACCCACACCCGCCTCGATCGGCAGATCTCCGGACACCTGCCGGGGTGGCGAGGCCTGAGGCACTCTCCAGTTCCCTCAGGCTAAAAATGGGTTTAGTAAAAGTGCCAGCCCCAGCACAGGGCCCTTGAGGCCGGCGGTCGGTCAGAGAGGGCTGGCTTTTGTCCACCAGCAGGACCAGCCTGCCCTTGCTGGGGGCCCGGAACCCCCTACCCCACCAAGGCCAGAGCGGCTTCTCAGGGGGGCTGTTGGAAGGATTAAATGAATCAATACGTGAAAACACCTGGGCGGTAGAAAGCGCCCAATAAATGTGAGTCATTTTTAGGTTGACCATTGCGATTATTTATTTATTTATTTATTTATTATTTTTTTGAGGCAGTCTCACTCTGTTGCCCGGGCTAGAGTGCCGTGTTGTCAGCCTAGCTCACAGCAACCTCAAACTCCTGGGCTCAAGCGATCCTCCTGCCTCAGCCTCCCCAGTAGCTGGGACTACAAGCATGTGCCACCATGCCCGGCTAATTTTTTCTATTTTTTAGTAGAGATGGGGTCTCGCTCTTGCTCAGGCTGGTCTCGAACTCCTGAGCTCAAACAATCCTCCCACCTAGGCCTCCCAGAGTGCTAGGATTACAGGCGTGAGCCACCACCCCACCCCACCACGATTATTATTTAGAGTCAACTGACATTCTTGAGTGCCAACCACGTGCTGGCACTAGGGACACCAGGTGAACAGGGCAGGCTCGCCCCTGCCTCCCAGGAGCCGGAGGGGGGTGAACACTGACAGCCTATCCTGGCCTGGGGGTGGGCCCAGGAAGCCTTCCTGGAGGAGGTGCTGCCCATCAAAGGGTGAGTAGAAAGAAATGAACCAACAACCGAGGGCTGAGGCCCAGCTGAGAGCACAGGGCGAGGGCTGAGGCGAGGGCTCTGCGTTGGGGTTGGGTGGAGGCCGGGTGGCTGCGTGAGGGAGGCACTGCAGGGGCCGGGCAGGGGCCCAGCCTCCAGGAGGATGAGTTCCAGTGGCGGTGCTGGGTGAAGGAATGAGTGAGTGAGGGAATGAATGAGGGGTGCAAAGACTGGCTGAGGTGGAAAAAACCAACTTCACCTTCTACAGGGAATGTTCCCTGGCCGCAGGGAAGGGCGACGCAGACAGATGCCAACACTTGCTGGTCCTTGTGCCACCCCCAGGACTCGGTAGTCACAGGACGAGGGTGTGCTGAAGAAGGCACACCAGCCCAGAAGGGGCCAGGAGGACCAGGTCTCCCCCCTCCTCGGCCGCCCCTCGAGCCTGGGCCAGCGCCAAGCTCCCTCCGGGCTGCTGACTCAGGGCCCGCGGGCCAGCTCAGCATTCCTGCCTGGCCCCACTGAATGCAGCTATTGAAACTCTTTGGGGGGGTGGACAGGCCACAGACCACACCCCCAACCAGAGCCTTCGGCCGCACCGTAGGCCTTGCTCTCAGGGGGCCGTGCAGGCCCTGGGGGTCAGTCAGAGGGAGCTCTGGCTGCCAGCTACTGCTCTGGGGGTGTCTGGGACCAAGGACAGTCCTGGGTAAGCTGGCTGGCATCAAAGAGGGGATCCCAGTGGGAGAGAATCTTCCTAACACTCAGGACTGAAGGTCCTGGCGTGGGTGACCCCAGCTGGGGGAGGGGGCTGACCCTCTGCTTACGTCACAGTCTGTAGGTTGGGGTGCTGCAGGGCCTCTCTGGGCTGTCCCACCTCCCCCGTCAGACTGGAGCTTTCCCATTAGATAGGGGCCACTCGAGGGGTGTGGGCTGGGTCTCCCCCATCAGACAGGGAGCTGGGTGGGGAGAGAGGCAGTTTGGAGCCTTGGCCATCAGACCCGGAGCTCCCCAAGCCCAGCCTGTGTCTCCTCCTCAGTTTAACACAAGAATGGTATCCAGCGCCCAGCCTCAGCCTCTGCTGGTGGGTCCAGATAAAGTACCCCACCCTCCTGTCCTCCCCAACTCCTGGTCTTTGCCCCCCAAGCTGGGATCCGGCGCCCAGCCTGGCTGCATGGGCCTGTACAAGTCAGCTGTGCTCTTTTCAGGTATGGGGGGGGGCCGGGTACCATGAAGCCAGTGCAGGTTGTCACCCTTTGGTGGATGCTACTGCTGGTGTCCAGGCTGGGGGCCACCAGGAAGGGGTCCCCAGAAGAGGCCTCCTTCTACTATGGAACCTTCCCACGTGGTAGGTCCACTCCTGTGTTGGTCTGCCCTCTATCCGACTGTCTGTCTGTCTGTCTACCACAGCTGACTTGCCAAGGAGTTTGGTTTTAGCTTCCTAACTAGTAGGACGGGAAACATACCTCCGTGTGATTATAAAATAAAAGAAGTTCCTAACAGACTTTTTAAAAGTTATTAAAAATTATAAAGATAAAAAATGCTAATCAGAGCTAAAATTGTGCAAAAAAAGTTTTTATTTATTTATTTTATTTTTTTATTTTTTTGAGACAGAGTCTCACTCTGTT